>JAVIWC010001653.1:0-600000 GCA_031894815.1 Creontiades dilutus
CTCCTTGATATAGTCTGAATCAACATTTATACTTTAAATTCTTGTAAAAAATACTTTTAAAAGTTCATGTAAACGCAGTAAATCAATATAAATTGATAACAATGTAACCGTTGGTTACGTTGATAAAATACGTTTGTTTTCAATCAACGTTTAAGTCTGTGGTCCTGTAAAACATTGATCTACTTCGACCATGGTTAGGGACTGACTGGCGCTAAATGTCTACATTTACTTCTTTTGAAATTAGCTGACCCATGCCCACTTTGTTGGGAAGTGAGCATTGTTATATGTGATGAAATAATGAATGTGGTGAACTGCCCTTGGGTACAACCTCTACTTTCTCATTATCAACCTACACAACTTTTCTGAACAACTCAATCATGCATCCCTCCTAGGCATCGGTTCCACGATACGTTATCGTTCAATTTTTTCCTGTTCTTACTTTGAGAATTCGCTTACCATAGAAATCTTTAAAACTTGTCGATTTGATATACAGCCTTTGCCACCCACAATAACTTAGATTTCTATTGGAAAATTTGGTACAGAAAAAAAAACTGGAAGCGGTTCAGGAGATAAATGAAATGAAGCAATATAAATAAATTAATAGAACTTTTTAGGAAACATTAAGACAGAAGGTTGGTACCAGAAATACAACCACAGCTAATCTTCTAAGGGCGAAATTGTTGCTAGGAAATGTTGAGAGGAATTGCATGGGAGTGACATCCCACTTGCTTGTGACAGTGTAAACCTCGACAATGAACGTTTTGAGAACTTTTGGCCAGCTTTGGGCCCATTGCATCTACGAGTGTGATGCGATCGGATTGGTAGAAGTTTGGACTTAAAATGACAAAATTTGAGGGGAAGTTATGAATATTTCGTCCTATCATGTAAAAAAGGCTTATTATTGAAAAAATGTATTCAATAAAGACAAAAAGAATGCTCTCGACGTGCTACTCAACTGAGTTGAAGCTTGGGAGACAGCGTTATGGATGGTGTAATCGTCAAGTATTAACGTATTCGTGTACAGAGGACTGTCTCGGACCACGCGTCCCACTCAGTCCTTGATGTGAACACAACTCTCCCGTTTTTATTATTGTTATTTAAAAAACAATTTTTTAAGGTTAGTGAACGGATGATCATACAGCAACCCAAGTTGACTCATTCGATTCACGGATCTGATTTATATCAGAATCAAACCACTGTATAGAGCTTTTCTGTAAACCTACTGGACTAAAGTTAACGAAACTTGGCCACTAATGACAAATGGGTTCTTGTTACCACTGAGGTGTAGTCATAAATCTCAGTCAATCGTAAGGGGTGGAATCCAAGGGATAACATATGCATAAATCAGAATACCGAAAACCTTTGAAGTAGGTAACACTGATGTTTGTATGTTCTATAATGATATGAATCAAATGAACCCATTCGGATCGCTTCACGTTCATCCGTCCACGCTCCCAAAGGGTTACAATTTTGACAGAAAAGGATAAAACCAACATGAACGTGAATGTGAACTTGCTAGAACAAATTAAAAGTCAGCTGATATAATTGCAATGGAATTTCTTCTTCAGGAGTTCCTTTTGAAATATAGTTTTTCATTACTTATGTTATATATTTGCGGCCAATCGCAGCAAAGGCAACTGTTATATTTTATCTCGTTAAATTTTAGTTGTAATATATCTGGATTTTTCCGTGGAGTGTGTATGAAGTTCATTGCTCATTTCACCATTATGACTATTTTGATATTAGATTTTGTTTCGTATACAAGAACTGGTTGAGGCTAGTGTTCAAAGATCTAAATTTAAGACATTACCATCTAACTGTCTTAGGAAAATTTAGAAGCCAATTTCATGATATGGAGGCTCAGTGATCACCTGAGAGTCCCTTGTGGCTGTTTTCTCTCCGAATCGATCTACCGTGCTGAAATATATAGATGGAGTTCCTTTTAAGGCATCTAGAATGCTATTCCATGATGCAGAGACGTGTACCGCAGAGTTCAGGTAATGGACAGTAGAATATACGTCCAATATACATACATCAATGTTTCACATAAAAGGGTATATATTATTATAATGCAGAAATAATACACCTCTGTGTGATAATTTGCATGTTACAGTATGGTATAGAAATTTTCACCTTTTATTTATAATGCAGTCGTGTGTCTGAACAGTTTTATGGCCCATTTACCTTGCGTATTTCTTCCTTCTCCCCAAACTCTAATATCTTCCACCAACTTCCTTCTCCATTGTTACATTTCAGCCTACGGAAAATCGTTGAAACCTTTTACCAAGTTTATCTTGGTTTCCCACGAACTCACCTGATATAGGCGGCGACAAAGATCAGGAGAGAAATAAATAAAGTTAAATTTATATATTTTGCGATGACATGGAAATAGCTATCCCCGTTGCAGAAGAGGGTAAGTGAAAATGTATGCTAATTTTAACGACATCACTTTTCCCTTGCGTCCCCAACTATTTTCTCACTCTTGAAGACTCTTTTCCTACAACCTTATAAAGATCCTATCTCCACTTTTATGCCAAGCGCTGCCCGACCTAAAACGCTTTCCTCGAGTGCTAATTATTTTTTATATGCCGATTTCATTATGGTAAACATTCAACTTGGAACACGTTTAACCATGACCTCACTTTGAAAGAACGGTGTAAAACCGTGTCACGAACGCTGACGAAAGCAGTGATGTGGACCTACCTAGCACGAGATCTTAAATTTAGAACAGTATTTTTCATTTTACTATTAGATGGATGGAGAATTTAGGAATTAATCTGATCAGCTGTGGAATCTTTATGACTGAAACATGTTGTTGTTACGTTGAGCTTTAGGTTCGAAACTCTTCGCTTCCGAAATGCCAAAAGTAATAAAGGTTCGTCGTGCAAGAACGGATTTTTTACAACAATTCTGAAGCCTTTTATGGCCCGTTTGAAGGACGGCGGACGGTCAATGTAGATTTTGAAACTACGCACCTTGATACGTCAGATAGATAGGAGAGGGGGGAGTGGGTATATAAAAATTCTTTGATATACGAATAAAAAGCTTTATCAAATGATTAACCAGGACTTAGAAAAACATTATTTTTGCCACGTTTTGAAAAGTTTTTGGCCCCCACCACTTATGCATCTCAGGCGACCAGGATAAATAGAAGTTAGAAACAACTAGACCCTGAATGGAGTCTATAGATAGATAGATGTTATTGGCACATTTGAATACGCGAAACAGAAAAAAACATGGAAAATGGTTAATATAATGTTACCATATATGAAAGAACGGATTTTTACATCAATTCTTAGAATGTTCATGGTTTGTACGCTGTCTACTATTTAAAGCATTCCTCCAAAACTACTCGTACTTGACTAAAGTACACAAAATTTGGTTCACAAATCCAACACCGATCCCGGATGAGAGAGTAATCTAGTCATCTCGATCATTCAACCCTAAAGGATTACATTTAATCAATAATCTATCAAAAACTCAAATCTCAAAACTTAAGAATTTAAGACGCTTGGTTTTTGTTTGGTTCCGATAGAAATTAGTTGTGCTTGAATCGAATGAGACCAGTCAGGAATGTAAATCATCCGATGACTCACGATTTGAAAAATCGGTTAGGTAGGCGGTCGGGTTGCAGAGAACGTTCAACCTTAGGTGTGATCCAGATTGGGTGGCTGGCGGAAGCCTGAGTACTTTCACGTTTAGTGCAGTTACAAGATAAAGACCCCCAGGTGACGAGTTAGGTAACGAACCACTGATATAATTAACGTAGATCAGGAATTTAACTAGAAGGGCTATACTAATAAATAAATAATAAACCTCGATGTAATAATCTGCAGCGTTTTTCATTCAAACAGAGCTACAGTGATTTCTGACCAATTAATACAGCCCCCTCTTCCCTTTTACTTTCGATGAGTAACCGATACCGAACAATAGCGTTTCCTCTCTATCGTCCACTCCAATGGATTCTGTTAATAATTCCAGTAATTAGACCTTTACTATCATTCGCCCTTTCTCGAGGGAACAATAAACCTCCCCAGCGTGCCGTACTGAACCCTCTCAGGCGCTAATGCATCCAGGCCATCCCCGGCGTTGCCGTTTCGCTGCAACTTCGCTAGGAGAAACTGCAGGTGGATTGAGTCCCCTTAAGCAAACCACCCTTCGTTTATTTAGCAGCGAGCCTGAGTCGATCCATCACTCAGTTACCCCTGAGAGAGGGGCGGCGTCTTGAATAAACCTGTTGTCATAGAGCTCCGCCGAGGCAGCTGTCCCTAGAGGTTGACCGCCGGCCGGGTTCGCTCATTTTCAAGGAGAACTGCCCTAATCCGTCTCGTCTTGCCCAACCTCTTCCGCTTCATCATGGCCCTTGATCTCTCTGTTTTGAGTCCTAAACAATTAGTAACTTCCGCAGACCCCAACAAACCAGAATGCAGTTTTTCTTTGTTCAAACAAACAAACCAATAGGCAACAAATTAAGACCTCAGGAAATGAAGGGGCAATTCTAGTCCCCTTTTAGAGTGGAAAATTTGGTCTCCTTGTATACCCAAAAGACGCAGAAAGGTGACGCGAGATGGAACCGCGGGATGAAACACAGGAGGGTGGCCAGTTTAAAGTCTGCCAATAGTACAAAAAAGACTATACAATAACCACCAAGGGGAGTGGGCAGTACATAGCATCTCAAGAGTATAAATGGGGCAGTAAAGACTAGGGGTGATGGGCAGTATTGTTCTTTTTCTCAAGGATATGCTACGAGTGACTATAGATTCTCGGACTTTTCTAAAGGCGGCTACGCACATACAGCATTCGCCGAGCACCGAGGAACTTGACGAGCAACCTAGGTGGTCGGCGAGTACACAGCTCCACACAATTGCGGATCGCAGGACGACCAAGTGATGACCGTACAGGCAAAATACCCTGATAATCCAACATGAGTGTGGTGGGGCAGATGCTCTTACTTCGCGAATATGCATTTTTCTTTGAAGTGGAAAAAGACTGAAACCTGCCAGAGCATCTCCGATACGTGTAGTGGCATTTTATACTTCTTAAGCTGGGCGCACACGTGATACATTCGGCGAACACCTAGTCGAGTCTAGGAGTTCCTCTAGATGCTCAACAAATAGCGAAGATTCGGTTGTCACGCTTGTTGTCAGTAAAATGCCAATTTCAAAAGAGACAAAGTTTCGCCTTTACGCGAGCACCTCCCCGGCACACACATTCGCCTAAGTGCTGGGGCGTGCAGGAGTGTTGCGGGCTTCAAGAGGTCGATTGTCATCGCGAAAGGCGCTTGCGGAAAATAGAATGAAAGCCTTTCTTCTGTCACCTTCCACAGCCAAGTGTGAATAACATTTTCCGAATCACTCTCTACCATCTAGTCCGATGTTTCCCACTTTAGTTATCACCTCAACCGTCAGTGCCATTTTTAGTCATCTCATCATATCGTCACGACTATGGAGAGGAATCATAAAACGATACTTGAGTTTATGAAGTTGTACGAGAGGGAGGAGTTAATTTAATTCGGAACGATTTTTACGACGCGTGGAGGAGAATCGGTACTGAATATACAACCGTCCTAATATTATTCAACCGAGACGAGCACCGTGCTCGGCAAATGACATTTGTGTGCGTCAAGCTGCTCGGTGTTCACCAAATACTGAGCACCTCGGGCAGGAATTTGGCGAACATTGGGTTTTAGGCGAATAACGCATGTCTGTGCCCAGCTTTTCGCAGCTCGCACAACCAAGTGAAGATCGCAGATGAAAAATCCCGAGACAGTCAAACCCGACCGACCTCCCACGTGTGTCGTTGGGCAGATGCTCTCTACTTGGCGAATGTCCTTTGAAGTGAGAAGAATATGAACACAGGCCGGAGCATCTCCGATTTGTGTTGCTGCATTGTATACATCAGACACAACCGAACAGACATAGGTACATTCAATTGAATATACGACGCTGAATCGGTTTTTAATGAATCAACCATTTCATATTTATTCAGTGGAAATCATCCTATTTTCTCGAGAATTCTCTTTCTCCACGAACGATCCCATTTATATATGACTTGAAAAAAGAGGAGAGGAACAGAAAACGGCTCCCACCTACAGAGAGGGACTCAAGAGTATATTACCTTTCGGAATAAATATATAATTCAATTTACCGTTTCTTTTATTTGCCGACGGGAGCGTCGAAGGAAATCCTTGTTATCGGGAGTGTGCATCTTTGGAGGTTTTTCCCCTTTACCGGAATGGGAACAACAGGCTCACGAGCTGGAGGTAAACGGGATATAACTGGTGGCGGGGGCTCCGGCGAGAAAATTCAAGATAGAGATGTTTATGAGAAAGAGGTTCCACCCTCCGAATAGCCCTTTCTCCGATACCTACGTACAATTTTCCACTCAGAACTGATCCCACCTATTTCGGCTAAAGGAAAGGAAAATCGCCTCCTAGTTCCATACCGGTAAATTCCTGTTTATTAGCTGATTGAAGAACCCGTTGTTTCCCCATAAATTACCAACGTAAGATAGTCAGAGGGTAGTAGGTGCCTACCAGAGGATCATTTGTTAAGCATTCTTTTGTGTTTAGCTAATTTCCGTAGAAAATGAAGGTATTGCAAAAGCTTTTTAAAGTAGGTAGTTGTTTTTAATTTTAATTACCAGGATCAGATCTAAATGCACTAACTCGTGTAGAACGAACACGTTATTGTTAAAACTGAATATCCTAAACTGAGAATACAATATTTGGTAGCAAACAAATGAAATGCGATAACACTTTTTCGATGTATCATAATATCAAACTTACAACCTAAAACCACCTTTTTTACTGCGCCTTTTTCGATCCACAAGTTGGGACTGGCCAATCATTTTAAGCTGGGTGATTTAGCTTCGGTTTTCACTTGAGAAATTGTTGCGATTCGGGAAGCGTTGCAGTATACTATGGCTACTGACGAACCCCTAATTATTGTGGTGGATGATTGCCGAAGCGCTATTGTAAAACTGGCCAATTTTGGTGGGAATGCAAATTTCAACCATATTCTCTTGGAAATTTTGGACAATGTGCGGCTTTTAAGAGGGCTGGACGTCAGGTACATTTTGTGTGGACAAGATCTCATGTTGGGGTAAATGGTAATGAAAGAGCTGATTCAATTTCTAACAACGCTCTACAAAATGGTTTAATCTTGGATATACGCCTGGCATATACCGATATATATACCCATATCCGTAGAAATTTGAGGACTATACGGAAAAAATGTATGACTCCGCCGCAGTGGGTAACAAATATCGTGCATTCAACCCAAGAATCTCGATTAAACCTTGGTTTACCAAATTTGAATTTAGTAGATTGGAGATTATAGTCATTGCACGCCTACGCTCAAATCACGGCTTATGTGGTGCATACTTATATCGTATCGGGCGAGTTAATGTGGCAACGTGTGAACGTTGTTACAATGAAGACGATATCCTGGAACATCTATTCATGGTTTGTCCGATACACACCCAAGCTACGAAGCGGTTGTCGGATCTTTCGGTCGAACATGTGGACAATCCTACAAGTTTCCATCTATTGATCCATTCTCGTTATTTTGCCATTTACAAGGCGATATGTTCATTTATTCGGGAAGGTTTGATGCACACAAGTTGATTGAAGGAAAAAAAAAACACCCCAGATGACTGCCGGATTCTTGTGTTGGAAATGAATGAATAAATATGAAGATAAATGAATAAAAACATGTAATAAATAACATACAAAACATGTGCAAAAGTCAAATAATTGAATTACTCTTGATTGTAGCTTGTATTGCTTAATAACTTCATAAAAAAGTGTAAACCAATAAAAAGGTGTAAACTAATAAAAAGGTGTAAACCAATCTATATGTATTTATATAGTTATAACTAACATTTAATAACATGACTGTTATTAATGTTAATCGGAAGATTTTGTGATTTATAAAGAATTGTGTTCGTTTATTAGCAAAATTGGTGTAAAATTTAATTTAATAATTTGTAAAGAAAAGAGAAAAAAAAATGATTATTTTTATGTATAAAAATATTTATTTATGTAATAAATCCTTCATGGCTATGGCGAGAGCTAATGCCAAGTGAAGGAAAAAAAAACCTAAAGCCACTTTTTTTTACTACAGTGTTGTCTTCTTCCGAACAGGGCAATCATGAATAATGTCAAATGGTTCTAATTCTTTGATATAATGAGCATGACAAATATTAATTATACTGTAATGGTAAATCAATATTACTAAACTCGTTCGGAACAAAATGAACTTACAGAGATAGATGTCGATGAACCGACATTCCTGACTGATGTCACATTGGCTGTTTTCGCAAGAAACTTGACCTATTGCAGTCAAAAAGCTGTTGAGAAAATCTTTGAGATCATAAGGTGGAAATTGGATTTCGTATGCCATATGAGGGGCAGGAATCTGTATTATGTAGAACTCAAAATACTAAAACCTCACCTCTACTGTTTAACAGATTACTTTTAAGCCGAGTCGTTCAGAGATCCTTTCAGTACTCCCAGTTTGTATGTTGTCTCCTCGGTCGCTCCCGTTTTTTGCTTCAAGACGTTTAGGGAGAGGGGGGGATCCAAGATGGATAATATCTCCTAAACAAATATCAATCTTGTTGAAGAATAGGAATCAATTTCAGCCTTCCGTTCTTGGAAAATGTGATTGTTGTGTTTGTTGTTTTTTCTATACGATACCTTCTATGGAGATCCAATGTTTCTCTATTTCAACCTTTTTGGCTACTGTCTTCCCCTTTATTCTTGCCATGCCGTGCGAGCCTTGGGATTTCTAAAGCGAACTACAGCCGAGTTCACTAGTGTTCAAGCACTAACTGCCCTCTACACTGCTCTGGTGCGCCCAATACTGGAGTACTGCTCCGTGGTATGGTCCCCACTCTACCAGGTTCATAAGGAACAGCTGGACAGGGTGCAGCGACGATTTCTCCGCTATGTGGGGTATAAGTTGCGAATCCCATTCGACACGTATAGCTCCCAAGAAATGGCGAAGCGCTGTGCCCTAGTGGCCCTGGGGACCCGTTGCGATGTATTGGATATGTGCTTCCTCCGGAACCTGGTAACTGGCCGCGTTGACTGTCCCTCTTTGCTAGCTGAACTCAACTTCAACATATCTGCATATCACTCTCGTCACTCACCTCCGTTTAAATCAGCATTCTCTCCTACAAATTACATAAGTCACCAACCCATCAACAAACTCCCTCGGCTGGCTAATCAACTCCTGACCTTCAACCCATCCCTCGACTTATTCAGCAACCAATCCCCTCAGGCATTTAAATAACAGCTGTTCCACCAAGTGCTATAATGTTGATTCATTTTAACTGTAATTCTGTTTCAATTTCTTTTCTTTTTCTTTTCCTATCTAATTTGTATTTCTTTTCTCCATTTTTACTTCTTTCATCCACGATATCCACCCAGTGTCATGACAGCATGTGTTTGTTTTTCTATATATGTAATTGGGCATTGCCGTATTTCAAATAAATAAATAAATAAATGACACATCCAGATCATTCTGCAGGTCTTCCTTTTGTTCTATACTGCTCACCAACGAGAAAATAATGAAACACGCCCCGTTCACGATTCTTTATAAGATCCGTCAAAATCCAGTTTGATGCATTGTGAAATGATTCCTGGAATTGACCGTATCAAAATTGGACGTTTTACGTTTCAAGATGTGAAGAACTCCAAAATCGAATGCTGTCAGGAGCTTTTCTCTTCATCTACAGAACGAAATTTGATGAAACTTGAGATAAAAATCACTATTGGGGTCTGCTTGAGGCTACATTTTCGGCATCGATCTCAGTTAATACAAAAGAGTGAAATTGGAGGGTTGAAATTCGATATTCATGGGCTGATAGTGGATTTTTTCCTCCAAAACTTTCAGAATTGAAACATTGTGTTAGCTAGAAACATTGATACTCGAGTAGGATTGAAACAATCGGATGACCATAAAATGTTGAAAGATATGACCGAAACGTTAAAATATAATGATTTTACTGGGCACTTTAATAAATGGATGGTTATATTTATTTTTATGCCCTCGAGGCAAAGTTACCTTTTATCGCCGGCATTGTTCAGGAAACATTTACGGTAAGTCGTATCGGTAGATTAATTTTTTACGAAGATTAAGCAATAAAATAAAGTTAGGCAGGGGTCGGCTCCATTTAACCTAAAAGTTACGACAGTCATAAAAGAGAGCTATCCCAATAAAAATGAAAATAAAAGAACCGGGAGTTGTGCGGAGAGGCTGGGCGAACGGCCGGCTCTCGACCTTGTGGGTATCTAAAATCCCACGCACAGAAGAGCATCGTAGGCTCCGATCAAAAAGCGTGAATTTTGAAAGTGGTTGTTCAACCCAAGATTGATTTTTAGGCTGGATACTTTTCAGGATATCCGGAGTATGGAGGAAAGTAAAGTCAAATGATGTAGTACAGGATACCGCTGCACACACTCTTGTTTGTCTCTTGAATAAAGTTCGTTTTCAAAAATAGTTACCAAACCAGGTCATATTTAATTTTCATTTCTAAAATAATTTCTGAAAATAAATTACAACCGTCTGCCGAGTTTGGTGTGAAGCGGAGCTTCCTTACGTACTGTAATTTTGACGGGTGGAGTAAGTTAGCATTAGTAGTAAATGTTGGATTTAATGTCATACGATTCGATTGAGTGCAGAATAGATTGTAAATGTAATGTAATGAAATGTAAACATGATATACGAAATAGGGCAATAGTTCATCTTGAGCATTCTGTCATCAACCCCGCAATATTGATTAACGAAGATAAACACCAACTGGAATTGATTGGCTCAACCCTTGAACATAGTATCAAAAAGAGTGTTTTATTTTTTCAAATTTCCTCCGTAACTACCAATTTGAGTAAAGACAATGGTTACCCCAAGTTACCAGAAGCAACGAAATTCATAAGGAACCATTCCGAAACATACAGACAACTACGCAACCAAATGTTTAAGGTGCCTGCTCCCTTGAAGCATATAACCCTATGATTGAATAAGATCGAATAAGTGGATCATAAGGAATTGATGTTGTAAAAAATGTCGGCATTTCAACAGATAGATAAAACAATGATGGTCCGAAACATTCACAGTACCACAATCTACTGTGACCTTTCATTTGAAATATGATTCAAATGATTGAATACGAACATCATTTAAGAACATTAGTGACATTATTCAGTAAAGAAGTCTGGAATTATAATTTTACACCAGTTTATGTAACAACCTTATTCAACACGACTGCTGTTACTAAATTTTAACATTGCCAATCAGAAAGTTATAACAGCTCTTGCAAACTGTTACGAGAACAGTTCTATTGAACGGTGGCAGGGTCGCCGCATTCGCTTCATATCGCTTTTTTCTAGGAAAGAGCTTCTCTATCTTTTGTGCAGAGAAGCATTTAACTATCGTGTAAAGTACTATTGATTTATATCCCTATCTACCCCAATTATCCTCAAATGCCTACCCCTGTGTGTGATATCTTTTTACCCCTTTTGAAGTTTATTCGATAATATTCCCTGATCACAGCTTAGTCAAGTCTCCTCCCATACTACCTTTCTATTAGAGCACAATGAAAGATATCGGCATTAAAATATTTCCGTGTCTTTATCTCAAATAATACTCGCGCATATCAAATATAGTAAAGACAGTAGTAAAATCGATCACAAAAATGATTGAATTGTCACAAAGTATTCTATTCAATGAATAGGGTACGTTTAAATGTCGCTGTCGTGCAGTAACTTTAATCACACAATAACACAGTCCTAAGGATTTGCTTCAAAACGCTTGAACATCATGAGAAAAAAGTAATCATTAGCCAAATTGTTTGTTACATCTCATGCGTGGGGGAAGCAGACTTGAGATGTTTTGTAGCGGCAGCTAGCTCATGTTCCGATAACAACGGCTACACTACGCATGCATTGAATGTTCTGAACGAGTGCCAGAACGCATCATCAATAAATCACCGATCACTCAAGGTTCCATACATTTGGAAAGAACTATGAATCACTTTTGTTGTTTTATATTCGAAATCTATTTCATAGTTCATTCTATGTTCGGATTCATGGACCCATTTAGGTTATGTTTATCGACCACAGGTTTCCAAAAAAATGCTAAAAGCGTCTTTTATCACCGCAAATTGAATCAACCTCAAGCGAGGATGACGGTAGCTGACGTAATGCTGTTCCCAAGGACCCATTCACACCCATTGTTTCTTATAGAGCCCGGGAGAGAAACCGCACAACAGGAAAATTGATGAACATCGGTCAACCGCCCTAGTTCTGGAAATACGAGAGAGAGAGAGAAAAAAAAAGAAAAAAGAAAACTGAGCTCGACTCTGCCACCGCCTCTAGAAACGGGGGTTGAAATTGCTTTTCCGATTTCCGGCGTCGGGGTTGTGCGCTTGCCCCCGCCGATACAGAATTCGCCTTGACAATGTCGAAAAACCTGGCGCGCTCCACCGACGACCCGGCTTCGTATATTTATTCATGAGCGGTCGTATTATTCGAGTATATTCCCATCACGTTATTGTGATGGCCATTCTTTTCCGAGACTCTCCGCCCTTCCACGCGGCTAATGACGCTCAGGTATCTCGCAGAATCAGAGGGGTTGGTAACACGTTAGGGTTCTTCCTTCCCTACAGTAAATCATTTTTGATAGAACTAAGAGTAAGACGTTCCGTGAAAAAAATTTTACAAGTTATTACACGAAGGTTTATTACTTCTGTATCACGTATACCATTTACTCAACTTCATCGGCATACGAGTTTTAGGGGTGGCTACCTAAGCAAGCACTGTATGAATTCAGAGTTGAGATGTAATCATTACTTTGAGTAATGAATAATTTTCCGATTACTTTCATTGTTATGACGTATATTTGGCTAGTAACAATTTCAGTAAAAACGAGATTGAAAATCCGAAGTTTTGGGGTTGAAATTACTCCAGAAATAATCACGATTACCATTTCATGGTTTACTGTGATGGTAATCGTTAAAACAATTTTACTTTTTCCGATTCCAAACGACTGGAGCAAAAGATCTAATTTTGGAAAAATAATCGAAATTCTTGAGATCTCAATCAATTTTTCCGTTTTGTAAAATTAAAAACAAAACAAGTGAAGCGCCTAAATAATTACCTATTTGAAGAAAACATGATTACGAATTCCCCACGTCCTAGGTCAAAATTCGATGTATGGCAGAATTTATGGTGCCAACATTTGCGTTTTTTCGTTTATTATTGTGTTTGTAACCTAGTGATGCCGATTAATTAAGTTCTGTCAATGTGGATACTGGATGATTGCCGATTTGGATACTTGTAGTTTATAGCCGATACACGGGTTGAAGCATTCTGATATGCATGAATCGCTGATAATATATAGGTAAATATTGTTCAATATTATTACTGGGGTTCATTATTATTATAGCACGTAAATCGGTTGTTAACCAAAATACCTATTTGGATTGGTCAGTTGAAAAAAATTGCAAATTCTTTCAGTTTATTATTCAAGAATTTTTAACCAAGATATAGCGTGATTATTGAATTTCATACACAAATATGATCAACTGAACAATCCAATTAATTTTTTTGGTTGATAACAGATTTACTTACGTGCTCTATGCGTATCTCCAACTTACGGCTTAGAAATTATCACTAATTGAATAATAAACCCCAGTGAAAGAACAGCGTTTTCAATTTCGTGATGACAGTACTTGAATTACAGTATTCGAATTTCGAAGTAAGTACAGTAATCAAATTTCTCATAGATTGTAAAATACCTATTTTTTATTGTATTGTGTAAATACTTAACTAGAATGTAAATGTCTTGTTTACAGAACCCTGAGGGTTAAAAAGGATAGACATTTTCAATAGGGATTTCACAAGGAATTTTAGCTTTAGTCTGTGAGAGTTTATTTTTTTCAACCACGCTTATTTTTGAAGGAAAATGTACTTATTTTAAAATGTATCCTATAAAAATTTATTGCATCGGTAGCACCCTACAGGGGTAGCGCCTATCAGACAATAAATTCCATTGATTTCAAGATATATTTGCTGACAAGTTTGACGTTCAGGGGAGTATATAAGGGGGGGGGGGGGCTGAGGGGGCCCGGGACCCCTCCAAAATTTGGAAAATATAAATAAATATTGTATTTTTCGGTCCAAAATAATGTTAGTAAAAAGGAACCTTTGTATCAGTCATTTATTTTTTTACACCTTTCCAAGTTATTAACTGTGTATTATTTAAGCCTAAACTAGGTATGCTTTCCCCTGAGAAAAGAACCACTTTTCCATCAGTTTTTTTTTTTTTTTAGTGATGCAATAAACATGTGATTTTCGACACCTGATTTGAAAAACTTTCCGGACCCCCCTATGAGGGGGGGGGGGGTAAGGGATAACCTCCAGACCCCCCGTTTTCTCGGTCCCCTCCGAAAATATTACATATAAACGCTACTGGTGACGTAGATAGATGTTTAATTTCATCTCATGTTTAAAAAACGCTGGGGGGGGTTTATTATTCAATTGGCTTGCGTTCATTTATCATATCAGACCTACATCAAATTAAAGGAAATGGGCTCACTCCCATATTCGAGTTGAGGGCGCTTGGAACGGCCAGATGGGAAACTGCCAGTTATCAAGAAGGCGATAACAGAACTCGAAAAACGCAAATCTTGGCCGCATTAATCATGCCATAAATCGGGAATGGTTTGACCTACAGACCTGGGAAGGGGCTCATTCGATTCCTCATGGAAAGTTCTACAAAACAAGTCCACATTTAGGCCGCCTTGATGTTTTTTGAGGTTTTTAGGGATTTTACAAAACTTTGACAACCCTTAAATGGCACTTCAATTTGAGTTAGAAAGCTGGCTAAAGAATTGGGGCGTTGTCGGACCAACATGGATTTTTCCTGAAAATTTCAGATGTTTTGGTCCAGCCGTTTGGGAGAAATCTTGCGTACGGCGTACGGCGTACGGCGTACGGCGGACGGACGGAAAATTTTTTATTGCAGATTTGGATTATATTATGGTTTATTGTTGAATAATAAACCAAAAGGGATATTCAACATGATTAAGTCACCCAAAACTAATGAATATTCATAAAAAATTATAATAAACTGTTGGGCTGGTGGTAATTGTGGTCAAGTCCATTTGGCAAAATAAAAAGTCTACAGGAGAGCACGGTAAAGCTTGACAGAATAATACGAATTGTGAACCTAAAATTAAGTTAAATTAGATTAAAAATCGTTTCATGTAACGTGAGTTGAGCAAAAATAGTACGAAACATAGTTAAAAAACACCTATTAATTTCCCCGATTTTCAGTGAAAATTGTTGGTTGATCCTTTTACCTGAATAGAAATGGTTATGACTTGGACTTGATCACTATAATAAAGCTTCGAATTCTTTGTAAATTTAACACGTAATTATAGTTTTTAGATGTTCAGCTCTTAAATGCCAATCCATTGGTACTATCAATAAAAAATCAAAGTTCCTCCTATGTAATTCCTTCTAATTGTAATGAATAATACATTATTCCTCAACTGTAATTTGGCTGGCTTCACTTGTAAGCTGAAGAAGTTCGACAGCCACGTCATGTATGATTAAAGACAATCTAATGATAATTTTAATATCTTACATGTAAAATGATGTTATTTCAACAATCAATTGTTTTCCGGTAAATTTAGTTAAATAAAATCATGAATTTGATCCATCATGAAAAATCATGAGTGATCCAGTGGTTCATTTAGGATCCTGCTGGGTTCTGTGGGTGGTTTGTTCAGTTATTTCTTGACATTTTTATATCATTTATCGTTTTTATCTTCAATTTCAGCTTTTAATATTGTTTTATAGTATCTAGGTAGACCAACACCTCATGTTCTCATAAAAACGCACTAGATCACGCTTACTGCCAAATCCGCGAAATAACATCCGCGTTTACAAAGTTATAAGCCATGATTGAAAACCTGTAAGGTGTGAAAGGCCCTATCTGGTTCGAATGATGCGGTATACTTCTTTGGAAAGTGATGTAAAGAGCTGTTTCTGGTTGTGCGAATACGTATGTGGATTGACGTTCATTTTGGTTTATTATTCAATAATAAACCATTGTAATCGCTCTGGGAAAAAAAATTCTAACCCCCTGAAAATTTCATGGTTTACGTTTCAAAGGGTGTAGAATCCAAATCTGCAATAAACAATTTTCCGTCCGTCCGCCGTACGCACGATATTTCCAAAACGGCTGGAGCAAAAAATCTGAAATTTTCAGGAAAAATCCATCTTGGTCCGACGACGCCCCAATTCTTGAGCCAGCTCCCTCATCTCAATTTAAAGTGCCCTTTAAGGGCTGTAAAAGTTTTGTAAAATCCCTGAAAACCTCAAAACTAGTCGAATCGGCCTAAATATTTTCCTATTTGAAGAACATACCATTAAGAATCGAATGAGCCCTTTCCCACGTCCGTAGGTCAAACCATTCCCGATGTATGGCCCGATTTATGGTGCCAACATTTTCGTTTTTTCGTTTATTATTGTTTGTTTGTAACCTAGTGATGTCCGGCCGATAGCGTCAAGTTGCAGTGAATGTGGATACTGGAGTGATAGCCGATGTGAATACTTGTAGTGTAGTTAGTAGCCGATACACGGGTTGAAGCATTCTGATAATATATAGGTAAATATTATTCAATATTATTACTGGGGTAAATAAGTATTCTTTCACTGGGGTTTATTATTCAATTGGCTTGCGTTCATGATTTCAATCTTACTAAGCTTCGGAGTGTGCGTGTTTAACAGGTGATAGAGCGATTATTGAATTTCAGGAGATTTGCATAGACCACGTAAATCGGTTCTCACCCAAAACACCTATTTGGATTGATCAGTTGATGATATTTGTGTGCCCCCTCTACATCTGTCTACCTTTGGCTACGAGTGCCAAAGGACTTGATAAATTATAGATGTTTTTATTGTGGGGGGGTATTGAGGTTCAATAAAAAAACGCTGCAAATTCTTTCACTGGTTTTTATTATTCAATTGGCTTGCGTTCATGATTTGAATTTCTACTAAGCTTTGGAGTGTGCGTGTTTCACAGGATAGGGCGATTATTGAATTTCAGGAGGCACACAAATATGATCAACTGATCAATCCAAATAGGTATTTTGGTCGAGAACAGATTCACGTGCTCATGTATATCTCCTGAAATTCAATAATCGCCCTATCCTGTGAAACACGCACACTCCAAATTCAAATCATGAACGCAAGCCAATTGAATAATAAACCCCAGTGAAAGAATTTGCAGCGTTTTGTTTTGATTTACCATAAATTGTATAAAGTCGTGTACCGAATACGGGGAATTCGGGATAATTGAGTTAGATACATAAGCGTCTAAGCGAAGCTGACTTAATCAGGTTCTGTTCCAGGGTTGTGTCAAAGCGAGCGCGAACACTGGAGTTTCCCTTTGCTCGCGGTGGAAGGGATTGTAAAGCGCTCGCGACGTACTTCCGACTCACAGGACCTTCCAACTTGGGAAGGTCGTCCTGTGGGAACTGTCTCTCCCTTTTTTTCCTCTCTCTTCTTCCCTTCAAGCCTCCCATTGTTCATTTCGATTCAACCACAGGAACCCTCTCTCCCTCCGCTACTTTAAGAGACGAGTCTCTCTTAGTTATCCCGACCGGGTTCGGGGCTGGTAACAGCTTGTAAATACGGATGTGCGAGAACCGTGAATAGGACAAAAACGGGCCCTGGAGGAAGGGAAGCCATTCAAAGGGTTTTAACAGTGGAAACGCGCCGGCAGGCTGGGACACCAACTGCCGGGTTAAGACAAAATGCAAATCACGTAACTGCGGTCTTTGTAATTCATCCCTCCTCCGTCTTCCTCTCTTGATCTACGAGACGACAGATCATAACGAATATCACACCGGTATATTCTGGGTTTACAGGAAGATAAATGTTCGAGGCAGTTTCTCAAGATGCCAAACCACCAAACGTAATGTTATCTGGTATTTCTAGATAATACATTGATAACAGTAACATAAGGAATGACTTTCTCAAATGAAAATACTTTTGTACCCCAAAAAGAGTGAGTCCTCGAACCAACTGTAATTTTTGTGCCGTTAGAAAAGAACTATGAGGCCTAGTATCGGATAGGATTTCTTAAAATGTGAATATAACTTTCCTCTTTGTTGGGAATGTGGGTGATTAATTTTTTACGGGACAATCGCTGTCCTTCATTTATAAATAATTTACTGTTCAACTTTTTCCAAAAATTATTTTTGTAGATTTTATGTGGGAAGTAGGCCTACTCATGGCTGTCATAAAGTTCGGCTACTCTTCATTTTACATGGTAATTGATCGAAATGTACCTCTAATCTCATTGTCATGGTTTCAAGAATCACTCCTAATCAATCTTATTGATTTGTTTAGGATTCATTTTGGGATAGAGACGTAAAAACTCTATTTAATGCAAGTATCAATTTCTATAAGTGTTCATTAGACTCCTAATTGCAGAAGGTTAATGTTGATTTCTCATTGTCTTGGCGATTTTAAACTTCATTGTTGTGGCTACCACAAAAGCTGTCATTTCTGTTTTAAACAATGTTTTTTTGTTCAAGTTTGGTATTTGATACTAAATAAATACAATGGCAAAATGTGATACTTGTTTGCCGGGAGGCAGGAGTTTTGTCAAATATCCAACAAAATTGGGTGAACCTGATTATTTCGATACTTTTAATTTGGGTTGTACATCACTGAATAAATCTTGCGGATGGTTTACCATGGCTGTATCAAAATTCCTTTCAAAATCAATGATCGATGCCATTGCACTCTACTACAAATTTGTGGAACTAAACGGTGATACAGCATATGTTGACATACTTGTTGTGATCACATGACTGAAAGTAATTTTACGTAATCATGGGCAACAACACAGCCATAGAGTAAAATCTAGATTGTATAATGAAAAAATCATAAATTTATGAGAACAAAATTTTTTTATTCAGAATCAAAACCTCGATTGTCCCGTAGAATGAGAATCACCCACGCAAAATCCGTTTATGGGTTAAGAAATTCTGAGTTCTTAAATGAAACGTAGTTGATTTTCACAAAAATTAAAGCTGTTATGACGGGTATTTTATCACCAGCAACAGAATAATAACTGGATGTATTTTCGAGAAGACAGTGGTTATAATATAACCTGCTATTTAGGTAGTTATAATGGAACTTTAGTACAGTGACAGGTGAAAGGGAGATTCAATCCCATCGGTCAGCCAATCATGTTGATTCTGAAGTGACAGGAGATACAATTCTATTGATCGTGGGGGTAAAGAGGGGGGTGGATAGTCAAACAGCATTGTAGAAAAACAGATAAAGGTCATATATCAGACCTATGAGAAATATAAGAATATTAGAAATGAGCCTATTGATGGAGGATTTAGTAACATCCTCATTCGAATATTTAAACGATTGATCTCTTTTAATTATTTCAAATTTTTCTAGAACACTCAGATCACTGTTTTCTCGACTGTACATTCAGTTATTGTTCTGTCACCTACTGATGATGACCTAATCGTCGAAATCGATTTAACGTTGTAACCTACGTTCACTACAATCTACAAACCCTGTCTTTTTCTTGTCGAGAGTTTCAATGTGGCCGCGAATGATTTTGTAAGTATTACAAAATTCTTTCAATTGATGTTCGGCACTATTTTTTAAGCGTCATAACTCGCGACTTTGTCTTTTGGAAAAGGAAAAAAAGGCATGTGATCACTATGGTCCAAATTTAACATGATTTTTCCTAAGCCCCTCACATTAATTGAAGTTCATTTCTAGTATTTGTAGACTCAACCCAAAATGCAGACATTTACTTATCTGCATGTTTTGGCGGATTTTTGGATGTTTTGGAGATTAATGCATGTTTTGTGAATTCACCAGCTGTTGTTACTATGAGATGAAAAAGTTTTTTTTTTTTTAAATTGAAGATACTACATGTACCTAGTACCTGTTCTCAACCAAAATACCTATATGGATTGATAAGTTGATCATATTTGTGTGCCCCCTGAAATTCAACAATCGCTCTATCACCTGAGAAATACGCACACTCCAAAGCTTAGTAGAAACTCAAATCATGAACCCAAGCCAATTGAATAATAAACCCCAGTGAAAGAATTTGCAGCGTTTTTACTGCACATATCTGTTTTTTAGGTAGAAGATTCCCATACTGAATACTGCTAATATTAAAACTTTTGATTCACTTTAACTTGGATTAGATCTAGATAGCACTATAATCATACTCTCACAGCATAATAATATTAATGAAGGCGTTGCCCTTTTGTTCCGTATGAAGACGCGTTGTAGAAATAACAAAGTAACAAGCCTTGTCGAGCAACATGGGAGTCATTGTGTTCCTGTTGTTTCGTTATTGGCCTCCAGGTACGTTACACTAATTTAAATTTCAAATCCTCACAACGACCCCCTTCGTTACTTTAAAGGGAACTACTCCGCTTTTCCGTTGATAAACATGGAGCGAAACTATGTCGCTGCGACAAGCTCGCAAGGCTGCATGTGGATAAACTCCTAGATCCGGTTCAGTTCGTATAACCGCCAAGAGAATCTGCTTCCTGGCAACATTGGAGCGTTCAACTTAAAATCCTCATTCAATGCCGGAAATATTATTTATAGATTGACTTTCTCATATATTTCACAAACCATAACAATAAAGTTACTCAATGAATGAAACTACCAATAACTCAAGAAAAACATTTCAAAAACTGGTCTATACTGGATTCATTCATCTTTTAATTTAGATTTTATTCAGGGTTCATTAAATCGAAACTGTATAATTTTACACGACTTTCAATTACATGGATAGATAGTTTTTTTACATAATTTTGCATGTTATATTCTTCAATTGGATAATAACCGATGACCGAGCTGGATAGTGTAACACTGTGGCCCACACCGGAGTTGGTTCTTAATTGTAATTTTTATGAAGAACCTATTAAACTATATTTACACCACATTATTTATTAAAATTTAGATTCCACTTCCATGGAATGATGCACTTAGTAGATACATCATTTATATTGCTATTAATTTTCGTTTATAAAGCACTCATTCGGATTATCACTTCTTGGTTAACAAGTTCATTTTTTAAAAGCTGTTTACTTTCATCAAATTTCTTATGTTCTCAAAATCATTATTTATTAATGGCATACTTCTGTATTTTGTCGTCATTTGAGCATGTATTTTTAGTCCTCGGTTATTTCTGTCTATATGACTTCGATTTCCGTTGCCTCAAATCAGTAAAATATACTTTGGTGTTCACGAATAAGTTTGAGCATATTCAATGTGTACAATGCATGGACAATTAACAAATTCAAATCATGAAATAAATGTGTCGGTGGGATGGCGCCTGGGGTTGTTGAACAATGCCCTTAACGTCATTTATTTAATCTTGAAACTTTTATCAATCAGGTATTTGAAAGTGCTTTGCCATATTACAACGTCATACTGTAAAATTGATTCCAACAGCCCCTGATAAATATTGATCTTTAGTTCTTCTGATAGATTCTATACAGGGTATAGGCACATTTTCTTAGCTTTTTACACAGACTTTGAATGTGGTGATCCATTTCATTTGAAATCAAACGTCATTCTTAAATAAACTAAACTATTCACATTTCATTTTCGAACAGTCACACGGTAGGTCATTGCAGCTGTGTAATGTCAAAGCGTCACTCGATGTTGCCCATATATTTATATTTACCCGTATATTTATAAAAAGCGTCATCCATTATTATCTTAATGATGTATTATTCTCGTTTCCCTGGAGATGGTTAATAAATTAAGCAAACGGTTGTCCTAAAGGGCGTTTATTAATCAACTGAACCGTAAGAAATCCCAAACATATCCGCTGTCATTCATTAAGTTAACATTACGAGGATAACTTGCTGATCAAAATGATCCGAGGAATGGGAAACCACTCGTGGGTCATGAGGGAGCAGTGGGCGGGCCTTGTGGCCTTGAGTAGCTGTCAAACCCATACACCTGATGCGTAAACTAGGTTTGCACCAGTTTCAGAGGTGAGTGACCTTGTTATTATCGAAAATAATAAGAGAAAACGTTGTCTGGATCAACATGAACCGGCGTTGTCTGATTCGTAAGTATATTATTTTCGATTTTTCTTCATATTTTTCATGTTTTAAAAGCATTATTTTCATGCTTTTGGAATCAATATGACTCTGCATTGTCTCATTTTAGTCCTTTCAATTTTTTTCTTCAAATCAATCATTTTCATTCTTTTGTTCCTTTAACCTTACGGTTTGGTGCTTTGTGTAAGAAATTGAACAATATGGACAACATTCCTCGTTTTATAACTGACGAAGATATTACACAGGAAATGGAGAGTCATGAAAGGTTCATGTTATTGTGAACTTGGTTATGATTTTGATTTTTAATAATTTGTGCACCATGTAAACCTGATTTTTTCTTTCTTTTTTCGAACTATCTGCATGAAAATCATTTTTGAGAGTACATTTTGTTTTTTCCACGTGGTTGGGGAGTACCATGGTCCATTAGGTACTTTTAGCTTGTATGTGATTTTAAATAGTAATTCGTTCATGGTGGATTAAAAATATTTAGTATGACTGCAATAGAATCAAACTGTTTCCAAGAATGTTGTAAATGCCTCCCTTGCAGCTTGATGTGATGTTGGGTCAAAAAGACCCCACGTTATCTCTTGCGTCTTGAAGGTTCACGTTGTCTCCGGAAGGTTAAGAAATTCATCATGCTATATAATTTAGGTTAGTGGTTTCAGCTTACCTGAGTGACTTTGAGGAGCGGGGTGTAGAAGACGGTCCCCTTCTGTCGTGTCTCGCCGAGGAAAAGCTCGACTCGCGGAGCCCTCGGGTCGGGGGGACCAGGTGGCCGCTTTTGGATCTTCACGAGGCCCGTGTCAGGAAGGCCCATTTCCAAAGACCGTAAGCACGCGGCGTCCAGGAGGTGGGCTTCTGTGGAAAACAACGAGACACAACTTTGAGGAGCAACTTGTTCAACTAACCGCGCTAGTTAGTTTCTTTAAGGTCAGTTAACTTCCCCCTTTCGCGAACTTGTCGCTAACTCCGGGAACACCTACACGGGGTTTTCCGTTCGGGAAATTTAGACGTTCAGAATTTTACAATTTAAAGTAACAAGAGTGCAGTCTGACTTTTTGCCTAAACTGTTTTAGTGGGACAGAAATGATTTGAAGGAAATTGAATATTTCAAAACTCCAATAATGTACAATACCAAATTTCCCACTGTTGTATTCATGCATATAAGGTTAGACATACTTAGGAACGTATTCTGGATTTGAGAACATTATATTTGAAATTTGAACACTTTTTCATGAGTACAGATTTTTCAGGCCTGCCTTAGGATAAAGTAACAGCTACTTAGCGAATCTCACTATTATGGCTTGAATAAATTATGATGACAATTGCTTATAGAGCCCATGAATGTGCAAAAGTAATGTTTAAACATGAAACCGTGGAAAAAGGAACCCGAAAAATTAAAAGGTGATGCAAGAAAATGATTCAAAATCTTAAAATTGATTCTAACAAACGTTGTTCATCTAGCTATCTTTCATCATATATCATGGGTCATACTTCAACTCATATTTTCCGTTATTTGTTCCTAATTTGACATTACATTCCTCTTTGTTGTTGTGAAAGCAAAATCAGCTAACCTTTTGAGAAACATATTTAATTGAAATTCGGCACTGATGGATTATGTTCATAATGGGTAGCAGTATTTACATGTGAGCTAACAGTACTTTTCATCCTTGGGAAACTAAAAAAGAACATTACTTTCCCTCTTTGAGATTAATAAAATCGGCTAAACGATTCAAAAATGCATTCAATTGAAATTCATCAACGATAGACTTCATGTTCATAATCAGGGTCAATACCGCCTGAAAAAAACTTATGAGCTGACATCCCCACTTTACTTATTGGGAAAGTATAATCGACTTAAAAATTAAATACCTTAAATAAATTCAAAAAATTGACCTGAAAAAGATGTCATTTAAATGACGTTACTCGCATTTTCGGTTCGCATTAGTTTGACGTTTTTCCGGACTTTATTGTTAGGCTCGGGGCAATATCATGTTACATGTTAACTTTTTAGTTCAGAAGGAGGAAAATTGCAAAATTACTTGACATAGATATGCGGCGAAGACAATAAAAAACTGGCTCATAAGGTTATGTTGCATATCAAAAACTTATTGGAGGTTCATTTTTGAAGATCCGCCTTTGCTTAAAATACAACTATGTGAGATGAGTACTATAGGGATATTTACGGATGTATTTACGTATTAATGCGTTACCTTGGTTCGGTGGCAGATCCAACATGTCCAGGGGCACTCCCGTCACGTTGTTGTTGTAAAACAAAATATATTCTGAGTGGGCTCTCAACTTTCTTATTCTCGACAGAGCGCCAGGGCACGTGGCGTTGAGCTTGACGAGCCACTCATCTACCACCTGCAACAGACAAAGTGAGAAAGTCGGTAATGGTCGTATAATCTGTTCTACGCATGAATTATTTGATTCTTGGAGTAACTCTGGTGATAAAATAGCTTATGCAGTAAGTAAAGTAACAAAATACTTGGATAACGTACTAGAAACGAATGTATGTTTGGATTACAGGGATGTCCTTGTGTTAGGTTTCCAGTTGTAGTTTTGAATTAGCTTCGATTCCGAGGTTTGGTGCATGGCAGGACTAAATTTACCACTTTTAAGTGCCTCAAAGTTCGTCATGAAATTTGAAATTTACGACGTTTGTAGCACAAGTAGAATATAATTGCGACCAAACATAACTGATTTTGAGTCCAAAAGTAATAGGAACTTAAATCCCAGCATCCTACAGAAATAAAAACCACGATAACTATGTTTTTGCCACCATAGCATCTTTGAGTGTGAAGAGATCGGCCTGCCTGGAATTAATGACGAATTAGACCCCCAGTGGAGTCGATGTGCGATAAAATTGTTTTCTCCATAAATTCCAGGAATTCCGGTCGGAAATGGATAATCGAAACAACGAAATTCACGAAACGTGGATTGAATTGACATTATATACTTAACGCCGCAAAGGAATTTTTCCCATGTCAACTCGTGATCTAATTCACACCCGTGAGAACGACCTATTTCCCGCCTGGGAGAGCGAACGAATGGACGTGCAGCTGGTGGATTCACTTGTATCAATAAAATGATATCTATCAGTAACAATCATAAAGACCCTGTTCTTTTTAAGAAAGTTTTCGGGATCTTTTCGCATTTCATAACTTCAACTCTATCCTTTTGGGTTGGCCGAATGTGATGCTTAGGGTTCAGGATCAAATGGACCCTATATGGAATTTTGACCCAAGTTTCATAAAACCTGGTTAAGCCGCTTTGAAAAAGAAAGGCGCTTGAAAAGTTTCATTTTATTTTTTCGTTAGTATTTGTTCAAGATTCTATTCATCATGGAACGTAAGCCCAATCAGTTTGCTTAATGGGGTTATTTGTTTTTCTGGGTCAATTACGAAGGTTAATTGTAAAAAATAAATTAACGTGAAACCTTTGGCAGATATAAACGTGTATCTGCCGAACATTTTGGAACAATTTTTTGATCATCGATCAACATGAACATAGTTTGAATTCAAAATGTATATAGATCTACTTCCAATATGTATAGAATAGTCATTTACGGAGAACTGTTATTCTGAAAGTTTTGAGAAATAATAAACTTCGGTCGCCGTTCCTTATTTGCCTTTACGATAGGGAAGACAAGAAAGGTACGCACGGGAACAACTAACTTTTAACTATACGACTGATTAGGGCTTCAATGCGAGTCAAGATTGGCTAGGGAGTGAACACAGTGAGGGAAGCGAGAAGGGAAGATTCCAGAAACGTTAAACTAAAAGGTAAGACTTATTTCAGACTTCATAGTTTTGTTTCTTAGCTTCAAATTTCAGCGTTACTCTTATCTGGGGGAAACTTTACCGGTGTTTACATTATTCACTTTACCGGAGGCCTTACAGTCTGTGGGAGTGTCTACTTCTCGCTTGTTGCCAGACGGTTGCGCTTTTTTACAGCGATTGCTAATCTTACGTTCTTTCGTCTCTACTTACCGCTGCGTTATCTTATGAAACGATCATCATTTCTTAATGAGTAAGTGAATGAGTAAAGGCCCTCCCGATTTCAACATATCTAGACGTTCCTAAAATTACACAGGTCAACATTTGATACAAGAAAACCCACGAAACGCTACAGTGCTCTGAGAGTTTTTCAGGTCGCTGATTACGGTGAATGGGTTGGTGAACCTTCATCATATCTGGTTCAAGGTCATTTGAAGGTCAAAGTGACTTAAAATGACATTTTAACAAATTTTCCCGTAGTTTGAGAATCTTCCACCTTCAGGTTCATGTATTAGTTGTTGATGTTCTCAGACGAATTACATGAGCGTAGGTGATTTATAATTTCTCATGATTTGATCTAAGTATCTATTAACGAAATAGTACCTAATCCTGTTTTAAATGTGAAAACAAGAATAACTCACTAAAATAGACACTGAAAATAAGAACGGAGTAAGATAGACGTTGTATATAACGAAAGTAAAGAAACTAAAACTGACAAAGATGGTCTGAAATCCAAAACCCGAATGGAAATTTCGATTTGCACGAAAAGTAATTTCCTTTCCCAAAAGGGGAACTTATTCTTCCGCGTAATACAGGTGGAGTTGGAAACTGCAGCGTTCACGACGGCGCAATGGTTATACCATACCCGCAGGACCGTCAGGTCTTGAAGGAGGGGTAGGTCTAGCCCCTTGTTGGCCAGACCTCCCAACGTGGAAAATGTTACCTATACTCAGCGGAGCTAATTATTTCACTTTCGGGTCTTCAATATTATTTTCCGAAACCTAACTCTCCATTCTAATTTGGTATTTTGGACATTCTGAACAACGTTCGTGACGTGGCTGTGTGTATGTGTGAGCCTCATTTATATAGGATTCATCTGTTTTGGATGTAATGTTTTAGCAACTAGGTATGCAAAATGGGATGTAGATGGTCTCCTACGAGTTCCATTGCTCATAGATTAAAAAGTCTATGGAAATGAAATGTTTTTAGACAGTATGTGTGTGTGGGGGGGGGGGGGGTTGGTAACGATATTCTTTCAGATTTTCCGTTTTTTGGATAAAACTGAGATATTTAGTGGTCGTTTTAAAATCGGGAGTTCTTTGTTATTTCATTCAGCTTTTTCTGAAGTGTATATAACGGGACCCTGACTTCTACTATCTAGTTCTACGGGGAGATTGTTTCTAGTAAAATGATATTGACAACCCCATTATTTTTATGCTCTATTATTTTTATGCTCAAATGGTACCCATAAAGATTTCTGCAGGACGCCCGGTTCAGGAAAAACAGTGCAAATAGTTGAAAATACGCATTTTTTGCCATCTTCCTGAGGTCGGCATTTTCCGATGGCGGACTGCAGTTTATTGCTACAAAATATGAGTGTTCAAATTTTATAAAATAATTAGCAGGAAACCAGTGTTTTGCACGAAATATTGAAGTCTGTCAAGGGTTTTCCAGTGGTCACGACTTTCCGCAATTAACAAACAGCCTGTTAGCAACCTTGATAACGAATTGTCGGGAAACAAATCAATTGCGAAGGGTATTTCCGTTTACAACTCAGAAGGATGTTTTGAAAGTTTTGATCTAGCCTATGTCGCGTGTAGGGAGTCACTGATAATTTTACGACTGCTTCATGGATAGATAGAGCTTTCTCTTTTATTTATAACCAGAAAATCAGTTGTGTTTTAGCCTCTCGGATCCTGGACTATTGGATGTACGAGTTCGATCCGGGTACCCGTTCATCCACTCGACTTTTCTGTAGTTGTATCGAACGGAGGGACTCGGATTCATCGGATAGTCTCGTGGTAAGCTGATTTAATACTCATTTATCCGCCGTGGATGCGAGCTAATACCAGTTCCAGCTGAAAGCGAATGCGGGCTTACTTATTCCACGGCTCCGCTCTCCTCTAGGGCCGTTGCCAAGATATCCTATGGTGAATAAATTTGCACTAAAATACCGGGCCTAACGCCGTGGCAGTTTGTTACCTTTAAAAACGCTGCGAATGATTACACAAACGTTTATACTTTCTGCGCTATATCAGACCCTCCTGTGCAGATGACGTATAGCAGAGACCAATTTGTTGTTGACCGATTTGACTGCAGTGAGCAGACAGGTGCTAGTAATATGACGAGGATGTATGTCCAAAAGAAGTTGTAAGTATATTAATTTTAGAAAAAGGTAACTTATTCTTAGACATAGTAATATTATAATGTAAAACCCTGTGGTGTGGGGTGTTATGAATAATATTAAATTATATGTTGTTCTAGATCCCCTAATGATGGAGTGTCCCACCACTCCGAAACGTCGGAATATTGATGAATAAATAAATTTGCCTTCATAAAACAAACCCCGTTTCCTGGTGGATAATCTATCAAGTTTAAAATAAGGCTAACATAATGACAAATAATAACGAGAAACTTTTGAAGTTCTCATGCTTGGAAAGAGCACCTATTAACTCTTGAGAAATCAGAATCAATAGTAACTCCCAAGTCTTTCATCTTTTCTACTCTTCACAATGGAATGCAACCAATTAAAAAGCACGTTATTGAAGAAGAGGTTGTGAAGCATCAATAAGAACGTCAATTCTAATTTTACGTTTACTCAAATTCTTGAGAAAATCTTAATTCCTACTTTTGTCATCCGATTTTGATGACATCTTCAGGGAATGTGCTCATCAGGTCGTGGAAGAGCTACATTGCTAACAAATTCTTTCATCTTGGGCATGGCAAACGCAAGATCTAACAAGCACGATTTTCTCACCTATTCGTCGTTTGATCGCTCTCAAATATGGGGAACAGTGCGAAAAGGAAAGTTTAGTAAGCACAACGATTTCACCCCTACCGTTTTCATAATCCAATTATTTACACGACGATCTACAACAGCAGTTCCCAACCTGTGGGCCGCGGGCAGTGTGATACTGGTCCGCGGGTTCTGATCAAAAGAATAAGCCGAAAAAAAAACTATTGTGAGTTTTAACAAATAAATATCAGAGTAGAGATGGTAAAAATTAAATTTAAACATTCAAGTCTGTCGAGTGTAGACTGGATGAATGGAGATTATGATGGGAAACTTGCGAGTTCTTTCTAAGAACATGTCGCCGATGAAAACTGGTTGAAACGGTTGGCATATTTGGCCGATATTTTTGGTGCTCTCAACGTTCTTAATTTAACTCTGCAAGGTAAGGACGTTAATAAGTTTTTGGCACAAGACGAAGTGGAAGATATGGTAATACAACTTCAACGGTGGGCCTCAAAAGTGGAACATGGCTTTTTCGACACATTTCCTATCCTACATGATTTTCTGGAAACCAAAGAAGTGAAAATTGACGGAACAACAGCTACAACCATCAAAGATCACCCCAAATCTTTGGTCTCAAACCTCAGGTAATTTAAAATTATTTTATTTGTTTTCTTAATGTTATGCTAATATTTTCAGAAGGCCTAACCTTAATAAAAACATGAATATTTTCAAACAGAAACTATTAAAGTTAATTTATTTGTTAAATAGTACTTGAATTTCATCATCCTGTTGAGATGATCATGTGAAACTGTACTAATCAAACTTGTTCAAGAATATCAAGCATTCGCCAAAATTGCTCTGAAGCACTTGATGGGATTTTCCACAAAGTACCTATGTGAAAGAGCCTTTTCAACTTTAGTTTTCTAGAAAAATAAATACAGAAATAAATTGGACGCTAAAAGCGATTTAAGATTGAAACTATCAAAGTTCAATCCTGATATTGACTCTCTCGTAGTTGACAAACAATGTCAAAAGTCCCATTGAGTTTTTTTCCTTTCGCTTTGAACACTTGTTTTTAAGGTTTTGAAATAAAGTATATGAAAATAAAGTTCTTTTATCGATGAATTCTTAAAATTGTTCTTTGTTTAATCCTTGTATACTTATTTTACTAATAGTTACACGTTATAGCTTATATTGGTTATAATATATGTACTGCTTATCCGTGAAGGTTTTATTTATTTTTCATGTAAATTTAGAAAGTGGACCTCAAAGTTTAAATTTCAAAATATGTTAACCACAATTAAAAAGGTTGGGAACCGCTGATCTACAGTATATCTTCAATGATCTTCAAATTTGACATATTACCAATTATTTTTCCATTATAAATTAACATTGAACATTGAACTCAATTAACATTGAGATCTGGCTAAGCTGTGGTAAGAGAATATTATTCAATTCATTCAATAAGGGTAAAGAGATACCGCACTGAGGGGTTGGTATATTTGGAGAGCAATCGGGTTAGGTAAAAGTATATAATAATACCAGTTTATGTGCTAGTTAATTGCGAAGTGCACCAAAGAGAGAGAAGTTCTTGGGAAAGGCTGGAGTCGGTATGAAGTGAATACGGTGCCACTATTTAGTAGAACGGTTCTCGTAACAGTTCGCGAGAACTCCTAACTCTCTACTATGAGGGAATCGATGTAGAAGTTCATAGAGGTAACCTCTGTCCAAGACTATTTATTAGGAGGAGATCTATTGAATACATCCCTCAATTCTTCAAGTTCTTCTTCAGGCTCGTTCTATAGAGGGATTGTCGGATTTATTTTCTCTTGGAAGTCAGGTACATAATGAACAACTACTTTCTCCTGAGTTGTGGAGGGGTCATCCTTTGGTCGATCTAAGAGTAGTAAGACTTTGGGCTTGACATAGGATCGTGACTGTATACTATTTAGTGTGTGTTCTTCTTTACTCCAGCCATTGGTTAGTAGAATATCTTAGGAGTGACCAGTATAATCTCCCTAGAAGCAGATATTGGGACCGAACAGATCACAAGACTCCGGTATTCTACATTGTACTATTGGAATCCAGAGTCAAGATTCCAGTTGTCAAATCAAGCCCAGGGTAAAAGGGTCAGGTTCTCAATCACCAACAGGTAGCTGGTTTCCGACAGCAAAATTTCCTAATCGACTAAAGGTACTCCTTCAGGTAAGTCCTTCAACGATATAACACTAAATCGAGTGAAATAGTGGTTGATGCTTGAACATAGAGTCAGCTAAAAGGAAATCTCCGTAGAGGAGGCTTACCACCAAGTTCTATATATTCAAAGAAGCTTCGAGTTCGGGAAAAGCGTTAAAAATGGATTAATTTATGAAGAAAAGCATTGACGTGGTACTCGAGCTGATGAGAGTTCCCTATGTTTTGTAGGTTGATGAAGAAACAAGTGAGTTGAGATCATTAACTAGACATTTCCAACTTGTTGAACAGTTGCATTGGTCTAATCGAATTCGAGGCGCATCTAACGGTCTTCATTCCACTCATCATTCCTCACTTTGTAGTGTTTCGGGCTCTGCGACGATGGCCCGACTATCGCCAACTACTGGCGCAGTTATTCCACCAACCGACCGTTAATCCTTGTGAAGTGTTCATTTCACTTCATTATATGCAAATAACCACCAGTGAATCAACATCTGTACCCACTTCACTTCGTTGGGCGACTCACAGAGGTCCATAACTCTATACATTGCTACATAGTACTTATAACCCACGACTACCAGATAATGTGTTTTATCTCTTGAACCCGAATAGCGAAATCGGCGGATAACCGATTCACAATTCATGCGAACGAAATCGGTAGATATTACTACGTAAAACGAGGGAGCAAGGCCACCCTCGGGTCCTATGCAGTATATGATAATGTTGAACAACCCTACTCTTCATTCGTATTCCGAGCCGACCCGGTTCCATACATTCCGTGTATCCCCGAAGTTATTCGATTACTCTTCTTTTCATTGAATTATTTTTCTTTTATTTACGAATATTATCTGCAGAGACGGCCGAGGCCTACAAGAGGTCTTGGCTACATTTATAATTCAGCGGCGGTCCCTCGACGCGGCCTGAAAAAGGATGGCAGCCCCGTTCCGCTCCAGATGACGCCTTGCTCAAAGATGAAATATACTCTGTGAGATGAACCATGATAATGAATTATATAGAGGGAAAATATAAAAACATCAATAATGATATGGCTCTATATGAATGTATGATGACTAGGGGGCTGATCCTTAGGTAATAACATATTTTTTTCCGAAGCAATATTTGAAAGCTCCAAAGGCATATTTTAGGGTTAGTGACATATTTCAAGTAAAAATGCATAAAAACGCATAGTGGTTTAATATTCAATAATAAGGAGGCACACAAATATGATCAACTGATCAATACAAATAGGTATTTGTGTTGAGAACCGATTTAAGTGCTCTATGCATATCTCCTGAAATTCAATAATCGCTCTATCACCTGTGAAACACGCCCACTCCAAAGCTTGGTAGAAATTCAAATCATGAATTATTGAATAATAAACCCCAGTGAAAGGATTTGCAGCGTTTTTTTTTTTTTTTAGTTTTGGCTTATTATTCAATAGTAAATCATTGTAATCGCTCTTGCAAATCTGCAATAAAATTTTTTCTGTCCGTCCGCAGTACGCCGTACGCACGATTTCTCACAAACGGCTGGAACAAAAAGTCTAAAATTTTCAGGAAAAATCAATATTGGTCCAACAACGCCCCATTCTTTAGCCAGCACTCTCACTTAATTTAAAGTGCCCTTTAAGGGTTGTCAAAGTTTTGTAAAACCCCTAAAAACCTAAAAAAAAAAAAAAAAAGTCAAGGTGGCCTAAATTTGGACTTTTTTTGAAGAACTTTCCACGAGGAATCGAATGAGCCCTTCCCCAGGTCCGTGGCTCAAACCATTTTCGATGTATGTTTGTTTTGATTGCAGTAACCTAGTGATGTTGTGAACGTGGATACTGAAGTGAACCCCTAAAAGGGTTTATAGCCGATACACGGGTTGAAGTATTCTGATAAAACGCTGCAAATTCTTTCTTTCACTGGGGTTTATTATTCAATTGGCTTGCGTTCATGATTTGAATTTCTACTAAGCTTTGGAGTGTGCGTGTTTCACAGGTGATAGAGCGATTATTGAATTTCAGGAGGCACACATTGATCAACTGATCAATCCAAATAGGTATTTTGGTTGAGAACAGATTTACCTGCTCTATGCATATCTCCTGAAATTAAATAATCGCTCTATCACCTGTGAAACAGGGACACTCCAAAGCTTAGTAGAAATTCAAATGATGAACGCAAGCGAATTGAATAATAAACCCCAGTGAAAGAATTTGCAGCGTTTTTCCTTTTTTATTAATTGAAAAATAAGGGATAGCATCGCATTGACATGGGAGACAGTGAGACATCATGCGCAGAAGTACCTACCTACTACATAACTTCAATATACCTCGCGTAAGCCACTCATAGCGGCAGCAGTGACTAGAAGATTTAGAAATAACAACAACCCCCAGCTGATTTGTGTTTGTTTTGAAGTGCTATCTGCTTGGTAAATCTGAATTCTGAATGTGTAGCTAAGTGCTAAGTAGGTAATATTGGAGTGTTCATGTGGTACATTGTGGAATTTCTGTGTGAAAAAACAAGGATTTTGAACTGTAGTCATGCCAAGGCCAGGTCAAAGTGATTCATCCAAGTTACTATGTTAAGAAATTTGGTGATGTGTTTATTTCAAATGGACGAAAATAGCTGTACAGTTATTGTGAAATCGGAATCGCATTTGATTAAAGGTCTCAGGTAACACAGCACCTGCAAGCCGGGAAGCATTCAAAAAATGTTCCGCTTCAAACGAAAAGTCAAATTTTTAGTGAATATTTCGATTTTTTTAGGGCATATTTTAAATTTTATCTGCATATTGTAGGCGCATAAAACAGAGTTTTTAGTGACCTAAGAATCCGCCGCCTAATGATAACCAATGTCATTCTTCCCGCAATTTCAATTTTAAGCATTCATGACGCTTTAATCAATTGGATTCGCCACTCAACTGGGTACTCCGTAGTGCTGGAGGTAACTCCGTAGGTGGAACTTCTTCAAACTTGTGAACACTGGAAAATAAGATCGCGCTACGTCATCACACTTCGACGCTCCTAAACGAACAATTGTTTGTTCCTCTAAACTATCCCCTGACAAACTATCAGCTAATAAATATATAGACATACAGGTATATGCACCTGTCGTTGAGAGTAAAGCAGTATGAAATAAAGTATGGTAAATAAAAACACAAGTCAAAAGCTGCGGTTATACAAGTTGCTTCGAAGTCAGCTCTCCCATTCACGATTGTTTGAAATATCTTACATGGACGCGGAAGCGCTCGCGTGTAAGAAAAAGTTTCACGAGCGCTGATAAAATCCAAAGCTTCTTCCTCTTTTAGCTTTTCGAGGGCCCAACTTTCCGCGTCGTGTAACCTAGGATACACAGTTTTCTTCAGATATGTAAGGGGGTATCTCACGCCAAGAGCATTGCCATATTAAAAGTTTGTCTTTAGGCAGGAAACAAGAACGTTAATACACGTTTGATTGATGATGTTTGTTTTGAGTCTTAAGTATATTGGAAATTCCCTTGTAAATAATTATCTCAATGGATTGCCTATTCAAGGAATCTAATTCGATATAACTGACGTCACCTGGACAACGATTTATTTCAGTAATTAGCAACATTTAATAGTACTTGAATAATGATGTAGATATCACCGGCTCAATTCAATAATTATGTAGAAACCAATGGAATGGTAGTAGATTTATCAAATACGGAATTTCAAAACTTGTTTCAGAATTTTCAGCGTTTTGTACATTGATTTTATAATTCTTTTCAATCTGAGCGAGGTTCTGTTGATTCTTGAGAGAATCATCGAAATTTTAAATATCTTCAGCATTTCATTCCTTGCCATTTTTCCGGATATTCATTTGTGGAGCACTGTCAGAAAGAGTAGAAGTTTCAAAATTAAAGCTTTTCATATGTCAAGAACGATTTGACCTTTCCTTGAACTGAATTTTTCATTTTGATGCAGCATTTTACCTACATTTAGACGTGTTATTCATTTTTTCTATTCAAAAGTAAAGCTTCTCATTTGTTAAGAACGATTTGACCTTTCCTCAACCGTTGGTTTCTTTTGATGCAGCAAGCCTACTCCTGACGTGTTTTTCTATTTTTCCATTAATTTCATGAAATCCGAGATTCTAACCGTCACTTTATCGTATTTTAATCATTATCCGATTTACTCAGATCCGATCGGTTCTGCCAGTTGAAGAACTGGTACAAGAGAAACATACAAACTATTTTAATGTTGAACATGAGATATGTATTTTGTTGATGTTTTGGACCAGTTTCAGAGATAGCAAATTCTAATAAATGAAGCGATGAGGCTTTTTCAAAAACTTTATTATTAGCTTCCGCTACTGTCAGGAAACCATCTTCAGACTCAGATACATGGTTTTTCGAGATCACATGAACATGAATTGATTCACAATTGTATGATGCTGACTAACAATTGAAAGTTGTTTCTTATTGTATTCTTATTTATGTGATTCCATCAAACTACGTGTCTATACCAGAAGATGATTGTGAGTGGAAGAAAGCTAACTCTAAAGTATTTGAAATAATGACCGAAATTGTCTCGTTCACCAGAAGCTGATAAAGCATCTAACTTCGTATGTTTCAAAGATAAAACGCTTAATGACTTTATATAAGGTAACGGCACCGGTAGTGGCCACTGCTCCAGTAGTGGCCATTTTAAGTTTATATTTGAGAAATAAGGATTCCCGGTCTCCTAGTGGCTTCAAACTTGCAGGAGGTACAGCTCATGTCATCTTGTAGTCAGAGGTTGACTTTGACGGTGGGTGGCTCTGTGGTTGGTTGAGGAAGACACCCGACAGAGCTCGTAGAATAAATTGCATTGTTTATGCCTAAAGACACAATTGATCAGTTCTTTACACCACGAACGTCTCGAGCCAGGTCAAGTCCGGGTGATCGTGTTGATCGAAATACTGATATGGAGGATACAGAAATGAATATTACAGTGGGGGAACTTACATTACCTCACCTAATACGTGCATTGTCTCAGACATTGGCTACCAAGGAAGATTTGCGCGTTATTTCTTCGGAAATTGAAAGTATCAAGACCGAAAATTCCTTATCGAGAAGAAATAGTTTTGTTCGTAACGACTGTAAAAAGAATGAAGAGACTATCGAATATTCTCAATAAGTCAAATCCAAACTGGTGTTTAGGGGCGTGCCTCCAAACGCAGATGATCAGCGTGAGGACGCTGTAAGAGTCATATCTTCAGTTTTCATTCTGATCGGTTCTGAATTCAAAAAGAAATAGAATATCGTGCGTTTCAAATCGGTGGGGTACACTACGAGGATAATTTTGGTGGAGTTGGCGTTGATGTCTGATAAATGGCTGATTTTGAAAAGCTCAAATAAACTGAAGGGATCCGGAATATTCATTGATCGAGATTACTGTGCTTCTACTCGCGAGAAACGCTCCAAGCTGTTCGCGATACGGAAAGAAAATTGTTCTTCACAACATTTGTAGAGATGACTTTATCGTGAATGGAACGTTTTTATTGGAACCCTGAAACTAGTCAGAGGTTGAACTAAGTGCGCAGAGCATCATTGGAATATTGTGGTAAACTTCTCAATATGACCGTCCCTAGTTTCCTCGTTTGAGCTGTATCCTAGAGCTTCTACTGGATAGAATCAATTTTGTTCATCTGGTATTGAATTTAATGATATTAAACACGTAAGAAGGGCAAAATGTCAAGTGGCCTTTACTGAGACATGCACGTGGCCACTACTGGAAATTTCGTAATTTGATGTGGCCACTACTAGATCAAAATAAAGGTGTGAGAAAAAATTAATAAAAAATAAAAAAAAATTGTTCTTTTGATAGTTTTAGGCAATGGATATGTTAGGGAAGAGTCGGGCTATATTCTAAATGAGTCTGAAGAAAGTCATGTAAAAATGTTTTGAGGACTAGCTTTATTTCTTATGAAAATTCTTTTGCCTGAAAAGTCTCTTGTCTGAGGGGGGTCCTGACTTCAGGTATGCCGTCTCGATGTTTAAAGTTTTTAAATATTTTAGAAAAACGCCAGGACCACGCCTTCCCATCAATATCTTATCAATAACAACTCCACTATCTTGGTTGAACGCCCTCCTCCCCTTATCAACCACTTGCCAGTTGATAACGATTGTTTTCAAAACATATTTTATGGGAATGCTATCATTTTCCTATTTCCCTGAAAGATCCAAAAATAGCTTTTGCTTTTCTTGAAAAATTGGTACACACGTGATCTACCTAGCGGCACATTCAATAATAAAAGTCCGTGCATTTACATCTTAACAAGTTTTACAATACCCACATCGTGTAATTTTAATTCTAGTTTTAACACTCAGAAAAGCAAAGCAGGTGGAACGGAGGTCCGCTGCCGCTCGCTTGTGTTCCATTCATAGGCCCAAGAGCTAAATATTAAAAAAGTATAAATATGAATAAAAATTTGCGCAAATGTCATTCTGCACGACTGGATTTTATGAAAATTGATTTTGCGATTCAAATATTGACTCATGCCTGAATATGTATTGTAGGTTGCTAGTAATCATTATTACGAGTTATATGTTTCCATGACTGCTTGTACATGCCACGTCAGGGTGGAATTGAATAAAAACCTTAGTTGCTTGACACGTTATACGATTCATTCTTACTCATCATTAGTGTTAATTACTCATTATAATATAATTACATATTATGTAACATCACAGAATAAACCGGCAGGCGTGCAACACAACCGATTTTAATGACGTAGTTAACAGTTTTCTACGCGAAAAGACTCACTCTGACGGAATTTCGTTTCTACCTTTGAAAAGTTGGTAGGACTCGAGTTTCCCGCCACACGACCGTCTTCTCGGTCTCTGGTACTTTGAGTCTCCTTTACCCTTTTCCTTCCCGCCCTTTACAAAGGGAAAAATTTGTTCCCCTCCTACTTGGAAGGTCCATTTTGAGAATTGGCTCTATCTCCTCTCCTTATTCCCACCTCTTATCATGCTTTCAGAAAGCCGAGCGCCCATTCGAAAGCTCAAGCGTTGAAAAAAGTCACAACCAGAGCTTTAATCTCAGTTGCTTCCACCTTTTTTCTACTTCTTCCACTCTCCTGAAGGCCGACCTATTACGCTCTTTTCGCCATCACGCACTTTACTCATCTTGGGACCTCTCCTACAGTTTTTCTGTTCGAGAGGAGAGGGGATGCTGTTAGGAACCTTAGAGGTGCAACAATGCCTCCAAAGAAGTGTACGTTTCAACGGCCTACAAACTGGCTTTCACACAAAGGGATAGTTCAGTTCTTTCATTGTCTGCATCCCCCGAAACCATGTTCATATAGCTATCATGGAGGTGAAACCACCGAACCCCCAAATTGTCTATAATGCTGGATTTTTTCCTCTGGCTGACGGGAAAACCTTCCACCAGGTCTTTTATTTAACCGCTTTATATTTATATTACAGGTAATGAATTTCCCCTTCACCACACGCTGGCTTGGAAAAAAATAAAAACTAGAACATTCAGTCTCAAACATAAACAAAATTAGCTCCCCTCAATAGCTATTTAACAATATTTTCGTTACCAGAGGTGCAAATCTAACGAAAAGAAGCATTTCTCATAGAAATCCGAATTTGCTGTACGAAAACTATAAGTAGCCCAGTCGTATACTTGTCTCTTCAGACACACTATTCGTTCATGCCTCTGCCAAAACGCCTCATTAACTTGTGCTTTCCTAGGCCAGAAAACATCAACTTGAGCTTAAACATCATATTAATCTTGGAAATGATATGAGCCGCGGACGTATCTCTATATGTCACAACATATCTCAGACATCCATCCTCCATCCATCCATTCGTCTACTCGTTTACTATGATACCTTGAAGTGTTCCCCTGGAAGATCACAATGAGTGGCTGCATCCATTTTAATAGGTCAGCAAATTTATTTCCAACGTGCCTTTCTGTACCTTTCCTCATTTCATTCAGCAAGAAGCAAATCTTGTCCATCGATTCATGAACCTCGGATTCTTGTACAATAGGTATCCTTGCCTGTCTGCCAAACCCTCTTCACCAGTTTTATTTCATTTTTTATTTTTTATTACACGGGCTGAAGCCCAATATAAGAAGGAACAGATACAAAATTAGACGAGGGAGCCAATTAATCACATACAACGGAAACATATAGCAAAAACTAAAACGAAAATTAAAGAGAAAACTCACACGACTAACCGGAAACGCACTGCACACACTTAGTGACTCTTCAGGGACCACTACATCGAGGCACGACGTAACGCAGATCTGATTGATGAAAACGACGATGCAAAGAAGTCAACCGATGTGTCGGCACCCATCATGGTGCGGCTTACAGCTCGCTGTGCCCTCACCAGAGGGTTGTTACGTAGGTAGTTTGTTGCCGCTGGCCACAGGTAGAAGATCGGCGAGTTCCTGGTTGGGTACTGGGGTACGGCGAAATTCAGCCGAGACAAAAGATCGGGAGAATCCCTAGAACCATTCAATAGCCTCTTGGCTATTGTTTTTCCTTTGTGGTTTATAATAGACCATAAACTCCCTACAATTTTGAAAAGTCAACTGAGACCCCCCTCCCACGGCAAAAAAATAAAGTTGCAGCTCACTTCACTATCAATGAACAGCCTCCCATTAAAATCTCCATAATAAGCAAAAAATTGTTCTTCAAAACAAGAATTAGCCAATTAGGATACAACCATGGACTAGGTGGTCTGTTGAACTTCACGGTTACTCATCGTCCATTGATCTCTTTTCCATTATGCGGTCATTTTTGGCAATTGAAATAACCTGAAACGCTATATTCAATGTCAAGCTGTTATCTCATGAACACTACTACAACAAAAGTTTTTCCAGATATGAAACCCAACCTTACTATTTGCCAGATAACTCATGTTTTGCTCTCAAATCAATACAGAATACAGAAGCAGTCAGAAAATTTCTGAAGTCGAGAAAAATGTGGGACTTCTAAAAACCCGTAAGTCACGAAACTACCGAAGCAGAACATGTCAGTGCATTTCAACGTATCTAGAATGGAGTTACCTTTTTCCAATTTGTTTGAACACTGATGAACGACTTATGTGTTATTGTTGGAGAGCTTTTTCTTCCAAGTGTACTCATGAGTTGTTAGGAAGTTCAAGGAGAGAGGAGAATAAAAACTCATAAATCAAAAGTTGACGAAGAGTTTGTTTGAATCCACCTCGAGTGGAGCCTACTGAACTTTCACCGCCCCGCAGATTTGTAAACACCCGAATTCAAAAGTGGAAAAACAATATTTACAGAAGGTTTAATTCGAGTACGGATGTGGGTACTGATTCAGTCGAAATCGTTGTAATTGATATAATGAGTCTTTAAAAGTTAATTTGATGAACGAAGTCAGAGTCGACTAAAATACAGAGTTCAAAATATGGAAAAGAATTACATCAGATGAGGTAGGCAAATCGTAAGTAAAACGCTGCAAATTCTTTCACTGGAGTTTATTATTCAATTGGCTTGCTATCATGATTTGAATTTATACTAAGCTTTGGAGTGTGCGTTTTCACAGGATAGAGCGATTATTGAATTTCAGGAGATATGCACACAAATATGTCAATCTGTGATCAACCAAATACCTATTTGGATTGAAGTTGATCATATTTGTGTGCTCTGAAATTCAATAATCGCTCTATCACTTGTGAAACACGCTCACTCCAAAGCTTAGTATAAATTCATGTCATGAACGCAAGCCAATTGAATAATAAACCCCAGTGAAAGAATTTGCAGCGTTTTTTACGGTTATCAGAATGAATTCAACCCGTGTATCGGCTACAAAGCCTTTTAGGAGTTCACTCCAGTACCCACATTACTACATCACTACATCACTACGTCACTAGGTTACTGATATCAACACAAAAACAATAATAAACCAAAATAACTCGAATGTTGGCACCATAAATCGAGCCATACATCGGGAATGGTTTTACCTACGGACCTGGGGAAGGGCTCATTCGATTCCTTGCGGAGTGTTCTTCAAAAAGAGTACAAATGCAGGCCGCCTTGACTTTTTTTGAGGTTTTTAGGGATTTTACAAAACTTTGACAACCCTTAAAGGGCACTTTAAATTAAGTGAGAGAACTTTCTCAAGAATTGGGGCGTCGCCCGACCAACATGGATTTTTCCTGAAAAGTTCAGCTTTTTTGCTTCAGCCGTTTGGGAGAAAACGTGCGTACGGCGGACGGACGGAAAATTTTTATTGCAGATTTGGATTCTACACCCTTTGAAACGTAAACTATGAAATTTTCAAGGGGGGGGGGGTAAATTTTATTTTTCAAGAGCCATTACAATGGTTTATTATTGAATAATAAAACAAAAATTTGAAAGATTACGTAAAGACCTGATGTCAAAATTCCTTTCTGTGTAAGTAACGCACCATCATTTAGGTTAAGTAAATGTACGCAGCAATGTCAATATCAATAACAGTAATTATTACTGTTCCTTGTATAAAAAAAACAGCTTTCGTACAAGTACGCAACCACGAGGGACATTTTATGTCTTTGCGCCCCATCTCGCACACACACCACGTACTTCGTACCACCCGTGGGTACTTAATTGAATTCGCGATCGTGTTGACTCACTGTTCCCACACCCGTGGGTACTTTATTAAATTCGAGCCAGGCTACATAACCTACCCCAGTGGCGTTGTTGTTACACTTGTGTTGCCGGGATAATAGTAAATTAAGAAATCGAAAGTTGTAATGGTTCCATCGTTTGGTCACTGAGGTTCCGAAGCAACGAATGGTAAACTGTTAAGACATAATCATCACCACTCACAGGACTGTCACAGTTAGTAAACAATATGGTTCCATCGGGTGGTCACTGAGGTTCCGAATGTCCAGGGGTTAACGTAACAAGATTAAGTAAATCAACAGCTTTCAAATGAGTGGTGAACGAGTTTTGTACGATCACAAATGTCGAAGATAATGACATTATCTGATTGTAGCATTATGACATTATCTGATATAGCTGACATTGTAGCAACGAATCGGTTGTAAGCGAAAACCATCAGAAATATTTTCGTGACGCTGTCCGCGTTACATTTTCGAGTTTAAGTAGCAAATTAAGGACATAAAATGTCAAAAAAATTAGTACTTAGATGTGATCAAGAGCTCCTACAATTACTCAATTATTAACTATTCATCAAGTACCTACCAATGTATCAATTTCTTCTTATAAAGACAAGTTAATTACTCATCTGAGTCGTCTCAGGCGCTCCACTGGAATACTGTTGTTTCTAGGATGAGAGGGTAAATACCCTACGTCATCTTGTAGCACCCCCTCTACCTTTTCATAATGGGGTTACCAATATACGGCTCAGTTTGTTGTGAGTTCACCTCGAGATCGGAAGCGTGTGCCAGTTTACAGTGGAGTCCCTGATATTAACTTGATATCCTGAATTTCAAGAACTGTTATTAATTTCCATCATTAAGTACAGTTTTGTTAAGTGACAGGGGTCAACTCTCTATTCCCTCAATTCAACCGTTTATTTGATATTTACGTCCGCGCAACGTATTTCGACCCAGAGGAAGGTGAGATTCCTGACGATGGCCAGTCAGGTTTTCCAGGCTCTGGCGACATAGATTAGATGTACCACAGGTACCTAATTTCTTAGAAACGAATTAGAATGCTAAACGTAATAGATCGGAAACTGATTGATGTTATGAAGAAATGCAAATATTTTGTCATAGCTTTCCTGAAGGCTAACCAAGCCAATATCAACGTAGATTTGGTCAGGTGGTTCAAGAGTCGTGGACTAATGGATGATGTTCTCTCAGTCATTTATAAGGAGATTCTAATGAAAGGAGGGCACTAGTTCTGAATTTCTTGTGTTTTAAGTGCATTAGTCAGATTAAATATTGAAGCTTGTTGAATTATTCATGTCGTACATCAAAGCTGCTTGAATGACCCCCCGAATTCGAATACAGATAAAATTAATCTCAAGTTTAGTCCGTATCCACGTCGAAAAACTGATTGACTGATCGGGGACACAGGTCGTTTGCTGCTGTCATCCTTTAATAAATCCTTCACTGTTCGAACTGGGAAAAATGTGTGAAAGGTAATGCCTTAAATGCTGTGATACGCGCACAAATACTGCCTCTTCTATTAAAACTCATAGCGATTACTCTTCAAGGAAACAAACGGTACAGAAGACAAGAAAATTAGATAAGAAGGACATGCCAGACTAACATCAGCAAGAGAAAATTATCTGCTAAATCGATCAACAAAGAAAATCGACTATCGACCTTCCCCATCGTCTAGAGCTGGGTTGGCCAACTGACTCCCCGCGATGCTATTATTTGTGGTCCCCGTAGGTTTTACCAAAATCGGACATTTCTTAAATAATGCTATGACAAACAAATATTTCATTATTTTTGTTATATCATCGTTTTTACTTCACAAGTGCCGTGTAACGCACCGCGGATTTGTAAAACTCTCTTCCTCCACCAGCATTTATTATAGATCTGACTAATCATCTGAACAGTTTAAACTTGTGTCTTTAAGGAGGAAATCAGACGGTTTCAGATCTGATTGGAACGATAAACGGATTCCAGAAGAAAGTTGAACCTGTTCAAACAGTCTTTGGAAAACAACAACTTAACACAGTTCCCTAGCTGCCTGCAACTTGCAGACAAATTTAAAGATGAGGAGTAATGGAGTTTTCACTTTGCAGTTCACACATCCAACAAATTATTGATGAATTCAACCATGGATTAGAAGATATTGAAAGTCTGAAAAGCAGTGAACTGCTTTAGAAAAATCCTCTTAGAGCATCCGTTTAAGATCAACCAGCAGCTGACATGTTCCACCAGACAGGAAAAGGGACCTGAATTGTTCAAATTGCTCCCTAGTGAGAAATACCCAAGCCTGCGAGAATTTGGACTGAAAATGATTTCAATGGTTATGAGCACATTTATGTGTGAAAGCGCCTTTTCCTCCATGAAACACATGAAGAACCAAAACAGATGCAACCTTACAGATTCTTCCTTTGCTTCATCTCATGAGACTCTCAACAACTCGACTTTCTGTGGACATTTCGTCGTTGGTAAGAAGCTGATCGACCACAGTCCTCACATTAGGTAAGATTGTTCATTAATCATGTAATGGTTGTTCTTCTTGATCGAATCTTTAGGGCTTAGGAGTGTCTAGTTCATTCATACATAAAACTGTGGCCATAAATTAAATAATGGTACTCTTGGTTTTAATCATTGCTACACCTCACATTTCCTATTGTTACTTAAAAAATACTTTATGGCCCGCGACCTCATCAAAGATTTTGATTTTGGCCCTTGAGGCCTTGCAAGTTGGACACCCCTGGTCTAGAGCTCTGTGGGTTAATAAAACTTGATACACAAGTACTTATGACATGCACATACATTGAAACGTACACTGTGAAATGTTGATCAATTTCAACACCTTCGGTTGAGTTGAAAATATCAGTAATGAAGATTTATTTATTGAAGACAAACGAAACAGGCTACGTCGAGATAGTTCAGAACTGATTCGAGTAAAGAATTATTCGGTACTTCCCACGTTCTACCGTTGAAAACACGTGATACACATAGAACCTCATTCTATAAGCTCCGCCGTATAGAAATGCGACAGAAGGCGATTCCCCTCGTGTAATACCGCGGTAAACGTGATTTTCTCCTACAACTTTCCTAGGAACGGGGATTAGTGAGCGGGATAGACCTGGGATTAGAAGCGAGAAACACAACTTTATGCGGTGCTCCTCGTCTTCCCCAGTCGTTCCCAACGCCTCTTTTACCAATTATCATCCTCATTATGCGACTGGTGGTCGGGTTTTAATCACACCCTCTCGAGTTTAATGGTAATGACTAGTTTTAATAACCCCCGCGCCACACTAGCTGTTTCTAAGGAAGGTGGGCACCTCTTCAGGCTTCAGACTTCAGGGCTTCAAGTTGGGATATATTTCAACGTCTTTCCAGGGGTGGAACACGTTTTAGTTACAAAGTAGATTTCTTGCCTGACTTAACGAGACTTCTTTCAATGATTTCCCGACCATCAACAGTGCAGAACGGAATTTTCAAGAAGTAAAAGAATAAATTCTTGAAAAGAAAACTCACCATTCCACAAGAATATGCACAGGGTGTCACAATAGGCAATTTTCTTTGGGTGAATTAAGGTTGGAAATGTAGCAAAACGCCGCCCACCACACTTTCCTACCTCAACTGGTCCCCCTCCCCCCCAAATATGATTTTTTAGAAGTTTTTTTTTTAAATTTCATTTCACAAAAACTCTTTTTTCCGCTATAAAACCCCACATTTCCCCACTCCAAAACAACGTTTTTCAAATTTTGTCCGCATTTTTGCATTTTGTTATCCACCATCCGGTCCGCTCGCTGCGCTCCGGAAAACTGAGGGATTTTGAGTCCGTCGGGAGGACTGCACAATTCAGCGATCACTGGGCTCGTAAGCTCTGAAAACCGAGATCTGCACAGGCATGTCGTTGCGTGTAGACACTTGCTCCGCTTTCCAATCGGTTTTGTTAATCAATTTCCCCTAATCATCGGACCATGGCAGATCTTAAGCAATGTTCGCACGAGTTTTTGACTGTTTCCTATTCAAGTATCTTCTTTCTTGGTCTGCAGTGTCACTAATTCCAGTAAGTAAATGTAAGTGTCCATGTCCATTCTCTAGTAGTTTCGCCAATCATTAGGTTCGTCAGTAATTCACGCAATAATAAAATAAGGAAAAATTCTCGCCTTTTAAAAACCCATTTCCGTAGCCATTTTGAAAGCGATTTCCTCTGGTGTGTTCTTATATAGCAGGCGAAAATTGACCACAGCAGAACCTCCTTCATGGCGATGTCACACAAAACTGAGCGGAAAATACGATACCGCACCGTCAAGACTGTACCTTCTAGACGCTCACAGTTGCAACGTTTTTATTCAGTCTTGTTTAAACCTGTGTAGACTTGAAACGTTTTGCAAAACGTAGCGTGTACATTGAAATGTATCTAATGTACAAACGCTTGCTTATGTTTCCTACTTTACACATCATCGACCACTACCTAGCGTTACTTCTCCTAACGATGTAAGTCGTGTTTACTTCAAATTAAAACAAATTGAAGTGGCCGATGTACCTACTTCACATTTTCGTATTGTCGGATTGTCGTATTTTGATTAGGGAGGCCCAGTCCCAGAAAATTGCATGAATTGAAAACGAAGCATTACTATTGAGACCTAGTTGTGGAGCTGGTTAGATGCTTAATAGTTATGGCCTCAAAGCTACGTTATGGTCCACTTTAAGTTATTTGGTTTTTACATTACCGGTGGATGGCTGGAGGTAGACTGATAATCGCACCTGTAAAATTTTAAACACTTTGATGTAATTACTCACTATTTCTTATGGCTGTCGTGTAATTCGCGAGTAACTATACGATGTAGGTAGTTTTCTATTCCGATGAGCGTCTTTTGTAACCAAATTACAACCAAGCGACAGCAAAACAAACGGCATTGTTTACTACATCTATTACTAACATAAAGAAATTTAAATAACGACATAAATACCAACAAGTACGCATCCAGAAAACATCCCTTCCCCTAGCTTCCAGTTTTGCCGACGTGGCCGAGTGAGGTGGCATGGTGCACGTGGGTGATACATTAGCTGTATTTCAACATAGCTTCTCACTGATGAGATATAGGATCAGCTATTCAACTATTGAGGCAAACCATATCAGTTGCTCATTTGGTGTTACAGCACAGATCATGATATTCCTCCGAACAAAAATTCCAGATGTATACGTCCCCACACAGATGGATCTTGATAGTTGTGGTTGCGCTTTTGTTGATCAACTAGGAATTAGTAAATCCTTCCAAATAACAAGTCTCGCTCAAATTTACACCTACGAAGCAGTAGCCATTAGAGAGGCACTTCGATATGCCAGTAATCGTGCTGAATGTTCCATTGTCATTATTACGGAATGTCGCATTGTTTTGATGAAACTGTCCAATTTTAGATTGGAAGGAAGCTTCAACAATATTCTATTGGAAATTTTGACTCTGATTGATCGTGTGAGGAGGAATAATAAGATTGTCCAATTTATACGGACAAGTGCCCATGTCGGAGTCAGAGGTAACGAAATGGCAGATGCAGCATCGAACTTTGGGCGATTGCTCGGTATTCCATCAAACTTAAAAATTCCTCATTCTGACGTATACATTTATATAAGATGTCCGTCGTTATGAAAACATGGATACCGTTTGGAAAATCCTAGTACTTTTGTGAAGCCATGATTTTACCAGTTCGATTTACAAAGAAAATCCATACGAATAATCGCTCGCTTTTGAACAAATCATGGTCTCTGTTTGGCGTATTTGCAGAAGGTCGGACAAGCTGGCTCAGCCCTTTGCCTCAAATGCGCCGTCAAACGTAGAGCCTGGAGCACATCCTAATGATATGTCCAACCTATGCCACCCATAGTTGCTGGAAATATGTTATTTACAATTAGACAATTCTGTGAACTGTCACCAAATAGTCTTTTCAAGAAAGCTACCTGTGTACAAAGCTATATATGCATTTATTCAAGATGTTCAAGTGAGAATTTATTTCGAAATTTTAGGCAATTCTATTATGAAATCATATTTAATAAATTATCAATAAAATTCTTCATGGCTGATGCCCAAGACTAATTCCCAGCAAGGCCTGCGTGATAAATCGAGAGCTTTCCAAAGAATGGAGAAAGATTTATGTCCGTCGAAAACTGAACAACTTCTATTTCCCTAGAAACGGTTTGGTTGTACGCGAAAATCATCAGAAAACTTTTAACAATTTCTCCGCCAATGCAGTATTTCAACGTTTTGGTCGAAAGAGAGACAATTAAAAACGCAAGTAGTTCATAGTTATGTTATTTATTTATTCGTGTTTTATGGGAGCTCATTAGTTTAATGACATTCTGTTTGAGACCATGTTAAAGTTAAGAAGTAGGTACCTGAGGTCGACCTGTATTTCTTAGGAATGAAACATCATTTTAGAGAAGTAGTGGGATTGACTTAGAAAAGGATACAGGTGCTTTGGAACTGCAATAATGGAGAATGTTTCATTTTTGAAAACGTCGAACAAAAAATGTGATACCCAACCATCAATTCGGACTTAGACGGAAGCATTCAACTATTTACCGAGGCCTGAAGAATGTATGAGAAGAAAAATGTCCATATATATTGTACAAGTACGCAACCACGAGCTTATGTTTTACGCGAAAATCATGCACACACAACGTTGCGTGACACATCCGCGTCACCTGTTTTGGCTAAAGCGTGCTCCCTGCTAAAACTGAACATTGGGACATGCCTGTAATCCATGCATCACTGATCAATGTTTCTTTTGATTAATTGCTTGCGCTTATTGGAATAGAGTTAATTCATATCCAGTTAAAACTAGTGATTCTGCAGACAAAGAATAATTAGGGGTCAAGACAACATACCGAAGATGGATATTCCTATAATGCATGCATTGCTTACCAGTACGTCTGCAATAACCTGTTCCCCAATTTAATAGCTTAACTCTTTTACGATTTCGTGTTGACTCAATTATAGCTATGATCCATTTTTGCAAAAAAAAAAAAAAACCGACCTTATTCCGCAGTTTCAACATTCTAAAGGTCGGTGTGTTAGCCCCCTCTAACTTACCTTTCTGTATATACGTCCCCTCGCTTCCTCACCTCATAGCTCTCTTTCGCCTCAACCACTTCTCAGCCGGCAATCTTCTCGGGGAAACTTGTCTTGTTTTCCTTCAGACCCAACCCTCCAACTTCTGAAGGTGTTCCCTATACGAAAAATAAACCGCGGAAATTCAACCTCGGTACGTGTTACGCCTTCCGAAAACATTCGTTTTTATCCGCCATTCCTCAACGATATTCACTGCCGAATCTCATATCACCAAAGTTTTATAAATTGCCTTGTCTGAACTCTTTTCGCCAGACGTTTCTTTTACTTCAAAGCGCGATGATTGAGGCAAACTGAATTGACTAAACATGATTTTGAACTATTCCTTCCAGGGGAAAATCTGATCAAAGCACGTTTGGCAAGATTCATGATCGAAAAAGTACCTAAATCAATATTATTCATAACATGAGTTTAGTTTTAACTGACACTTGAACATAGCAGGATTGACTTTAATAAACGGCTTGTTCACAATAGGTTTGTGTGTGTGTGTGTGGGGGGGGGGAGCACTAATCATTTTCTAAAGATTAATGTCTAGATTAAGAAATATGATTAAAACATTAGGGTTCGAGAGAGGTATTCAAAAACAGGTTTATGTAGGGAAACGATTTAAACAATTATTTCCATAATAAATATACACATGCCGACATGAAATTATTGAACTAAGATCAAACAGATTACTGCACTTCACAAGTCTGTCTACAGGCGTTGCAAGTTGGAAGGAGCTAAATTTCTTGAAAAGGAAATGTCATAACAATTCTGCGTAAAACTTTTTTTCTCAGATTCACTATATTCCCTCCAACCAACCTAGATCAGTCCAATAACACCTTAACTTGGATAATAGTTGTTGCCTGCTTAGTCACACTGGGAATACTGGTAACAAATGGCTGATCGATGTGCTAAGCATGCAACTAACGATCAAGTGACACACATTTTCTATTCACTAAGCTTCCTCTTTGGCATTCTATGGACCATCTGGAACCATAGGCAACAAGACAGATCTCATCCAAAATTCAGAAATCCTGCGGACGGAATTATTCTCATTCAGGTCCAGAAAAACACTGACCTCTCAATGGACCACTCACTCCCGGGCACCTTTCGCAATAGCAATATCACCTTAACATGGATAATTGTTGGTTGCCTGCTTACTCACAGTGGGGATACTAGTAACAAATCAGATATTGATATGCTAAGCATGCAACTGAGGATCCAGTGACATGAATTTTCTATTCACTAAGCATCCTATTTGATATTTTATGGACCATCTGGAACCATAGGCAACAAGACACATCTACGTCCACGGTCGTCCTCATCTAGAACTCAAAAATCCTGCTTTCCCAATCACGTCCAAAAAAAATATACCTCTGCAATGGACATTCACAACACAATTCCGAACACCTCTTGCCATTGTGGCCATGGTAGCCTTTCCAGTTGGTGCACTTTGTGATTGCCCACTGTCGATATTAAATGTATAATTTTAACTCCTCTTGGACAGCCCAGTATTCTCTGACCCACCCCTCATAATTGCAAGGAACATTTGCAAACTATGGGAAATCAGTTTATTTATTCTACGGATTGGTCTCAGATATAGAAATCACGATAACCAAAACACCAAAACTTGATGCATTTATTGCATCTTTTTCTTTTCCAGCCATCAATTAATATTCTATTTTAATGAATAATGTATGAAATTTTCGTGAACGAAAGATTAAATGCATGCAATTAAAGATAAACACTATTCACATGCATGTTTACTTTGTTCGATCCTGCGTAGGGATACATAGGGATAACTAAAATAATAGATCATCGTACAGCGATCCGGAAATTATAATTCAATTATTTGACATGATATCAGGTCTACCAATTGAAAATAATAAAACACTATTCATTCCATAAGTTTTGAGGATCCTGATTTTTTTTAAACATGTCAACCCTTTAATTTTCCCTTAGAGGTGTCGTAAGTGGGGCCTTGTTCTTTGCCTATTAGGGTTCATACGTGAAGACTACAAATTCAATTTAAAATGGTTTGATAAATTCCGTAAATATTTAATTTATTATCTATAAACGCTTAAATACCTGTTGATTATGCACCACTAGCTCGACGCGCTCAAGCGTGTAGTCGATCTGAGACGCACCGGCCGTTGACCAGGACTTGCCCCTGATGCTGTACCGGCCTCGTTGTACCGCCGAGATACCAAGCCGGCTGCAGCTATCGTCCGCGTATCGGTGCGTTGAGAAGACGAACGTGTCGTTCCCCGAGTACATGAACGACCTCAGCACGTATTCGGGACCTTCCCGGACCTCGCATCTGGAAAAGAATAGTAGAAAATGTAGTGCAATCTCATCACTATGATGTTGTTTCACATTGGTATGTTCGTTTATTATTTTCAATAACGAAACTCTGTAATCGACCAAGAAAAAAACAATTCAACCTCCCCCCCCCCCCCATCTTCAAAACTTCTTGTTTTATATTTCAAGATGTTTAGAATACGACAATAAAATACTTTTATAAATCCGTACCTCTTCCGTTCGTCGTCCGGAGCTTTTCACCTCGAAACTATTAAACCCAAGTTGAAAAAACTTGCGTCAAAGACTAACATTGGGGTCTTAGTTGGAGCCGCATTCTTGGCATTTACAGTCAATCCTGAATGGTGAAATCGAGGGATTGAAATTTCAAAAATCTGAACATCCAAAACTTTCAAAATAACATTGTCGTTTTTATGTGTTATTGAGAGACTCTCAACGACTCGAAAGATCCCACCCAGAAAACTTTAGGTTCATCCATTCGCTCTCCCTAACGGCAAGACATTTGACAGACAAAAGAACGTCAACATGCATGTGAATGTGAACTTGATTGAACATATCAATAATCGCCTGGTACCTTCAACGTGAGGATCGTACCAGCTGAATTGCTGTGGAATTTTGTTTGAAGAGTTCCGTTTGAAATCGAGTTTTCCGAGTAACGGAATCACTATTACAATCAACCTCGTTGAAAGTCTGTCTGAGGGTAGCTGGTTAATTGTATTGCGTATTGATCCAATCAACAGTACGAAACAATTTCCAATCAAACTGCAGAACTCGGTTGCATGTTGGGCAACAGTTGCAGAGTGATTCGAGGGGATAAGGCAAGTAGGCGAGCGATGCCCTAAGCAATATTCGCCAAGGGGGTCTGCACGTTGAATGTACATAGGAAATACCTAAGTTTATTCATTCCTACTTGAACTTTTGTTATCTGTTGACCCTTTAACGGCCAATATATCCAGGAGAAATACCGGTTTTGTTATCTGTTAACAGCCTGTCCTAAATCACCTATAAATTAATGCTGAGAGCGAGTTATTTGACACATTTTCCAAAAAAATAGAAGTTTTGAAACCCAGGAAAGTGTTGAATTTTGTAATGTAATAACGATGAAATGATTTTTTAGTATAGTCGATGAATTAAAAAAAATACACTAACAATAACGGTCTATAGATACTGGGTTCTTGTTTACTTCCTCATTTTGGTTAGAAGATGGCAGGAACCACTAGGAATAGCTGATTATCACTGTTTTACAAAACAGTTACAGCTGGTTTAGAATAGGCTGCCAGACGCACTCACACATTTGAGTTGAAAAGACTGAAATTTTGAAATTATTACGGGAAAAACGGTTTCGACTGTTAGGTCATCATCAGTACCTAACGAACATGAACTGAAATTACAGAGGATAAATATAACTTAAAGTCAATACGAAATACGTTGTACGAGACCATGAAGAGGGAAGAATCTTTTTGAACGGAATGGTAACTTGTTCATACCATTTATGACTGTGAACGAACATACAGAATCACCAACTGATCCATGGCATGATGCTGTAACATCAGAAATCAGGTCACAAGTTATCAGGTTTTTTTGGGTTTGCTCAACAAAATGTTGATATATTTGGCCGTAGATTGATTCTAAAGGACCAATTTCAAGCTGATGAGAGGCAAAAATCAAGTATGGTATCAGAAACGTACAAGATACACACTACAAACCCCTAAATAGAATAGTGACGAAAACGCACTTTAGTAGAGCAAACACTAAATATACACAATCAATTAAGATACGGAATATTGGGAGAATGTATTTGCTGCAAAAACATCAGGCTCACACAAGCTGGAAGGTACAACAAATTAGACATCAAGCTCGAAGATATGGATTTTCATCTATCTACAACAGAGCCACGTTACGAAAGTTGTTCAGAATATTCAAAATACAAAATGAGAATGAGAGTTAGGTTTCGGAGAGAAATATTGAAATCCCGAAAGTGAAAACATCACCTCCGCTGAATATAGGTACCATTTTCTAAGTTAGGAGATCTGGGCCAACAAGGGGTTAGACCAACCTCACCTTCAAGACCTGACGGTCCTGCGGGTATGGTATAACCATTGCGCCTAACAAACGTGAACTGAAATCACATCACAGAAAGCATAATATGCTATGAGATATTATCTCATACAGGCCCAGGTGGCGAGTGACTTAGTCCGTATGGAAAAACGGGTTTTGAGTGAGAAAACATGAACTTTACAACCACTTTCCGAAAATTGGCTATGAACTGAGATAGACACGACTTTCACAATCACTTCCTACACATGTTCATGTGGTTTTACACGCTTAAGGCGACGAGTTACATCTTGTTATTTCAGAAGTTTGACAGCTTCCTCATTTACATGATATTTGAGTCCATTAAGTTGAGCAGTAGCTCGCCTTTTAATAACTCCTTACACGGTGTCAACTCGAAGTTCACGGTGGAGGGCATCGTTTCGGAAATACCACGGTGCATCCGTGATACATCGTAAAACGGTGTTCTGGAAACGTTGGATTATCTGTCTATTGGTTGGAGCTGTGGAACCCCATAACTGTGCTTCATACTCCCAAACTGGCTTTAGTGCTTGATTGAACTCGCTTTGAACTTGATTGAAACTACAATAGCAGCTTGTTACTAATGGTCATGGTGGATCTCCGGCCGATTAGCCAGTACATTCTTCTAAGTTTTAACACGAGTTCAGATTTTTTTTTTTTTTTTTTTTTTTTTTGACGTGTTCTTTCCACCTGAGCTTAGCGTCAAGCCTCATGCCCAGGTATTTGGCTTCATTCGCGTAGGGAATTACCACGTTGTTAAGGAAAGTGGGGATGCAGTTGATTTTCCGATGGGTAAAGTTAACGTTCACCCAGATTAGCTAAGTTCAGCTTCAGATACCCAAGTTTATAAGAAGTTTTTCGTACAGCGCTGAGTTTCCCTATGAAATCCTAGACAATTAGCCCTTTTTCCGAAACGACCTTGGTTTTTTTTTTTTTCGCTGTTCGTAATCGTACAAATACTTTATGTCATCCGGAGGCACGAACCCAAATGATGCTATGTCGTCTATCTGAAGCCAACAATTAATCAAAACCCAGATTACGACAACGTTAAACAAGATATAATGAAGAAATGATCAAAAAGTTTTAAAGTAAACAATCAATGCAAACCGAAAATGTTTATGGAAAAATCAGTTTACACGATAAAACGAAACGTGGTCTGCGTGGATTGGATTCGTGGAAGGTGACCTGGATCGATGGTCAACTCCAGTATCTATTTGTTCTCAGCTCTAATTCGCTCGTTCCCGTCTTCTGCCTAAAGGGCAGAATAGCGAAACGTTGGGTCATCTCTCCCCGCCCAAGAAAACTCGACCGCAGACTTGCAAATCCGGCATTAATATTTCAACAACACGCTCCGCTAACTGTTTCTTGTCGAGAATTCAGTCGATTGGTCAGTTGAATGTTTGATGACTGAGATTGAAGTTGCTGCTATTTATCCAATTTAATACTTGGAATAAGGGAAGTTGTCGTAAGTTGGTGACGAAGTGGTGGAGGTGTTATGAAATCTAGTCATTTTCTTAGGAAACTAATAGCTGACATTGTCTACTTCATCGTATCAGAAGGTTGAAATCTCTATTAATACTAGTTTAATGGCCCTGCTACGCAGGTTAAAAAGAAATAGGTGAATAACACAATTTTTTTTTTTCGTGATTTATTATTGCGACTGAAAAATCAAATACATTTCATCTAGCAATTTTACATATCAATAAAGGTACACTCCAAGAGGGTAGGTTTACAGCAAAATCTATCCCTTTATTATATAGCTCAATTAATTAGCACTGAGTTCGATTGCACTTCTATTCACACAGCACAACTAAATCCAGTGGTTTGTTTCGCTTGAGACGTCGGATTTCACCTTCGTTGTAGAATGAAGCTGAACGAATCAAAATCAGCCCACATCAACTTCACTAACCGAAAAGTCCCTATCTTGGATGTTGAGATCAATTCGAATAAAATATCGCATACTGAAGCAGTTAAATACTTGGGTTTGACACTTGACTTCAAATTAAACTGGAATAAACACATAGAAAAGAAGAAAGAAGAACTTAAAATCAAGTACAGAAGGATGTATTGGCTAATGGGAAGGAATTCCCATCTCTCACTTCACAACAAACTGCTTATATATAAGCAGATCCTTCGCCCTATTTGGACCTATGGGATACAGATCTGGGGCTGTGCCAAGAAATCAAATATTAAGAAAATCCAAACCTTTCAGAATAAAATACTGAGAAGTATAGTTGGAGCCCTTGGTACATGCGAAACGATGACATTCATCGAGATTTGAGGATGGAGACAGTCTATGAAATTATTGCGAAATACGCAAGGAAGCATGAACATCGCCTCCACAAACACGTGAACCCGGAGATGCTCTACGTTTTGGACAACGAAGGTGAAATCCGACGTCTCAAGCGAAACAAACCACTGGATTTAGTTGTGCTTCGTGAATAGAAGTGCAATCGAACTCAGTACTAATTAATTGAGCTATATAATAAAGGGCTAGATTTTGCTGTAAACCTACCCTCTTGGAGTGTACCTTTATTGATATGTAAAATTGCTAGATGAAATGTATTTGATTTTTCAGTCGCAATAATAAATCACGAAAAAAAAATTGTGTTATTCACCTATTTCTTTTTAACCTGCGTAGCAGGGCCATTAAACTAGTGGGAAGATAAAATATGTACGATTTTTATTCTATTATCTACTGAACCGAATTTGAAAACTCTTTTACCAGCAAAAAGCCAGATTATTGGTGAGTGTCATAGCCATTAAACATACTTTTTCGTGGTTGTCTGACTTCGCTAAGTAATTCGGAAAAATCACATTTGAACTATAACGTTTCTTACTAATGCTGCCTTAACGACATATGATTGTTCCAGCCCACATTTCATGGTTTGCGGACCCCTTTCACAGAACAATACATATTTCGAGCCCCTACAACTAAAGTATTTAAATTTAGGTTTAAAGGGGTACTGAATTTGTAGTTTGTTGGAAGTAAAAGTTTAGTAAGCAAGCCTTGTTATTAGTGGAGGAGAGATGTACCGCTATGAAATCAAACATTACATTTACAAACTCTTCTGTATTAAGTTAAGACATAAAAATCGAAATGAACAGAATCGATAGGTAGAAGCAACCGTTGTAGGTGGATGACCAGAATAAATTAAAAACTAATGATATGGATATAGAGACGGCTTCATTATTGGGAACAACGAGTTGCTTCAATTGATACAATTAAAAAAATGTGGTTTAAGTTTTAAGGAACGGAGTAGGATATTCAGATCCTAGACGGCTTCGGTGTTCAGTTTTGGTGACTGCAGAGATAGAAAATCCATATTTCCAAGATTGGGTTGTGGCAAAAGGAAGAGACGGTATAGCTGTTTCATCAAACTGTTGCAATTTTTCATTGACCAGTCAAATCCGAAAACGGGGGTAAATACATTTGTTTTGACATGCTGATAGACTAGTTACATTTTTTTGTTTACTATTTTTAATAAATGAACCCTTGTAATTGGCGATGAAAAAACATTATTCACCTTCCCTTAAAACTTGTTATCCAGTGTCTTACGTGAAAAACAAACGCGATCGACGTGGTCGAGAGAGCGTTGCGTTCGGGACGATTAAGTATACACAAGTTTCAAAAATCAAATTGGAATACTTAAATCCATTTGCCTGCCATTTTTCCGAATCTTGTGAACCCACGTTTGAGAAATTCGACTCAAAAGTTCTACGTCCATCGGAACGTGCCAGTCATTTCGACATCTCGATCAATCAACCCTAAGGGATAATATTTTGATGGATATGGTTAGTTGGTCCTTCCCGATTTTAGAATCCGTAGCCTTGGGAGATGAATCAGACGTCTGGATCACCTCTGAGTGTGGCGGAGCATTATATCCGCATTCAGCTCATTGGAAGGGGCAATTCCATCACCTCACATATTAGGTAAAGGATTATACTAACAGGAACTCGAAATCTCATAAAACTTTTTTTCTGTTTGATTCAGGTAGAAATTGGTTCAGTTAATCTAACTAGATCACTCAGGTGCTGTTCAATAGTTCTTTCATTTGCTCTCCATTTTTAAAATCGGTCGGTTAAACGGTCTAGCTAAAGAACCTAGAGAGCTAGAGAGGGAATGTTCAACAGTAGGTCTGAGTAATACCGATTCACTGGTGACAGCCCAAGTTGCACGATTGATGGTACACAAATATAGGTATTTTCACAACAACTTTTCTATTTAGTTGAAGAGCACAAGTGGAAGCACTCTTGTTTTTATCTTATCCGCTTATATTTCAGTCGGATTATTTCGTGTGTCTTGTAAGGTCTCTGGATGTACACTCCAGTTCTGGCAGTCTGTTGATCCCCGTAGGAGGGTCATTTAACGTACAGATAATAAACCTTTGTGATCCAAATCTGGTATTTTTGAGAACTGAAAATTTACCACACATTATATTTTTCAATAGCTATCTCGACCTGCACACTAAGTGCTCAATGAACTTCAAACTAAACGGCAAGCCAATTGAATAATAAACCCCAGTGACAAATTAATTTTTTCAAGATTCAGTTTGTTTTCTTGTAAAAAAATCATTTAGCGTCGAAAAAAATGTCACCTATTTCTTGTTAAAAGATTCAACTCAACCCTCGATTTCTCTTCTGAATTAGCTCTTTAGTCATTAACTTCAAAAGTTATGATTTTCATCCGGAGTAGAGGAAGGCTTACCTTCCTAATTTGCTTGAAAATACTTGATAAATACGAGAGTCTATATCTCATCATTAAGAACGTTTCGCCGAATTGATATTGTGCCCCGCCAACCCCTGTAACCGTGAAAGTGCTTTTCCACGAGACAACCGCCTAACTTCTGTGTGGGGAAGGCTTCCCATATCATCACATAATACGAAAAGTCTTGATTTTAACGGCCGCGACTTTATGTAATTAATCATTTGAATAGGCTCGTTCAAAACTTTCTTAAAAGAGGTTTGTTTCGTCACTAAAGCATGTATATGAAGATATCATAGTGCCTTCAACTGCAATTTCTAAATGATTTTATCATCCTCGTGATCGGTCCAACTGTTGGGCCAGTGGTTGCTCTTGCACCATACTTGCACAAGTCCATGCAGTTACTCCAAGGAATTACTTTGAATCGGTAGAACTCTCACGCTAGAAGCTAGACTTTAACTTGTGTTCTCAAGAAACAGTGACCCTGTCATTAACTGTGGCGGAAAAATCCAATTTGATCGAGAAGCAATCAGAAAGGAGAAAGGGAAAATAGTTCCCAGTAATGAACGTACACCTCAACAACTCGGAAATTTCCGGGAAAGCCGCCGAGAGACCACTGGTCTATTACCGCCTACCAGCTACACTATTTTACCCACTAACTTCCATTTTCAGTATTGGTTGTTAGGCAACGGGATACGCAATATTTTGCCACAAAACTCCCGGATTTTTGTGAAGAACTACACCCTTAGAACAACAGGAATTTTGATAAAAAGCTCTTCTGTGCCTTTCAGTAAAACTCCTCATTTCGATTTAGCTTCGCGTATTCGGATTGGTTTCATAACCTGGGACAGTTAAGTTTAAGATCTCTCAAACACTGACTTATGAAACACGGTGTCAATTCTAACCCGCGGCTTCATGATTTTTACAGGATCATTTCTAGGGTTCAGAAATTGCTATGTGTTCTGATCAGATGCTATAGGTGAACTGAAAGCAACCCTTCATGGTCGATTTGTCTTCCGAAATTATTAAGAAGTCACACCCCACCTGCCTATGTCAGTAAAAAATCGGAAAATCACATTTTTGGCACTTATTGACCAGTTTTTGAGCCTAAAGCATCTATGCTTGTAAGACTATGCTTGTAAGCATCTATGCTTGTAAGACCCGGGCTGGCTAGAGGTTAGGACCATCTCGACCCCTAGTGGAATCACGTCAAATCCATGACAATCACAGTCAGGTCACTATCATATGAGGTCTTAAGGTCAAATATAAGGCATTTTATGGCCAATTCGTTGGAATCAGAAATTTGAATGTGAATGTTTTAGATTATTTATTGTGAGGAATCAACACTAAATCATAGAATCGCAGACATATTCGTAACCAGCATACTTTGATGGACATTGACATTAAAACCAGGATAATAGAGGAGGTCTAATTACATGGAAAATGAAGAGGATGGAGGTTGAATCGTTACGGCCCTGGTATTTCTCTTTTGATCATTTGTTTATGCGGAACGAGGTGGGTGAAGTCGGACATAGTTGATTAACTTCTCCGGTAGAAGAGGGATATGTTGATTAAAAACTTTGGTAGAACGAGCGCTCAGTTGCAAACTTAATCTTCTTGTACATTCAGATCTCATTAGGGAGTAGTTCTGCTCGGATTTCTATTATGTTTAGCAAGAGAGAAATCTTGTTATGTTATTAACGCTATTAGAGCAATTGCTACAACTGTCTTGATGACTGTACAAAGCGCACCAACCATTAAAGGGTGCTGCTTTACCTTCATATACTGAAGATGGATGTGACTCTAACTTTATACTGAAGTTATACGTCCTTATTTCAATGAATGAATGAAACAATTCAAAATTTAGAATTTGGTCGCCTATTTTCAAGCGCCAGTATGTTCAGTACGATAAAATAACAAAGACTTAATGAAAGGAATACAAAAACGATATCAGTTATCACAAACTTTTAGCATTCCTGTGTTAGGGAACTGTTCTACGCAGGTCATTCATTATAATGGTCAAAAATGATTATAAGCGTAGTATAGTGTAAATCATTCAAACTCCACAATTTGTGAATCAATACCGAGTAATAGTACGTTGTATCGCTAAATGAATACCTACTACTTCATCATGTGCACCTATCGATTGGAATCCCACAAAACTCTACACCGCACTAGTCCTTGTTACATTAAAAAAAAACTTATTTCATGTGTCTACGAAAATGAGTTAAACTGCAAGTATGGCGACACATATGTAGAGACCCACAAACACGCCGAATGAAAATTCAGGATATAAAATGAAAATTACAGCTACGCATCACTAGTTCGCAAACAAATCACAAAATCGAGATGAAACTCGACTTTTTGACAAGAGTTGAAGTTCTCTTTTAGATAATATCCGATACTTTTCTCGAATGTAGAGACTTGGAAAGCTTTTGCAACCGTTAGAGAGTAATAGTTTGTTCCTTTTAAAGGACTTTCAGTAATTATTGTCCCGCTTTGGGGACTTTTATAATATAAACATTGGCACTGGTACTATAAATTAACGAAAATAACCCTTGAAATGGAATAATAATGAAGTCGAGGCGCCTGGAGTCAATTACGAATGTAATCGAGAATCGGCGAGGAGAGAACGTGAAACTAAAAGTGCTAATTGTCTAGTGTAAGTATTTATATAACGGAGGGATGTAAAGGGATCCTTTTGAAGAACTCAGCGAAGTGTTCCATCTGGTTCGGGCCGTCAGAATTAAGTGGTTTGGTATACCAATGAATAAACTCCAGTACGTCATTTCAACAACGCTCTGCTGACATAGAATGAATTGGCTTGAGATGGCAATGATCCCATAATCACTTCTGTCAATAGCAGTTGAGGAAAGTGATTAAACTTTTATAGTGTAACGTGTGCAGCTGGGAGGGAATCCCTTCCTTCGTTTTTCTAGGTAGTTGTACCCCAATGAATGCAGCTGAAGTATCGAGAATAGAGTGTTCAGTTCTGCGTTAGGTATTCTCTTTTGCCTGAGTGGGAACGGGCAAATAGGTAGTTATTTCATATTAAAAGACAATCTCAAACTACATGACAGGAAATGCAGATTGACTGCTTAAATTGATGATCGTCAACAGAAATTATTTCAATTTCCAATGTTCAACACATATGATGAGATAAGATGAGAGTTCCGAAGATTGGGATTGTTACAAGAACATGGTGACATACGAGATACACAAATATATTGACAGAAATTTAGGGTGTTTGGAGTTGTCCAAAACGTGAAACACGAATAGGAAATTTGATTTAGTGTTGTTATTAAAGTGGAGAAAAAGAAATAGTCCGCCAAGTTGGGTGTGGCACTCAGCTTCATAGTACTGGTAACATGACTAAGAGTATAATTTCCACATCTTGAATAACATTAAAAAATGAATGAACAAAAATAACACTAGGCATGTTCCCAAGGACATCAACGCCTTCAAAGGTTGGTCAACGTGTGTTGAGTTTCGTCTCCAATTTAATAGCGGATGGATTAATGATCACAATCGAATTAAAGTTGATATGAAAGAAATATGTGTCTCCTCGATTACTTTTCAAATTTGAGCGAACCTGGACCGCTAAAGACATAGAAAATTGTGCTGGGAATATTTTACATGTGTGCAGGGAGGAGCACTTACCGATGGATTTCGTAGGGGACATCGTAACCTGCACACTTCATGAAAATTAGCGTAAAAAGTGAAGGAAAACTGTGAGAATTACGTTTATAGCAAAGATTGCAGTCGAGTGGCAAGGTAGCTACTGATGATACTATCATGTTGAACTAGATATGAGATTATTAAATGGGACACCTCTAACTACCCTACAAATTTTAACACGTTCGCTGCGGGCTCATGCGCTGAGCGCGTGAGTTAAGGTGAATGCAATTTCAATCGTAGTGCGACGCACGCTCCTGGCGCGTGAAGTATTCGTGTGCTGTAGATGGGCCTCCTCTCTTAACCGCAATAGGAAAGGACTCGATTTCTTTCTCCCGCACTTGGTTTGAACCTTCTAAAGATGCGGGAAAAATCGTTGCAAGGTGGAGGTCGTTTGTATAAATACGTACGTTGTGCAGTGGGTGTAAGTTTCATGACTTTGTTTAGGACACCTTGGCAAATTGTGTCCCAATTTTCTCAATTTTTCGCCAGACTTAGTCATTGAATAAAACTATTAGTTATTGAAAGTCCATTTTTTAGGCAACATTCACGCAGATATGCTTAGCTGAACAGTGGGAATCTCTCACAAGCCGAGCACGAGAGCCGCACTTAAAAATAAAACTGGACCATAATTTCATTCCAGGGGCCGCGCACGTGCTGAGCGAGTGGCCATGTATTAGCCTCTACGCACAGCCGTACTACTCGACCGAAAAACCCGCAGCGAACGTGATAATGAGATCAAACCACCAGAATACGAAAAAACGATGCTACGTGTATATTAGTTTTACTATTCACCGAATGCTGTAGAGCAATACCAATGTCTTGAGGGACCATTTTCATCCTAATTCGCACATTCCCTGAAAGTCTCATCAAAATCAGATAAGAACTATAGGAACTGAGTTACACGGATTTGAACTCTTTCCGACAGAAGAACACGGTCGAACAAGAAACGGAAGTTGTACAGAATAATTTAAAACCCAAAATGAAAGTGGGAAATTTGGTTTCGGAGGAAAATTATTCATCATCTTTCCAGCTGCCCTTGCTCCAAAAATGCGTCTGCGTTTCAGAGGCCCCAATCGATGAATCATCTCTGTGATTTCCCAATTGAACGTATAGCGTTCGTAGCCTTCGATTGTTGGGTGGTATAAATTTAGGCTTATTCCACTCTTCGTCTGCATGATTTAAGGATTTCAGTCCCCGTCTTTGTCGCATTGAATATATTTTTGTTTCTTTTGTTGTTAATTGCTTACCAATATTGACAGTTGTTGGAGCAAATCTAATAGTTTTCCATTCTAGTATGTTGTATTCTACTCCATTTCTTACATCTGCGATTCACTCTGTAACTGGTCATGGGCCGTACTAACTATGTTTAAAAAAATGAATAGGGAAAATTCTGATTCCGCTTGCTACATACGGATCAGAAGCTATGCGAGTCTATCCCCTCACAGTCCTGAAAATGATACGCAGCATACTCGTAACGGAAAACAAATATATGGAACACTGAGCTGAGATGTTGCAATGAAGACGTTCCTCTATCAAGCATTAGGAAAATACCTACCGTCTCGCGGTCTCATCCTCGTCTTGCATTAGCTCTTATGTGTGCAAACGAAAATTGCACAACAACCATCTACGGGGCAAAAGCACTAAGGCCTCTGACAACCTTCTTTCAATCTCATATAACAGTAGTTTATTCGCTCTTGTGTTCGCCAACTGTTGGAAATAGCGTGGGCGGGTTCCATTTCCTGATATGAGATACTGTCTCAGGAGAGTATTGGAATAGCTATGAACGGAGAGAGAGCTCCCTCCTCAGACCATACCAACCCTCAGCGTCGCCCCCTTGTATTTGCAGGTTGAAGACGAACCGAAAAGAAAAGCGAGGCCGTGAAGGAAAACTTGTTAACCGTGCTCAGAAACCTTTCCTTTGCCTTCAATTCGATATTGTTTGCCGTGTTTCCTCTTTGGCCGCGCGCATATACAAGCTTCGACTTTTCACAGCTTCATTATATCAGTCGTATGCGAGGGAATAAAGTTTCATATAACCAGAAATGTGGAGAGCAGGAGTTCTTGGAGGAATGAAATTGCGCTTTCATTGAGCTCCATAGTCTCATCATGTGTTCAGAAATGTCTTGATGCCTTCGACGGATTTGTACTTGAACGAATTGATGTCATGATAATCGTTGAAACGTAAATTTGAATTGAAAAAAATTGTACTCGAACATTTAATAACGATTGTGAACCAAATCTGCTGTCATAATCAATTATCAATGTAATCATCATCTCTCAATCCGTTACTACCCAGCGGGATAATAAATGAACAGCCTCCTGGTTTCACAGTTTTCAAAATGTTTTATTTGCGTTGGACTTCACTTGTACTTTCTGGTCTTTCAAGCTACTACTACTCTGTGATATAATGAGATTACATTCAGTTTGGTTTAATCACTTGCTCACTGTTATACATTCAATCCCCAAACATTGTTACAATCTGGATGTTGACGGGATGTGACATTATTGGCGCAACTACTTCACATTTTTAATTTGACGATATTCCTTCCGAATAGTTTCAAATTACTTTTGTTCTCCATCGAGAAGCAGTATGTAGCTGTGAAAATATTCCACGGTGGATATGTAAAAAAAGAAAAAAAAAACACAGAACTGTATCATGGTGTACCCAAACAAACCCTTCGACCATTTGGTGATATTTTTGTAGACGCATAGAAATAAGGATCCCATGATAGGAAAGCTGTGATTATTATTCCAATAAATTTGATTAATTTTAATTTTGAGTTAAGTTTTTGTTTATTACCACCTGTTGGTTTTTACCATCTTATAATTTCTTATATTTCTTTCTTCGTTGAGCTGGAGAGAACAACTAAGAAGCGATCGACCTTTTGCTGAGGTCGATCGGTTTTGCTGCTCTACCTTGAGAGTGAGAAGAAGAGGAGACAAGAAGAAATGAGAGAATGGGAAACCATCGATATCCCCGACTCTGCTCTCATTAATATTTACAGAGTCACCTGAACCCGAATCACAATCTCCAACCACAAGAGAACCGAAGTTTCGCAGCAATAGCTCAAACGAGAATCGGCCCAGACTTATTTGACCGGTTACCAGTGGCAGCTCCTCCCTTGAAACATTGGGGGTGCTCAGGGGTCACCAGGGGCTATGGCAAAAGGGACAAAAGAGATGCTTTTTTAGTCAAATACAGATTCAAACTTGTCTATGTATCGTTGTCCCACATCATTCAAACTGCAAGAAGACGAAAGCTCAATAAACATATAATAATGAAACCGCCAACTCTCATCTACCGATACTCAATACGATCTATCTGAATAATGTAATACTTACCACTGAGCATTCGTTCTCTTGTCGATATGTCGTTTACAGTGGATGTACGATGAACTCGAATCCCTTTGATAGTTCGTCAGTTTACCGCAATAAGACCACTAGGTTTGCCAACAAGTGTTGAAACGAGATTGGACATTTGAAAACGTTTGTTAACAGACTAAGTTCACAAACTGTTCTGCATGCGTGAAAGTTTGCAGGGCACTGAGCGTCTTGCTGAAAAAACAGTTTTCGCAAAAAAAAAAGCCAGTTTGGTGTAGACAAGACATTCGTAAATAACTTCGAAAACAACAGGAAACTGAACAATGCACTGATAACAAACTGATAAGATCAAAATACGTCTGTGGCCTCCCCAAGCTGAGAGAAAATGAATCAAAATGCTATTAATTTGGATGTTTGGAGATCTCTGATTGGTCTATTCACGCCTCAGTTCAAACTGAAAATGCGCCACAACTTCAACTGTATTTTGGTATATTGTGCGGCCTTGGAGCAGATTCTTATTTCTTTCTGATTGGTCAGGCGTTCCCTGCAAACTGCATTAGAGCAAACCCCTGGAAGGTCTATTTCTCGTGTTGTTTCGAATAGGTAAAGGACAGACTTGTTTCACTAGCTCGAATGGAGGGATTTTCTTATCTTTCTGGTTAATCATCTTGGGGTGCAAATGTTTCTGTGCACCTATTAGCAACTGTAATTGCTCGCCACGAGTCATCCAGAGATATTCAGGGGGTGTTATAACATATATTTTGGTTTATTATTCAATAATAAACCATTGTAATCGCTCCTGAAAAAAAATTCTAACCCCCCCCCCCCCCCCTGAAAGTTTCATGGTTTACGTTTCAAAGGGTGTAGAATCCGAATCTGCAATAACAAATTTTCCGTCCGTCCGCCGTACGCCGTACGCACGATATCTCCGAAACGGCTGGAGCAAAAAATCTGAAATTTTCAGGAAAAATCCATCTTGGTCCGACGACGCCCCAATTCTTTATCCAGCACTCTCACTTAATTTAAAGTGCCCTTTAAGGGTTGTCGAAGTTTTGTAAAATCCCTAAAAACCACAAAAAAAGTCGGAGCGGCCTAAATTTGGACTCTTTTTGAAGAACTTTCCATGAGAAATCGAATGAGCCCTTCCCCAGGTTCGTAGCTCAAACCATTCCCGATATACGGCCCGATTTATGGTGCCGACGTTCTTAGATCTAAAGCCGACCGAGCGAATGACTTTGTTCCTGTTTCCCTATAAGCATTGTGCTATCAACTAACTTGATTAACAATCATTTAGAAGTAGCCTACATTGCTATCTTCCTCTCTTAAGATAGTCCGTAACGTTCCGTTCACAACCCACATGCGGGTAACAAGTCGCTCCCACCTAAACTTGGAATAGTATGTCATTTCGTTTCGTTTTTATGACCCATGTTCCTTGCAAGTTGTAATTAGTGGCGAAACCCTCTCTTTCATTGCGGATGGAGTGCTCATTGAGTGCCAGCCGAAGTATTCCTCCTGTATTCCCATCTTCCCTTGAGCTTCTGTTGGGTGAACAAACGAACGTACTCCAAATGCGTTACATTACACTAGACATTAACATGTTTAGATTCAACATGTACTCCTCTATTACTCGTTGACGCCTGACTGTTGTATCGAAGAGCATTTCTGGTAACCGTAGATCCCACCCTCGTACACAATTGCGCAAGTGATTATACAGGGAGTTGAGCGATATGCCCTAAAAATAGAAGAATTTTTTCATCCCAGTGACCCTGGTCTTAATCGACAAAAACCCCTTCGGTACTTGCATAGCACGGGGCTACTCTACGGGGACTTTCTACGTTGATAGCAGACTAAGTATGAAGAGGTGCGGAGCGAGTTCAGTGGATAGGTCAAGATCTACCCATCCTTAGTCAAAGTGGACTGAAAGTTTCGTCGCTGGCAAGTGTGGAGCTTGAGGGCCATCTACTCAATTAAACACATGTGTAATCAAGCTAGCTGCAATAGCACGGGATTCTTAGTTTAGAAGAGCCCAAGTTGAAGATAGTTAGTAAAATAGGTAATGGTCGCCATAACATTCTTGTTTACCTTATTGATGAGTAAGAACGGTCCGAGGATGTCTACCTCCACCCTGTCAAATAGAGATCCCATTGAACCAGTCAAAATGGGGCAGATTAACCCGTCCCATGGTCTTTAAAGCGTTTGCAGAGGTTTTAATTCAAGGAATGTACACCTGAAGACATACCGAGACAGTTGCCTAATCTTTGTTGCATCCATAAGTTTTGTGGACACTCCCAATTATAAAACTACTATTTCAAATAAAAGTCTGTATTTTATACGTTGCAGATCTAGAACAGTCCAGGTAAGAATAGATTATTCATTAGTTTCCCATATACGCGCTACTATAAACGAACTTGCCTATTCATAATTTTGAAGTAGCACTACAATGTGGATCTAGTGTTTTAAACAGAGGGGGTGAAAAGAAAGAGATGGAGAGGAATAAATTGTATAATGTACTAGCAGAGGTATCGCGTAGACTTTTCCAATAGAGTGTATTCAAAATGTAAAAGATAAGTACTCCCCACGACGGGTGCGCTTTATATTTTCGTTTATTCGACAAAATTTGACATATTTAACTTTTTGTGTGATTTTGTTATTTTCACACAGTACGGTCTCAGAATAATAGTTTTTCTAGATATAACATGAAGCTACATTTTTATCCACTGAACAGAGGCAGAAGCAATTATGTTGATCCTCGCCGTCTTACTTCTTCAATGATAACCATCTCAGAACGTTTTGTGATAAAGGTTTTCCGTTTTATCCAGGGCAAGAAAAAAAAGGAAAAGATGAACGCAAGGCGGGTAGACAAGATGGGTCGGCCCTCAAGTGAAGCATTTGCGTTAGGCTCGAACTCACGCATGCAAACCACTACGGGAGGCCACCGCCGTTATAGAGTGAACGCCCTTAATGCAATGATAATGTCTTTTCCCTGGGTTTCCTTCTACCACCCGCCCAAATTAAATTCCGCTAGGTTACCTACCTCAAGCGGGAGAAAAACCTCCGAGGTTGATTTAGACTCTCTTCTTTGCTACTATGGCAAACACATTTTTAATAATTCATTCTTGTGAATTAGTTAACTGTTTTTAGGGCAATCTTTAGATTTAGGGTGGTCTATTGCTTCCGTTCTAGTGAGATGACGACAACACTTAACTGTATCAATAAGAAACCACGTAGAAATTCATTTCAGAACAATATGAATCTCACTTTGTGAAAAAAACTATTAATAGATAAATATAGAGCTAAATCTAGTTCGGCCAGTTCATGTTCATTTTCAACCACCTTAGCCTTCAAACGAATATCATGCTCATCGTTGATGGAATTTCAAGTTCAGGCTTGGAGGCACAAAAAGAGGGTATAAAAAATACCAAATTTCTCCAAATTCCATATTTTTTGTTCAAAAAGCATTCAAAAGATGCTGCGAAGTGTATCTGTCGGCAGCATGGTTGACAGACGTAGGGACTGCAAGCCAGCAACAGTTTGCTACTATGACCACTACCTGTTCAGCAAACACACCCCCAGCACTCTCATCAGACGATGAACGAGATCATTAATTTGCTACTTAAATATCATTTGACATCTGAATTATTCATGATCAACCGACAAGATTACTTGGAGAAAGACATCCCGGCCGTGTATACGTAAAGCAGGACTACACTAGAGCTATAGTAGAAATGATACCAGGGGAACCAAACATACAGTTAGCACTATAGATGGGATTTTACCCGGTAAATACCCGAGTTTGGGAAAATACCTTGGAAAATACTTACCAAGGAAAATGTCCGATTGGGTAAATTTTCGGGTATTTTGTCGTACCCACATTAATCTCTTGTCGTACACCTTAATCCACTTCAGTTAGTGAAAAATGCGTTAATACAAAATATTACTGAAGAAGCCATTCAGATACCCTACTATGAAGCCGTATTCGGAATTCTGGGCCTGTAATGTGAGGAGTACACTTTTAATACAATCATGCTTACAGGTCTTTTTGCATGGTATCGGGGCTGAACACGTTTCCATATTGTCGGGCACTAGAACTTCAGCTACTTCTAATATTGCCTTGCCCCGTTGTCGTACGGAACTTTATCCGTCATAAGGGTTGATGTGAGGTGCTACATTATGTATTATTAAGGTCTAAGCAAGAACAGACTCCACCGGGGAACCCAAGTTCATGTGAACTTGGACCTCGGTGGGCAAAAAACTTGATATTATTTTGAAGAAAAACTAATAATAAGTAGTATAAGCCTCATTTAATTTAATTTCTTATTAATGGCCTCATGTAATGTTAATTTAAAAACAATTATTATTTTTTAATTAGCTTCCCGAACTATTTTTGCAATTATAGATTCTAAAACGTTTGTGTTGAAACAATTTAATGTTTGACTCATTAACGTGTACTGTACCGCGCATGTCGAGCCATTGAAGCTATCGATAGCTCCTTATGCAGGCTCCGGCACTTCTTTAGTCGGCATCCGGCGTCTTCCATTGCCACCAAGTATTTGGCAAAAACAAAGCGCGCAAACGGTGCAAAAATATTTTAACAATGAAGGTAAGTTCACTTACCTATAGTTCAAATTGTATTTGTTCATAAAAATGTAAAAAATCAATAAAAGACGTGCCATTTACTGTAAAAAAAAAGGAAGTACCCATAACTTGGGTTTTTTACAACATAAATACCGGGTTTTTACCCCTTGAGGAAAATACCAGGGTTTTTGCCTTTCGGATATATTCATTTTTTTTTATATTAACTTTATTGGCATTAAGTTTTTATACAGCCATAATATTGTTTTTAGATTAATTTAAATATATACATTCAATGTGCCTAAAAAGTTATAGATTTTCTTGTATAATAAATAATTTCCGCTTTGTAACAAAGTCAAGTAATTAAAAGGATGATCTATTAGTTCTATGATATCACCAAAAAACTCCTGTCGTTGCGCATGGAAGGTGGGGCACTCTATAACTAAATGTTCCAAGGTTCCATTTATTTCGCCGCATCCGCTGCATTCCGCTGATTCTCGCACTCCAATTCTGAACAAGAAAGAATCACAGATTCCATGGTTCGCTCTCAATCTGCTTATGGTTCTACCAAAATCCTTGTCCACTTGTTTCCTAATAAACCGTGGTCTAGCTGGGATGAACGGCTGCATTCTCTTGTAGAAAACACCCTCCGTCGATGTTGAGAAAAGCGCTTGCCATTTACCCCTATGGATTCTGATAATCGAAGGGAAGAAGTCCTCCACCTCAACCGCCAAATCCAACAGCTCTCCCGCATACGAACCCTCCTTAGCTAAACGGTCGACCAACTCATTTCCATCAATGCCAGCATGCGATTTTATCCATAAGAATCGAATCTCTATGTCGTTGATTTTGCTCATATGTAGTAGATGTATAAGTTGTTTTGTCAAACCGTTCGAAACGCGTTAGAAGGACGATGAACCAATTTTTTGCAGAACACTCAGGGAGTCTGTACATATTATGTGGGATGAGTTTGAATCTCTCAGTTGCATTACATAATCAATGGCCTCCACGATCGCTGCGGCTTCAGCATGGTAACTTGAAGTCATGGGAGGTAGTTTATATACTGCTCTATAGCCAGTTGTCGAATTCCATATATCGGATATTTACCCTTCACCCATCACTAGTTAGCACGCACTTAATCATTCTCGACGATATTGTAGAAACCCATATCAAGAAAAACACAAAGTTTGTAGACGAAAAGTACTAAAACTGAAAGAATTACGTTAAGTTGATTTCGGTCAAGTCATCATCAGTAAAAGAACTAAAACTTCGAAGTAGAGTACGTTTCTTTCCATACTCTGTGGTTTTCTACGCATTTCGCTCCACCGATAAGTCCAATAAGTAAGTGCTTCAATATTGACGAACTTGGGCACGCAATACTAGAGCAGAGTTGAGTAAAAACTAATTTTCAACTAAAAACTAAAACTAGGTACTTTAGTTTACTTTAATTGCTTTCGAAAACTAAACTAATAGTTTTAGTTTGTCGTCAAAACTAACGGCCAGAACCAAATTAGTTCTTAGTTTGATTGGAGAAAGTAAAACTATTAGTTTCAAAATTATTTTATGGATACGAGCTAAAACTGAATTAGTTCCAAGATTAGTTCTATTTTAGTTCAACTAAATTAGTTCTTAGTTTCCGCTTTAGTTCAACTAATTTTTTAGTTAAATAGTCCCAACTCTGCCCACAGCGCCACACGCCTACATGTCAGTTAGATACCACTTTTGGATTTTCTACCACATTTATGTAAATTTGGCTCACTATGCACCAGATAAACGCGCTGGGAGTGGTCGCAATCGACTCAGCACCCAAAAAAAAGTGTAAGCGAACACCACACGTCTAGAAATTACAAATTAATTTCTAGTTGAACTGACAACCAAATTAATAGTTTGAGTTGAGGACTGAAACCAATTTCAAAACTAATTTAGTTTAGTTTCTCCTTCTCAACTGAGAAGTAATTTAGTTTCAAAATTAGTTTATGGATACGAAATAAAATTAAACTAGTTCTATTTAGTTCAACTAAATTAGTTCTTAGTTTCCGCTTTAGTTCAACTTATTTTTTAGTTAACTAGTCCCAACTCTGTACCAGAGAAAGTACAAACGGCGTTGAATAACGGTGCAGCAGAGAGTTTTTCACCATGATCTTTCAGCAGAAGATCTGTTTTGTAAGGCTCTTTGGATGTAAAACGGCAGTCGTAGAGCGCGGTAGGAATTCAATTTAGCCAGGAGGCGGAGTGGAGACGAAGAAGGGAAGTTGGGGGCTGGGGCTGGTGTGAGAGGGTGAGGCGGGGAGGCATTATCATTGCATTAAGGGGTGCTCATTCTGTAGTGGCGGCACCCGCTCAGAGCTTGCATGCGTGAGTTAGGTGAAAACCGAAAACCCCTAGGGCAATTCGGTCGGTCCGCCATCACCTGCGAACTTCTCGGTAAATTGATGATTTCCGTGAATGGCTCCGCTATTCTGATTCCCCATAGCTCTTCGGGAAAACAAGTTGTTTGTGTTTGATATAAATGGATCCCGCTTCAGAGGAACAGGGAAACATTGGTGCTACATTGTATAATTGTTTCTAAGGTAAAGGCTGAGATAAATTAAGGTTTGAGATACATCAAGCTCTCGGGTTCGCCGATTCAAGCGTTTTCCTCCGCCACACCTTTTAATTTTTAAGGTCTTCTAAATTTGAGTGCTGAATGAGCTTACCTAAAAATTAGTCTTCGATGAAAAACTGTAGCAATGAACAAGTTGAGCAGGCACATGAATGCAAGACCAACTGTGTCAAAGTGCTCTAGAGAGTGCACAATCACATCTTTATTGAGATGGTGTTGCCCGGGTTGGGAAATGGAATAGGTGTTGGTTTCACACTCATCACTATCATACACGCGTTTAGATGATGTTTTTAATTTTTCCTATTAAATTGAGTACATAATTGAGTACATGCCTATACAGGGTGCCCATAAAACAGGTCTCATTAATTCAATTTATCTATTCTACCACTGATTAGCTGCAAAATGGGCCTTTTTAAAATAAGTTTTTGTTTAAACGCCTCTATTTAGAGTGATTGACGATTCAAGATTTCGAGTTGTCGACCTAACTTCATTTAAAATGGTCATAGTTTCTCCTCTTATCAGCAAAGTAAAATCAAAATGATGCTTCTGTGAAAAGCTGTGATTTTGTAGCAGTTTTCGCTACAACTGGCCGGCAATAGTTCATTATATCGAATTATTTGGACATTACGGGCTTTGGATAACGGAATGCGTTCGAAAAGTTACTAAGTTTACGTTTCAGGTTGCTTTAATCCCTGGAAAATTCTACCAAAAAATTTCATTTGGTATGAGGAACATAGGAAATGTTACGGTCTTTCCTACGGTCCCTTTAAACGTTAGAAAGTTTTCGATAATTAGATTTGTTCAATATTTCGCCCCATTGACTTCTTCAACTAGGCTTAGCTGAGAGTCATTCCGCGAACTCAGTTGCCACCAGACTACAAATGAGATTTTTAACCAAGTTTAATTAACCTTGGTTTAGCAGTTTTTTCTATACAGATTCTGCATATTTTGAAAGAGGTTAAAAAATGTTATTTTTTGGTCCAATGGCATTAGTGAAAATAATCACACATTATATCGAATTATTTGGACATTACAGGGCTCCCCCTTTTTGGATAACGGAATGCGTTGACGAAAAGTATACTAAGTTTATGTTTCATATTTCTATATGATAAAATCAGCAAAGTCCTTCTGTTGGAGATGATATAGAATTTTAATCCTGGAAATGGACCAAAAATTTCATTTGGTATGAGGATGTTGAACATAGGAAATTTTACGGTCTTTCCTACGGTCCCTATTAAACGTTAGCAAACTGCTTATATATAAAGTTGATTCGATAATTAGACGGGCTTTGGATGTTCAATTTGGTATGAGGAACATAGGAAATTTCTTTCCTACGGTCCCTATAAACGTTAGAAAGTTTTCGATAATTAGATTTGTTCAACATTTCGCCCCATTGACTTCTTCAACTAGGCTTAGCTGAGAGTCATTCCGCGAACTCAGTTGCCACCAGACTACAAATGAGATTTTTAACCAAGTTTAATTAACCTTGGTTTAGCAGTTTCTGAGAAAACTTCTATACGGATTTATTTTAAATTTAATTTTAAGATTCTGCATATTTTGAAAGAGGTTAAAAAATGTTATTTTTTGGTCGATTACAATGGTTCATTAGTGAAAATAATAAATCATAATCGTGAAGGGTTGTGTAATAAGCGATAAATTCGTGCAATGTGTGCAACAGCGAAACTCAACGAAATTTGACACACCGACGGAATAAACCAAGAAAAGGACAATCCATAGGATCCGTTCATCCCCTCCGAGCTAACAAGTGGAAACCCGCGTTCCCGAGCTTCGTATCACATGTGGCACATCTCACCGGCAACAATGTGACAATTCCACTGTGATGAATAAACTTGTCCATCCGCTCTCCATTCATTTAAATATCGCTCCTCCAGCACGATATCTGACTATTGTTGACTAGGCGGTGTCATAAACTACTCGCGGAGCCTCAACTCGGCTGGAAACGTGACGCCCTGTCAGTTCGGAATAGGTCCGTTCCGGTGTATTCTCTTTGCTCCGAGAACATTTTACTGTTACCCACCCATCAACTCGTCCCGCCTGCGTTGTACCTACCTGATCTTTTAATTGATATTCCAGTATAACTCTTGACTGAGGCCATTCAGTAAAAAAAAAAAAAAACCTTGAATGCAGCATCGGATATATAGAGAGGAACTTTTTTATTTATGGACTGCAATATTTTTAAGGACGAGTTTTCAAAACTCGTAGAGACATTGATTCCTACTGAATCATGTCAAGAATTGCTTCCAAATAAATCATAGAAAGCTTCAAATTATCACAAAACGGTATTTCAATATTAGATAGCTCTTCTGCGAATAAATTACATACATATAACATAGACGTGGGAGCCTATCGGTAAACAATTATTAAAGTGTACAAGATATATAATGTTATACCTATATACATATATTTTTAGACGTGCGTTTGTCAGGGGTAATGTTGTAAAAGAAGCCAAACTGATACATCTATCACCACTATACGTCGTAATTTACCAAGTTGATAAAGCACAGATGGTCACGAAAAATTTGTAAGGAGAAAGGTATAACTGCAAGTGATCGATTTATTCTACAATGAAAATATGAGGTTTCGGTACTATTTATATCTTAACTTTGGGCACTATTCGCCAATAGAAAGGGCTAATATTCTGACCAATAGGAACAGAGCTCTTTAGAACATTAGCCTCTATAGTACTTAGAGTCTCAAGTATACACACAAGATGTCCAAGCAACTGCGTTCCCGCATTTTATTTCCTTCCCTACATCATAAATTTATAACCTTTTCAATGTTTTGGATGTTCCCAATATTCTCAGGAAAAAAAAACTGTTTTGATTTATATTTTATTTACTTAAAATCTAACGAAGTACGAGACAATTGCTAGCTACAATCGGTCATCTAATACTCTCAATTTTAAACCTTCTTCTTGTTTGACATTTAGAGGCCAAAACGTCTTTCCCTATAAAGGTTTTATTACTTACTATTACTATTACTTAATATTACTTATTACTTACTATTAAATTATCCTTTTCCAAGGTCTATCCAATAGCATTAAATTAGAGATTAACTTTAAAAATTTCAAAGGGTTCATCAGAAAATAAATGCTTGATTTTTTTCTGAATTGAAAGGTGGTCAGTATGTGGAAAACAATGTTTTATTTTTTCTCTCTTCTTCATTGTTTATTATTTTTTTCTATAAGATCTCGTTTTATTTTTGGACATGATAGTATGCAGTTAGTAATGCTATTTAATTTAGAGTAAGGGGAGTCCACCCCCCACGACAAGGATGTAACTTAGAGAGGGGTGACTACATTTGCAACTTTTATATTGTACTAATTTTTTCTGTTTATTATAAAAAAAAATTTTTTAAAAATTGTCGGTCAAAAAGTGACCAAAAAAGTACATTTTAATGATTTTCTTTTCATTGATTTCAAAAATGAGAAAATTGTTTTATGCGATGTTGCACAAGCGTATGTGAGTTAGTTGAAAAACGGTCATAGTCCATTGAAATAGGCATTCAAAAGAACCATGAAATGTCAAAAAACTAAGATTTTTCCGGTACTCATAACATCTATGGCTTGAATTTGAATACAAGTATTGAAGGGTTTCGTTGATTGGTACGGGCGATCTTATTAATCATCATTCTCATTATTCTCTCTGGGCAGGTGCATTTTATTGTTTTAATTATAGTGGCCAAGACTATGATAAATAATTTTAAACCGCAAGACAGGGATGTTGAACTCTGTGTAAGAACATGCAGAGCTTCTAAGTTATAAGAGCTGCCTCGATTTTTTCAATGTTCTGAGCTGTGCAGCGCGTGATGAAACAGCGACGGAAAAGTCGAGATTAGGAATCACGGAATTGGGTCGAGCGAGTGAGGCACCTGAAATTGAATCGTACAGCAGGGTTTTCTTTGTCTCAGTTTTAAATTCTGAGTGGAACCGCGGTGGCTCCCACACAACGGGATATACGTGTAGGGGAGCACGGGGTAAAAAGAGGAAATGGGAAAACTGTAAACCGTCAAGGCGGTAGAAGGTGATGTGAAGTGAGAAGAGGTGGAGGAAGCACTATGACAAAAACCAGAAGGGTATTCATCCTTCGGAATATTATATTTGTCAAAATAAAAGAACATACCGTGACTCGAGTCTAAACTCTTTTATTCACACTTGCTCGTAGTGGAATCACAGCAAGAACCGCTGTTGGAAGATGTCAAGTACTTGCTATGAGTAGACTGACTATTTTAATAAAAGGATTACTCGTAGAAACAATACCCCCAACCAATGGCGTATATATGCAATATTTTCGGGGGGAGGGGAGGGGGGCGGCGAGGATACCGGGGAGTATTCCATAAATTTTTCAAACCAGGTGTCTAAAATCACATGTTAAACTATTCTAGCACTAAAAAAAGAATAATAGAAAAGTAGTTCTTTTCCCAGGGAAAACAATTTTAGGCCTAAATAATATTCATTTGATAACTTGGAAAGGTGTAAAAAAAATGCATGATTGAAACAAAGGTTCCATTTTATTTTTAAAAAACTGCAATATTCTGAATGCAAGTGAATACCATAAATGTTGAATAAACGAAAGTAACATAGCCTATTTAAAATTGCTGCCAGCAACCGGAGAATGCCCAGACACGTCGCTTGTTATTGCTGACGTGAAGCGGGATGGAGCTACAATTATTGCAATGATGAGTTCTTTCTTTGTTGAGGTGGCAGGTCCCAGCCGTCCAGGTTAGTTTGGTGTTTTCCACCGTAGGACCGAAAAATACAAGATTAATTTATATTTTCCAAATTTCGTTGGGCTCCGGGCCCCCTCCCCCCCCCCCTTATATACACCCCTGCCCCCAACGATTATTGAAAGAATGGTACTTGGAAAGAAGTTTCCAATACAGGTGAATTTGAATAAGGATATGGCTCAGAGAATTCAAAATATAAAATATATCGTCACCAGGACAGGTAGTTGGTTGCAAGAGAAGGGAAGAAGTCACTCGAGAGAGGAAAACTAGCAACTCTCGCTGGTGTAGCCGTCATCTCTTGATTGTCAGCTTTGTCATTCGAGTTCTGGTTAACCATCGTGGTAACTTGTTCCACATCAACATAGTTACACACTTAATCATTCCCGACAAAATTCTGGGAATAACTTACAGCTTTGTTTTCATTGTTCTGTTATTGATGATGACCCGACCGTCGAAATCGATTTAAATCGGTAACTCTTTCAACTTTTGTGGGAATTTAATTAACATTTTTTCTACAGACTCTGCGTTTTCATCAACATGTACTTTCGTTTTGAATTATGGGCCAGACCAAGTCAAGGGCCGGCATATTCATAAACTCCTATTCCTTGATACTTTTTCTTTTCAACCGGTCGAACTTTTCGGAATCTCCGATTTTCGGAATTCGTCATAGGTGTCCACTGACTGGACTGTACACCAAAGTCCCTCACATGGTTTAAACCAGACTTGAATTTAATTGTGGGTAAACTCTATAGCAACATATGCACTTATTTCGATTCTCCTTAAAGGACTTTAGTTGAAAAGAGTGGTAATTTCCAATTTAGTAGTAAAATTTCTCAGGAAAGGTTGAGCCACTCCTTCGTTTTGTGGATACGAAATTTCAATTACAATGTATGAAGATACACTGATTAGCTGAAGTACCTCGTAGCTTCCTTCTCCCCTAATCGACCTATGTTGCTGGAGTGTGTTATCGAGCTCCTGTGAGGCATTTACAAACAATTATCGTTTTCACACACACAAGAAAAAAAAGAAAAAAAAGTCAACCACCAACCAACCAAAATTTTGTTTTAAACGGTGAAATAGTCAAAATTGTTTACCTAAATCCATTGTTATTAGTTTCTGAAGGATGTTACAAATTTATTCGCCTTGATGATGGAGAACTTGTGTCAGGTTATCATGAATGAAACTTTGTAATCAAGCACTACAACAGATTTGCGCCCCTTACACCCCTTTTTGCCTCAAAACTTGTTGGATCTTGTTTCAAGATACGTAGATGTCAAAAAAATATAATAATAAAAAATGAAATAAAAATTCGTCCGTCTCCCGTATGCTGCACGTAGGCCACCATCCGGATCTTTTTTCCGTAACTGTAAGACCATAGTTCGTGAAATCTGACAAAAAAACATCCGTTGACTGGTATGTTCCTGTTATATCGCCATCATTATGAATCTACCAAAGGTGGTGATATTCAAATTTGATTTAATAGTACAAAAAACAATTCTTAAAATTTACGATTGATTTTTGGTTTACGGCTTTCAATAACAAGCCTCAGTACTCGTATAGCAAATATTTTGTGTAACCCCCTCGTATCGTGGCACATTGCGGTTCAAGGTGAGTTAGATTCAAAATCTGCCATTCCAGTACTCGAGCTGGCCATAAAACGTATTAGAATTTAGAAGATCCGTTCTTTCGCACTTGGAGTCCACCTGGTATCTAGTTAAAATTTCTACACAGCCCGATCACTTGACGTGTATACAGGGTGTGCCAGGAGTTATGCACAATCCGTCTCCTACGTGTTGTACAATTCATTTCCGAACAAAAATACAGGTACCTTATAGCAATTTTTAGCCAGAGGCCTCGTTTCGAAGTTATTCGCGATTTAAGATTTTTTCGTGTTTCCGATCTTATGTCATTAAAACTGTCATAACTCCTTAATTTTGAAGATAGCTCAAATTTGATGACACCGTTGGAAAGAGCGTTACATTTTCTATCTATTTGATGTCAGGAAACATATTTTTATTGCATTCACTGCGCGAAATGACAGTTTTGTCAAAATCTTGAAATCGCCTGTTCTTCATCTCGCCTAGAAACCCCATTAATGCTTGACGCATAACTGTGCAGGCCTGGTATAACGTGCGCCAAAATGTCAGCTTTCCAACGGTTTAGTCGTTTTGGTTTTTAAAAATATTTTTAGTAAAGGAAATGGTGTTTAACTGCGGAAAAACGTGTGTTTTCTGTTAAAATTGAGGTTTTTCCAAAAGTCTCGACGAAAAAAGGTTGGAGGCGGGATGTACGTAACTTTTCTCGCTGAATCGAATGGTGACAACGCCAGACCTCTCAAGTGACGATTGGTTTTGTCGGATGCATAAGCCCTTCGTTTTTGAACAGCGTCTACGGCATTTATAGCTGTCCGCCCAAAGTCAAGTTAATCGAAGAGCCGACAGACAGCTATTGTTTGTGTTCATGTACGATTGATTGCGATGAGTTGCATTTATCTTTTTGCTAACACAATGGACCCTTATCAAACCAGGCTTCCGTATCATTACCAACTCTTCCCTTTCGTCTCTTTCCTCGCTGTATTTCCTTCAGCGTGGCATCTCTATTGCGTATTCCCATTCATCAAGGTGCGCTATAGCTACTGAACATAGCTAGTAGTAATAACCAAAACCTTAGTGACAAAAAAGGATGAGTAGATAAAAAAACATAGTTTATTAGATAAAAAAAGGATCAGTGACATAAAAAATATTATCTACCAATAGTTTTTCCTCATACTATCCGATGTGTGAGTTGTACACAGGAGGAGTGTGACTCCCTCGCTGCGTCAGAAGCATTACCATTGGCGAAACCGTACACAAAAATCATGTCAACATACTCACTCGTGGTATTGCTACTCGACTGAAAGCAACTCATCGCAATCAATCGTAAATGAACACTAACAATAGCCGTCTCTCGGCTCTTCGATTATCCTGACTTTGGCTGGACAGCTCATTAATGTCGTAGAGTGTTCACATACGAACGTTTTCATTCATTAAATTCATTTTCATTTTTCATTTTTAAATATTGATTTTTTTAAATTAAATCTTAAGAATAGTCAGTAACAACGAATTATCAACATTGCAACACCCAGTGCTACGGCCAAATCTGATTAGGGTTGACAATGCACGGCGCACAAACCAACCCCTCCTTCAAGACCTGGAGGTCGTGCGGGTCATTGCATATCCTAGCCCCTGACCAAGAACATGCCTCCTCCATAGCTTCCCCAATTTTAAACATGAGGTTTTTTTTTATACATAAATCCTACGGGCCAAAAACCTGTTTTTTTTTTAGTTCTTCTTGACCTAGGAAAATAACCTAGGTCATTAAGAGGGTGTAAGAAACCACAGGGTTAGCGTGACTCCACCCGATCCATGAGGAAATCTTTACTGAATCGTGGTGGTATAAGGCCCGTTGAAAGGCTTACATCCAAATCTTTCACCTCAATATTCGGCCGCGCAATCGTCACGTGCCTGCTTGTCACGTGGTAAGCCGGAGTTTAATTCCTCGCGGCCTTGGTTGGGAAGATTGTATATTGGTTTTTCATTTTTTATAATAAGACTTTGTATTCTTCAAGCAAAATTCGTTATAAACCTCCCTCCAATTTTGTCATTTTCCATGTTAAGGTGAGACGATTCCAAATGTGCAATTTACGACCGCTGTACGGGCCACAAAATTCTTCGAAATTAATGTAAAAAATTAGTTTTTCCGCCCAAAAACTCCACTCGAGGCTTAGTTGATCCCAACTTTTAGCCACTCTGATCGTGAGTAGATTCAAAGGGCAAGAAAATGGTTGAAAACGTGCTAATATGTTATTAGTAATCAGTAATAACGTATTTTTTCGTAGTTTTTACTGATTTTGGGAAGTAGGGGTCGTTTTCAAGTAATTTTGAATGCAAAACTCCCTGGTTACGTCTCAGATACGTAAAAGTTCACCCATGGTAAATATATATTTTTTTATTGTGATTTATTAGTTTATCAGAATATATTGCCATTAATCTCCAAGGTCTTTTAAAAACTCTTTCTGAGGAGACTTAAGCCCTGGCCTGATTTTAATTCTTGGCCACCGATTTGGTTTCAGAGAACAACACTCAACCATTGACTAAGTCCATAGAATAACAAATTTGATACAACATTGTTTAGAGGGAAGTAAAATTTGCTCAACGTTTCCCATGATTTCGTTAAAGTTTGGCACAAATGACTCTTAGCAAAGATCCGTAGGGATCTCCCACAGTAGCATTATTTACTGATTAAATCGTACCGCTCAGAAATGCACTTTAGAGTGAAACATGAAGGTGAATACTCCGGGATCAGGAAAATAGCAGGAGGGGTACCGCAGGGCAGTGCTCTTGGGCCAGTGATGTACATGCTGTTCACAACGGACCTTCAAAAACCTGCAAACGCTGTCACAGCTACGTTTGCAGATGACACAGCAATCCTATCAACAGGAAATTCCACAGAGGAAGCCACTGCGAAGCTGCAGGACTCAGTAAACACAATTCTTAAGTGGACTAAAAGGTGGCGAATAAAGCTGAATGAAACCAAGTCTACACATAAAAACTTTATTTACCGAAAAGTGAACCCTACCCCAATTGAAATTAACTCTCAAATAGTACCGTACTGTAATGCAGCCAAATATCTGGGTGGGACACTAGATGCTAAGCTCAATGGGAAAGAGCGCGTGAAGAAGAGGAAGGCAGAAATCAACCTAAATTTTAAGAAACTGTATTGGCTTCTGGGAAGAAATTCACTGCTCTCAGTCCACAATTAAATACTACTATATGAGCAAGAGATTAAACCAATATAGGCCTACGGCTGTCCCTTATGGGGCTGTACCAAAAAGAGCAACGTCAAAATCATCCAAACAGTCCAGAACAAAATTCTGAGAAGCGTAGTAAATGCCCCATGGTGTATTCGAACAAATGATCTGCAACGCGATCTTAAGGTTGAGATGGTCGACGAGGTTATAGGAAAAAGAGCTGTGGATCACGAAAATCGGCACCTCAATCACATCAACTTCGAAGCCATTTCACTCCTGGACAACAAGGAGGAAGTGAGACGACTGAAGAACCTCGTCACAAATCACTAGTTGTGGTGAACTATTTCGTGGAGGTTGATAGTGATCTATGAACCACCAAAAGTGAATCAAGTTAATTAAAGTAAAGTTACTAGATGTATTATATTCTTTACAGTTTTAACAATAAAAAGAAAAAAGGATAGATGCCTCTTTTTATTTATATTTAGGGAATAAATCTCAAAATCTGTTTTATAATTTTCTATATATCGGTGTTCTGTGTGGAGGGAATGTACAACACGGAAATGATAAACCTTTGTGTATTAAGTTGCAATTTTCTTTTTGTGGTTTCGACGAAACATCTAAATGGTGATTGCCGTTTATTTAATATAGGTCAAACGGTCGTCAAAGGTTAAAACACAAATCGAATAAACTTCTTCGCAAAAAAGCACTCGCGTACCAATATGGCGGGATGCCGGGGATAACAATCAACTCACAATTTCATTAGGTAAGTAGCGGTCAGCGGCGAGGACCGTTGAAAGGGTGAACTGGAGGGTAGAAACCGAAGTTGACCGCTAATACCGTCACAAAAGGGAATGCGACTAAGTGACTAATTTCGAAGGGAATCCAATAAATTACAAAGAGAATTAACGCCGAACGCGATAATCCGTGGAATCAGGTGTGTCGTCCGATCCAGAGGACCGTGAAATGTGGGTATAAATATAAACGATTAACTGAAAGGCTGAATGCCTCCAATAAATCCACTCAGGCATGCGGTCGTTTTCAACGATTTTTCGGACCTGTAAGGTGATAATTTTATCTTTGGTTATCTAACTGAACAACCATATAAAAAATCTCCATCAGTACCTTGCTATATTTATAATCAGTAATCTTTTTTATGAAAAAACAGATCGGCCATGGTCAATTTCGGCCGTGTCATTTTTTTCAATCCAACGTTGGAGATCTTTTTTCGTCCAAAAAGGTGAAGGCAAGCTGTCTATTAAGGCATTCAAAATCATAGTAAAGGTGACATTGGTACAGTTGATTTTTCACATTTCATCATACCTTGATGAAATCGAAATGTGAATTGCACCGGGGATTGCATTAGACATTCAAAAGGTTGAGTGATACATATATAACGTTGCATAAGACCTTTGTAAGTTCGGATTAGACTTTTCCTAGAAATACGAGTATCGAATAATTTACGTTAGATAATAGCAGTTCGTATGCCACAACAAAATGGTACATAGATAGATAGATAGTTTATTTACATCATTTTACATGTTACATTCTACATTTGAATAATAACTGATGACCGAGCTGGATAGTGTAACACTGTGGCCCAGCCCGGAGTTGGTTCTTACATCTAATTTTTTATAAAGTACGTACCTATAACTCTACATTTACGCCACATTAATTGTTAAAATTTATATTTCACTTCCATAAAATGATGTACTTAGTATGCACGCCATTTATATAGCTGCTAATTTCATTTATTCATTAGTTTTAGTTCATAAAGTACTCATATGGGTTATCTCTTATTAGTTTATAGGTTTCTTTTTCGAATAGATGCTGACTGTTTATCTTCATTAGATTTCTAATTTTTTCAAAATCTTTATTGACTATTTGAATGCCTCTGTATTTCGTCGTCATTTGAACAAATGTATTTTTTACTCTCGGCAACTTGAGTCTGTAAGATTTTGACACACATCAGCAAAACATAAATTTTTGTGTTTACGGATTAGTTTTAGCATATTTAATGTGTACAATTCGTGGACGGTTAACAGATTCAAATCATGAAATAATGTATCACTGGGATGGCGCCTGGGCTTATTGAACAATCCCCTTAGAGTCATTTTTTGGACTTAAAAATTTTGTCAATTAGTTACTTGAAAGTGTTCCCCCATATTACAGTCGCATACTGTAAGATTGACTCAAACAGCGCCTGATAAATATTGATCTTTAGCTCATCTGATAGAAATTTTATTCTATAGAGGGTATAGGCACATTTCCTTAGCTTTTGACACAAATTTTGAATGTGGTGGGTCCATTTCATTTGAGAATCGAAAGTCACTCCTAAATAAATAAAGCTATTCACTTTTTTGATTTTCGAACAGTCACACGGAGAATCATTGCAGCTATGTAATGTCAAAGGGTCACTCGATATTAATTGTGGGTCTGTTTTTCTTGCTACGTCCATGAAAACCGATTTCGTAGCATTGATTGTAATGTGACGGATAGAAGGGATGAATCATTGATTTATGGAGCAAGTCACCGACATTTTTTATATCTGCAGTTAGCTCTCTTGCATCATTAACTGATTAAACTTGAGCTCATGGCTTTCTATTCGGCTTAGTGCTTGGATCGCATCGGACAATCCCTGAATCTCATTCCATGTTCCCAGGATTGGATTAATACGCTTGTGGATCCATCAGACGTCACATAGATCGGATTATACATATCCGATATTGCATCATACCTCGACAAAGTCGAATTAAGGTACTTACAGACTGGAGCTGCGATAAGAGCAAGGAAATAGAGAAGAAAACAAACACAGGTAGGCAAATGAAGGAGCGCAAAATGGGGTAGCTCTTCAAAGTCGAGCGAAGAAACCAAGCCTGTTCGTTTTCGTCGCTCTTGTCGGTTATAAGAAACATGAATCCTGATGATTTAATTGGTGTTGTGTTCAGGAAAATTATTCTGAGTTTGAACCATTTATATCCCCCCCCCCCTAAATTATACTGTATTTACCGTATTTATTCCGGTATAAACCGATGTAGTCTCCTTTAATGTTGAAGTTATTGAACTGAGTATTCACGTTATCAATTCAACGTTTATTAATAAAACATTTATTACGGTACGAAGCTGTTGTAAAAATGTGTAGGTACTTACCTGAAGGTAACAGCAAGACGTTCAACAGACAAAATTTTGTTTGAAATGCAATTTGACCACTTCTTCAGCAATTTGCGCTGTACTTCATCCAGCAAATAGTCGAACGTCGTCATATTCATCCGAAAATCTCGTAAAACCTGTCGGAATCTCCTCGGAGTTCATCGTACAAATGATGAAATTCCCTGTGAACATGTCGCGATTGTTCGATTGCGTGAATCCCTTCTATTTCTCGCTTACGAAGTAAATACCAGATTCTCAATAACGGGTTTTCCACAAAGATAGGATTTGAACCGCACTGACTCTCGCAGTATCTCTTCACTCTGAATTGGCCAACTCTCTACTCTCTTCGCTCCTCTCTCTGCACATTTCGCTTTAATCACAACTCCAGTCTGAAAGCACCCTAACACATACACTGGATCGCATCAGACATCCAGAAGGTTGAATGATACAAATACTGGATTGCATGAGAGCTCTACAAGCTCGGATTAGACACCCAAAGATCAATTTAGACATACCTTGGATTTCATCTGATATCACAAATATAGTATCAGACGCACCATGGACCTCTCCCTAGGTTGCATCCAACTTTCCCCAGAAAACTTCACACTTTGTCTGGATCACATCAGATCAACTTATTGGAAGTAAGCCAAGAAAACTTTTAAAATGTGCACTTTTACTATCTTTGAGAGCTCCACCTTGTATTTAATACTTTTCTAAATGATTTTCACATTTAAATGTAATAAAAGCTTGAAAAAATTAGAATGGACTATGTTTCCAAATAGTTTAATGAAATTAAGATGCATTTTCGACCTCGGACCCTAGGCGAAAATCAAGATGACTGTATACGTTTGGTGTATTTGCAAAAGTTTTGGGCATGCGTATTCTTCATTTCCTTTTGAGTTTCATTTGTATTGAACCAATGTGGATACCCTGAATACAGCAGTTCCATCTTTAGTGTAATACCGGGGATTGAGGGAAAAAGTTCAAAATGACTAAAGTCTTCAAGAAACATGTTAAATCCGATCACGTGGCTCCGCCTCATATTTCCACATATTCATTTCTTTAGAAGAAGGACGATAAATGAGCAGAGGTGTTGCAAAAATCAGCGGCATCAATGAATTTTAGAGCAACTGAAACCATGGAATCATAATAACTCCATCTTGCAATAAGGTTCACCTTGAAAAAATCGCCTTCAATTACGAATTTCTTATTATGCACTACTAGAATCGGTGTGTAGAAGTTGCAAGAATTCCTGCAAATGTCTTCACTCCGTGATATAGGCGGTTGCTTGTTCTACTAAAATTCTATAGTGTTATAGCAGGATGGAACTCCTGAAAAAATTCTCTTTAGTTTTGTAAAGATCCCCCGGCACTATCCTGTGGAAGAGGATACGGTTACTTGCAGTTCTATTGAATGGGGCAAACAATACAATCATGTGATGATTAGATCACCATAGGTCCTCTACTAGTAAACTAATCATGCGGCGATCTACTAAACCAAACCACTAAAACAAGTCAACCATGTCGGTGTTATGGGTTCTCAAACAAAGTCCTTCAACGAAAATTACAGAAGTGATTCATTCATTCCCCACGGAATAATAATAATTCATTCCACGGGAAGAGTAATATGGAACCGAAGGGGTAGCTGATGTGATTTGAATCTACAACAGGATGGACATTGTGGTCTGGTACACATGAATTATTGTTGCCAGAGGTTCCATCTATGTTATGAATATTTCTGGGAAGAACCGTCATTATTTGTACCTCTCCTCTTTGTTTGGACATACAGTTAGCGGTCTGTTGGAAATATAAGCCTTTAGGTACTCAGTCTGGTGTTACTCCGCTAATACGGCCCGAAGGAAGGAAGGATTGAGCTGGAATCGATAACTAAATTAGGCCAGAAGCTCCCCCCCGCCGAAATCCGGCGTTTCCACTTGTTAATTAGGAAGGCGGCAACCGCGGTTCCCGAGATCCTCCAAGAGGGGGAGAGAGACGAGGGGCCGAGGTATTTACGATGACTCTAACAGTCCCTTGGCTCTTGTACCGGAGCAAACATATATCCGCTCCCACCATAACTACCTGATCACGATTGCCTCAAAACCCTTACCTCTGGCACAGCTTTTGCGCCCGACCTTTCCCCGTCCACATAAAGTTTGATATCCTTTGAAACACGGCTGCGATCCTTTTTCGACTCAAAGATAAAGGTGCCTCGTTTATCGTTGTAGAACGGAAGTTGGTAGTTCGCCTAGATACCTCTTACGAAGGGAACAACACGGGTTTTTTGTTCTATATTTTCTTATTCTCCGGCCAAGCTTTGATGTATGTCGTACAACGTAAACATAGTTAACCCGCAGAACTTCTATTGGGTTATGAAGAAAAGTTGACTTCCACCATCAAACAACGATTTTTCTTTGTTCTCAAAGTAAAAACAGTACACAGGTATATTACATTGTTGTAATTGTCGGGTCCACGGAAAGGAAACGGGCGTCTAGTGTCCCCTCCACCTGGCTCAAGTAGGGGTGTGTCGATACCGGTCTTTTGTGGTATCGGTACTCAACGTTCCCGGTCCGCGTCTGTCACTGTTCCATTTTAACGATACCGGTCCGTTACCGGTCCATCTCGGTCTCTGCGCTTCTGTTCCCTTGTCAATACCGATTCGAACCCGAGACCCGAGTAAGGAATATAATATTGTAGGTATCTATAAAAAGTGAACTATATAATGGAACTTTCAAATAAAATAGGTACCTCTAAAGTTAGCAACAAATTTGACTAAAATCACTTCGTACGTAGGTAACTGACGGATTCAGAAAAATGCATTAAATTTCCCGTTGCATACAAATATGGAGTGAATAAACAGTTTTATAAAATTCGTAGAACACAATGCCATGTGTGTACTTCGCGCCACAATGGCATCGTGTACTTTTGTCTCGGGAACGTTGTACTTACTTCGCAGTTCCTCCTTATCGGTCCAGCTGTACCGGTAACGCGACGTACAGTCACCGGTTCCGTTACCGGTACAGTGCGAGATTACGTTCCCCGTTCCCGGTCCACCTGTACTGACACATCCCTAGGCTCAAGGCGGCCTTCCTCCGGGAAATTGAAGACTGCAGGAGTTTTCTTAGGAAGCAGGGAACTGCACGAAATTTAGTTCGGAGAAAGCTGAGCTAGGAGAAAATTCGGAGAAATTTCCTGCCACATCCACGACTCCTACGACGATTAGCCCCGTTGTAGTAACCAGTGCTCGAGTCAATCCCCCTCGCGTTCGGAGCAAGCCGTCGCCCCATCGCTCTCAACGTTGAGGTATTTTAAGAGGAGAGACTTTAGGGTTAATTAATAGATAATTAGGATTAAGATAAAGTTGTTAATTACAGTCTTTATTCAGCTTGATTACCGATTTTTCATTAAATACCTAATTAAATCAGACAACCCTAAACTAGCACTGACATAATACGATTCTAATATTTACGTAAGCATACTCAAACGGTGAATGCGTAAGCCTTTTATCAATCATCAATTTATCTTTTTTGGAGAAAGTGATACCAATCCGAGGAAAACAATTTCCGGATAATCCTGGGATGCAGATATCTTGCCCGTTTGTATTCCACTCAATTAGACCTCTACAACAAAATAGCTTGCCTAAATGTGAAAGTTTCAACTGAGAGATATTGAAAAAAGAAGCTATCTCCCGCACTCACTGATAATTTCCTCAAAATTTCAAAATGTATGCCATATGTATTTTCTGATAATCAGCCACCCATCTATCAAATAGATTATGGGGCACTGAACAGCCGTTTGTGGCAATACTCCAAGGTTCACAGGCGAGATGGGTCATGGGGAGATAGAGGATGTTTCATATTGCAAAATGATACGTACAAATAGTTCAACGATTGATGGTAATGCCGGTTGTGGGATATCTGATTTTAACCTTGGTCTGAAAAAGTCGGTTTAAATCAATAATTTGCCCTCAGTTTTCACGACCGAGCTAATTGCTGTAGTTAAGACTCTAGAACACTTCACGCAGATGGTTGATCCACCACGAACCGGTCTTGTCATTCAAGACTCCAGAATCTTGATGCAGAATTTAAAAAATCCCCGGACTGTTCCAAAATTGTCCTACCTCCTTATTGAGCTTAAACAACGCGCCTCCGATCTATACAACGCAGGAATTGTAGTAAATTTTGTATGAGTAAGAGCACACATAGGAGTAAAGGGCAATGAAGAAGCTGACCAGGCTACTGCGAAGAAGAGTGCAATATTTTGCTCCTCTACAAGGATCTCTATTCCAATTTTAAACAAGCAATGGCAAGGAGATGGCAGGAGTACCATGATGGATATCCAGCAGGCAATAAATATAAATGCATGTTTCCTAACATCTCACTGAAACCATGCAGATCGGAAATGAAGGGCCATGAGAAGAGGTTTTATTCCACTATGGCTTACCTTCGCAAAATCCTCAAGAAGGGACAAACCAATGCGAAGTGTTGGTGAAATGGATAACATCGAGCATGTGCTACTAACCTGCAAGAAGCACGATGGGGAGCGGGAAGCCTTTTTTGACGAGCTAGGGAAACTTATACTATAAGTGTTATGTTGTCCATTCAATTTTACAACAATTATGGTTATACCTGAAGTGTATCCAAAAATAATTTATTTTTTAATTGGCATTGGCTATAGCATCTAAGAACATGATAGTTACAATAAAAGTGAAAGACTTATCTTAAAAATCCCTTTCAGTAAATATCCCATCAAGAGGGTATAGTTTTTGCCCAACTGAGAGATTGCTATATTGTTTGTGAACTCAGACTTGGCTTTTGGCCGGGTCAGACAACCAGGACCTCACGTAAATCGGGAGATTACAGCTTGTTCAATAATTGTTTTTCAGAATAGTTATATATAGGTTACGGGAAATGTATGAAATCTTTGATTGTATAGAATTACAGAGGATTCTATGGAATCCCCAACATGCGGGAAATTAGCTCTATTTCTATAAACACCGAGTCGGGTTGAGGAATGTGTGGAATGAATTTGATACTGGAAAACAGCGCAATAATAACTACGTATGAATAAATTAAATTAGACGCTCATTCGTCGTTCTAATAAGAACAGGAGGAGCTGCCATGGTATTTCCAGGTTTACTACCGATATTTACCTTTTAGTTCTTGCAACATTCTGTTCCGCCTCCTTGGAAAATCTTTAAACGGAACTCGTAAATTATTTCAAAAAGATCTTGTCTGTCTACGCAAAACGGTATTTGAGGTCTGCTACTTTTAATCGGAGCATTTAATTCCTCGTCAGCTGTTTTTAGAACGTTGTATCGTTCGAATAAATAGTAATACCTACCTGGGCGTTTCACCTTTTTCTTTCTCTTTGAGTTCTTTTGACGCTGTTCACTAACTAATAATATTTTTCGAACGAAAGGCAAACGTTATTACAGCGCTTGTCTCGTAGCTATTCATCAACTCTGTGGTAACTATTATCTAGCATGCGGATATTGTCATTGTCGATGTCGGGAGCTCACGGAACACTGACCTCCTTATAGTACCTACTCATCGATGTTTTCAGTCCAACAGGCAACCTCTGACCTAACGATACAGCAATTCTGAACGGTTCCAATGAGTCCAATGACACAAAGTTCCAACCTTTCAGAAATCCGTCTTCAAAGATATAAATTTCACTCATTCTCCAAAAACGAGTATGGATTTGCACAAATTCGCCTGTGAATCCCTGGGGATTTACGTTCGCCAACAAAGGGTTCAGACCACCTTCTTGGTTTTTGTCTTCTTGGACTGTTCGTTCGGTCGTCTATCCTCTGACGGATCAAAACGTTCTCTTCATTTGGTAGTGTTCGGATTCTGTAGTCTTCTCTGTAACGAGCCGAACATTCCTATTCTTTTAGGGATCTCAGGGTTACTCTACATTTTCAGCTTGACAATTCCGCAAGTGTTGACTTGTTTGACAGTCGCTATGAGCTGATTCACAATTGTCGAAGATAAGGTTAAATAGTAATTCTCATGATGCATATGATGTATTAGTTGATAAAACTAAACAGCCCAGGACTAACGAAGATTAACGTGAAAACACGTTGAGAATTCAGCGAAGTGCGGAATCGTATGTTATGATGGGGAAATTTTAATTTTCGTATCACACCAAGGTTTAGTATCCCGAAACACAGGTTTAGTATCCCGTTTCTGATACTACTGCGGAATAAGTTATGAATGTCTTAATGAATTTTGCTGAGTTAAGGATTTATAAGAATAACGAGTTGGCTTACGAAGGTAGATGTGACAGGGTCTACAACAAGCAGTTGGTTTGGACGCATTTCGTTCCTTTTTTATTCAAGATTCTCGTGCTACATCGTCGTTGAAAGCAGTTGCATAAACATAGTGGTAAGTAACGCATTCATTACAGGGACGTCCCAGTGTATAGTTTTTGAACGATCACACTTATAAACATTTTTATAAAAACTTATAAAAGTTTAAGTGGACCGAATTCTTAATTGACAGAAAAAGCTGGAAAATGGGCTGCAAATCATAGTAACTATGAGGGGCACTTGAATCGATCACCTCTATTTTTACGACAGCGAATCCAAATATTCCAAAGCTAATTGTACAAAAGAGGTTGGTTAGACAAAAATAGGGATGACGAGTGAGGATCAGATAAAAATGGTGACGAGGAAAAAATTTCCCCCTTATTTCCCTCTTCCATGATAACATTTGTAAGTTCTGACGAATTTTTTCAAACTGGACCAAAATTCTTAATAGATCAAAAAAAGAAGCAAGAAAACGTTCAGTTTGAGCAACGCTTGGATGGATTGTCTATTATTCTCTCCATTCCCCCACCATACAGACAATTCGCTATTCCCTGGGTTGATTCCACAACTGTACTTACATTGGGGTGAATGAAAAAATCAATGAAATCAGATGAAAATAGTATAGAAATATTTTATATTTACCACTATTACCCCGTCCACCCCCTCTATTCACCCCATTTCATAATGAATATTGAAAGCTCTGACACACGTTTGAATGCCAAAACAAAATCTTGATTGAACACTGTTAGGAGAAGCCCCAACCATTGTGAAATATAAATAAATAAACCGTTGTAAAATATAAATAAATAAACCGTCGAAGGACGTACCAAGAACCGAGGACTTTGAGTTTTCCTCAGTCAAGAAAGAATGGATGGGACATTTCATACGGGGTTCAGAACACTCGCGTAAATAAGCTCGGACCAGCCCAAGGGGATTCCTAAACCTACTCTGCTCTTTTAAAATTTAGCCCTGAATTCAAGGGTGTATAGCTATCGCTCCCTCCATCCCCATTTCCTGTCTACATGAGCGAAATTTTTGAAGTTTGAAACTAAACTAGACTAATAATTACCTATACTTTACTCGCACTAAAATTTTTATTTTTTGTCAATGTTTCACCACGCATATTTTGAGTGGGATAGTAAATTCTCGTAATAGAGAATTGCTGGAAATAAATAATTCCGGCTGTGGGGGAAAAAACCTAGGATTGATGCTCTCTAGGAACTGATGGTTAACCGATTTTTCACCGTGCGGAAATGTGTCCGCCGGAGTTCACCATATATCAACTCTTTTCAATCCTCCCGAATCCCCTACAGTCTTCTACCTCCATTATTGATTGGCTCCCCGCAGAGATGGGCGCAGTTAACTACGATTTTAGTTGAACTAAACCTTCAACAAACACTATTTGGATCTTGAGGATAGAACCAATATTCTTCGTTCGTATTCCTCGTACGCTCTCCTATATGTATTTACATTTTCCTCCGTAGGCCCTTCTCAACTGCCCGAATCCTCAAACGAGGCGATACGTTTAGCACGAATCGCGGACCACGACGGAAGTTCAACCCAGCAGGTGAAAAAGCAGGGAAGAATGAGGTTGCTATCCCGCTCATCCTCTTCCCGATCCGATCACTCAGCACCCTTATCTCCTCTATTGAGCGATCCGAATTCGTTCGATTTGATTGCCTCAACATCCTCGTGATTGACGACGAACTGCTTCTTTCCTAATACCGAAAAAGAGGAAGCCCCCCTACATCGTTTAACGGATAGCCGATAAAAAAAGGGAGGAAAAAGGCCTTTTCCTCTGATGATTTTTCCTCCCTATGGCGCGCCGTTTCCGGAGTAATCTAGAAATAAATCAGTGTCTCGACTGGATTAAGGTGGGGTGGGGCGGGCGACCTGGAAGGAATCAAGGCCGGGGGTTAGGGACGTGTCACTCCCTTGCTCCCAGCTTTCTCTCCCGGTACGTATATCATTCCGTGAACATCCTCTCCATTCAATATACCGTTTTACCCTAATCTGAGATATCTCCCTGAGATTGATTGATTGAATGACAAAACCGACACCGGTTTAGGTACTTGCATCGATCCCCAGTGGAAATATGTTTCACTAGGGTGATTATCCCTCTGACCGGAATCACTTTTCATTCCCTATGACAAAGAAAAATGACGAAATTTCCAATTGGGCATGCGCAAAAACTACGTATAAAAACATAAGTGAAATTGATAACTACTTTTTCTTTAATGCACGATATCTATTCACAAGAATATTAATAATAAAAGAACTTGCGCCCATCAAGTTAACTTACACTCTACAATTATTAATAGTGTGTATGTTTATATCCGAACAGTTATAAACCAGGTAGCACCCAATCACTAAGCATCACTAGATCCAAGGGTGCTGCCCTGTTAAGCCATCGAATGACGTTTCTAGAGTCTAAAAAGGAAGCGCTTAAGCGTTCATGTGCGTGTTTGATTGCGTGGTGCTTCATTCTCTATTGGTTTCCATTTTAAGGTCCCGATAGAGGTCGTCATTACGAATTTACAGGGAGCATTGGCGAAAACTTATTCTGAAGAGTCTGTATTATCTTAATGTTATAATTTTATTACGGTCTCAGAGATGTATATCGTACAACTACACCGGTTTCGGAACTAACTTCCACATTAGCAGATTAGTATCTTTGAACGCCAATAGAGCAACCAATACAACCTTCCAAACATTATCTTTCTAGCATAGTTTTTCTTTCTGACATAATCTTTTCATTTTAGTTTGGTAGCAAGAGTCATTCCCAAATGTCATGGGGGGGGGGGGGGGGGGGGTCAGCTATGGGTATCGCTCATTCATTCAGTACTTCAATGCATTTTTTCATTTGTTTTTGAAAAAGATTGACCAACACCAGATAGAAGAAGCCCGTATGTATTTCGTTTCTCTTTCCCGTTTCTTGAAGTTTCTGTTCCCAAGGTTATTGGCTTCCAGCATATGTTTCGGATATTGCAGGCTAATCGTCTCAATCCATGAAAGGGGTAACTACTCTATCTCATCACTTTCTTACCATATGTTAGCAGAGCATGGTAAGCCTGGCGGAGCCGATGGCTCTTTTCTCTTGCTGCCTCCACCGGCAACAAATATTGAATACCACTTAGGTAGGTAGGAATTAACTACCTAACTTTACCTCGTCCTGCTCACTGCAAGCATTTTCAATCATTGAACATTTCAATGAAGAGCCCCTTGCATTTGGAAATCCCGGTCGTTTTATAAGATTCCCCAAGTGAAGTAAAAAAAAAAATTCGTTCTGCATTGAAAATATCAGAATGCTCAACCCGTTGCATTGGCTTCCAGCATTCAAAAAATCGCGTTTTTCGCCATTAAATCACTACTCCTTTTCTAGGCAATCCCAAATATTTGACCAATTTTAACGGAATTTTCATCATAAATTTCCTATAAGAGGAAGAATGGTTTGAACTTTCTAAAACGGCTCTTAACTCGTGGACAATTTTCAATCAAAGATTTTTTCCAAAGTGAAATTTTTCAAAAACTTGGAACGCTTGGCGTGACCACAAAAATAATTTTTTTTCGTTGTCAAATTTGATTAAAATTTCAGCTCTGCTCAAGAACGGTCATCAACCGGAGGAAAAATCTGATTGGAATTGACGGAGGACGGGAAAATTTTTCGAATGCCAGAAGATTGTATTCGTTTTAACTTTTTGAAATTTTCAGGGGTTGAAATGATTTTTCTCGATTTCACCCTTGAACAGGTTCGAATTGGGCGTTAAATTTTTGTAAGAAATCATGTGTTTCCAAAATGTTTTTTTGTAAAAAATTAAAAATTGAGAATCGTGATAAATGTGTAAAAAAAACTTTTAAAATATATATCATTTTCAATCAGGTAGACCCCAACACCATTTAGGAATTCTGCTGTAAAGTTTTCTACGAAAAAAATTTTGGAAGATACTTTCCTTAACCAATGAAGGAAATATGCAAAATTTAACGCAAATTCCCGAAAATCAATCAATTGAAAATTGCCGAGAAAAAAGCGTTTCAATGGCAAAAAACGCGATTTTTTGAAAAACCAGATGGGTTGAGAAAAAAAATCGCGGTTGGCGGCGATTTACTCCATTTTTCATGTAGTTTCACTCAATTTTTTTTTTACACTATGTGCGGGACACCCTGTATATGTGTATAGTCCCCGTAGCCGTTCTTTGGAACTGCTGCAACCGTGCCCAACTTCCATCATATCTTCTGGATATTTGCAGGCCAATCTTCTCAACCCTATTAAAGGATACAATACTCCCCCCTTGCAGTACTCCTGAAAGCGCCACCATCATGAAATTATATTGCCGAGGAATAAGAATTTTACATGCCTCGCTGTGGACAGCATACCAAGATTTGTGCAATCCTTTATAAGTCGGCTCTAATGTAATTACTGTTGTCAACAAGTGAGTCTGCCACTAATAAATTGTATTACATCTTCGGATATCTCGATTCAGTATTCTGTCTAACGGAAATGCAAACAAGTTGAAATGCCTTTGCGACAAGAGACACTAAACTATGAAAAATATGAAGGGAAGGAAAAAAACGGGAAAGAAAACGGTTGAGGGCCCGTTGAAACAAATATTTCTACGAGATTGAACTACTGGATTGCTCTCTGAAAGGGGGAGCGGGTCTTTTTTTTTAACAACTCCGCCCTTTGTGCCAAGCCGTCGCAAATTTACTCCAAAGAAGTCGCGGAACCCCCGTTCGCTTGAATGAGAAAAACAGCAATCGATTCAATGAGATCAAGCGCTTTGAACTCGTCCTTTGAGATTTGCGCTGGTACAAGGCCGTTTCAAGGACTACTTTTGAAGGTGGAGCCCCCCCCGACCCCCCCCCTGAAGGAAAAGTGTTGAGCTCTTTGGGAAAAAGTTTAGCAACGCAAGAGGGCGGGTCTTGGAAATCAGTTATGAAGGGAGGGTTATTCCAAAGAGTAAATCTACTTGCAAAAGAATTTTCATGTTTGAAGATGTAGAAAGAAAATATAACGCAATTTCTCGATAGATGTAAAGATCGATCAAATCACGTTATTTGCTTTAACCGTTTCCATGGTTGTACAACAGAACAAAATAACGCGCACTTGATCCAATTTAGAACTAGTAAATCGTAAGTTGTTCTTCCTCATAGGTTAATTCAAATGTTAAATTTGAGCACATTGAATTTAAAAATTCACCAAAGACACAGTGTTTATAAAATGCATCATAAATCGATCGATTGGCTAAGAGAACATAAGTAACGGTAAATTAGGTCACTTCAATGAACTTCCTTTTTGCAACTACGGTAGATAAATAGAAAAACAGATATTACGGCGATTATGACAAAATTAAAATGTTCTAAGTGCCCTAAAAAGAAGGAAATACATTTTTACTTACATTTATACTTAATATTTTAACTGTCTACTTACAACCTATATACACTATTGATAAAATCATAGAAGCTTGTCGCGAGATTTAAGCTCGCGTAAATGTAACTAGTTCCTAGGTACCTATTTCATAGGCAAACTTATTCCGATCAGTTTTATTTTTCTATAATAATGATATGAATTATTGAAATGATAAATTTTCTAGCTGGTTTTTGAAGAAAAAAAACGCTGCAAATTCTTTCACTGGGGTTTATTATTCAATTGGCTTGCGTTCATGATTTGAATTTCTACTCAGCTTTGGAGTGTGCGTGTTTCACAGGATACAGCGATTATTGAATTTCAGGAGATATGCATAGACCGCGTAAATCTGTTCTCAACCAAAATACCTATTTGGATTGATCAGTTGATCATATTTGTGTGCCTCCTGAAATTCAATAATCGCTCTATCCTGTGAAACACGCACACTCCGAAGCTTAGTAGAAATTCAAATCATGAACGCAAGCCCATTGAATGATAAACCCCAGTGAAAGAATTTGCAGCGTTTTTATTGAACCTCAATACCCACCCACAATAAAAACATGTATAATTTATCAAGTCCTTTAGCACTCGTATTGAGTTAAAACTTCCCCAAATCCAAACTTAAACGATGTAGCCGAAGGTAGACTGATGTAGAGGAGGCACACAAATATCATCCACTGATCAATCCAAATAGGTGTTTTGGTTGGGAACCGATTTACGTGGTCTATGAATATCTCCTGAAATTCAATAATAGGTATCTCTATCACCTGTATAACACGCACACTCCAAAGCTTAGTAGAAGTTCAAATCATGAATGCAACTCAAATGAATAAAATTGGATAATAAACCCCACTGAAAGAATTTGCAGTGTGCGTGTTTCACAGGTGATAGAGCGATTATTGAATTTCAGGAGGCACACAAATATGATCAACTGATCAATCCAAATAGGTATTTTGGTTGGGAACAGATTTACGTGCTCTATGTATATCTCCTGAAATTCAATAATCGCTGTATCACCTGTGAAACACGCACACTCCGAAGCTTAGTACAGATTCAAATCATGAACGCAAGCCAATTGAATAATAAACCCCAGTGAAAGAATACTTATTTACCCCAGTAATAATATTGGCATAATAAACCCCAGTAATAATATTGAATAATATTTAGCTATATATCATCAGCGTTTCATGCATACCAGAATGCTTCAACCCGTGTTTTGGCTATAAACTACAAGTATCCACATCGTCTATCACTCCAGTATCCACATTCACTACAACTCGACGCTATCGGCCGGACATCATTTGGATACAAACAAACAATAATAAACCAAAAACGCTGCAAATTCTTTCACTGGGGTTTATTATTCAATTTCATTCATTTGGCTTGCATTCATAATTTGCATTTCTACTAAGCTTTGGAGTGTGCGTGTTTCACAGGCGATAGGGCGATTATTGAATTTCAGGAGATCTGCATAGAGCACGTAAATCTGTTCTCAAAATACCTATTTGGATTGTTCAGTTGATCATATTTGTGTGCCTTCTGAAATTCAATAATCGCTCTATCACCTGTGAAACACGCACACTCCAAATCTTAGTAGAAATTCAAATCATGAATGCAAGCCAAATGAATAAAATTTAATATAAACCCCAGTGAAAGAATTTGCAGCGTTTTGACCACGTTTTCGGGTTGTTCATAAAATTTACGACTAGTGCACATTCATAATCATAAATGACCCCTAACGACCGTAATTGCAGTTCAAACATTGAAAATTTAAAAAAAATTGCTAGTTTCTGAATTACTTGTATTTTCACTGCACTTCTAAAAATCGTGCTGGAACTTGTAAAATTTAATCAGCTTTGTAATGGTAAGGTCAAATTTGCGATTCCGCGTCGATCTCATAGAGAAATTCCGGTTTGAAGGCGAAAAAACGTTACGCAATTTTCAAACTGCATTCGAGGAGTCCCAGGGATAAAAGAAACATTTAGCGGTATGAATTGGGAAAAATCCGGAATTAAATCCGCAAAATAGATATGTTAGAAAAATAGATACTACTTTTCTGGAAACATGATACAAATGAACAATAAAGAATATTATTAATATTATTATTATTAGTGATCGAAAATCATTTAAAACATTCAGACTAGTAAAGTTTAAATAAATCGGACTAGTAAAATTGGAAGAAGTTGCGCCCACAATTTGTTCTCAGAAAATATATCTGATATTGAGTAGAAATGTATTTATTTTAAAGCAAAATTGATCTATTATTCATTTCGTTGAAGCTCTTTTGAAAATCATTGAAATCATCATTGAAAATAAACCGCAAAGGAATCACCTTAAAGGCAATGTCATTGTTGAACGATATAATCTCAACAAAAGCAGGTTAACCTACAAAGTGTGAACAAATGTTAACGCGATTACGCGATTGCGACGAAAATCAAACCACGCGGCGTGAGCGTTTGCCGCACGGTGCCGCGCCGTTACGTCTGACACATCCATAGAATCGCATTGTTTGACGGCGCCAATAGATCACGATTGGCCAGGTCGCTCGCGTTCGTTTTCCACGTAAGCCACAACACGGCGTGTGGTTGCCACGACGCCTGCGCCTGCGGCTCGCGATTCCTTCATGTAGGTAACTAAACAGGCGCGCGCCGCGCCGTCCTGTGGAAGAGTTTTCTCTCAAGAAGCGCGGCGAGGCAAGCTGCCGGCGCCGCTGACCCAGCGCCCGAGAACCTCGGCTCCAGCTTCAGTTTCGATCACGGCGTGCGACAATAAATGTTCAGTTATTTTCAATGCATTTCTACGATATGAGCATTAACTTTCATGCGTTCGTGCCAACATCACTCACGCTTGCTCAGCTGTCTATTGACCGCCCTTGATTTTTCAATGGTTATCTCGCCGGTTTCTCTACGTTCCATCGCAGTAAATACAAAAAAACTATAATGCAATTCAAAAAACATATTTTTCATAAAAATTCTTTACTATTCAAAATAACACAGCCGTTAATTGACGTTAATAGCTGAAAATGAACGAAATTGGCTTCAAAAAGACACTTAGAAAATGATTACTTTTGTTCAATTTTTCCTTTTGTTGAAAAACTAGATTATTTATTTCAATTGAATTAGATGATACGGTATAAAATTGTTTATACTTAGGTATTTAAACTCATGTATCAACGTTACATGAACAGGAAACTCACGCAAGCGATGTATCAAAAAGGCCACTTGGACGATAATTCATTCAAATTTTTTGTTGTAAAAATTTCATTTTTTTTTTAGTATAACTAGATGGAAACTAGAACGCTACAAATTCTTTCACTAGAGTTATTCTTCCTACTAAGCTTTGGAATGTGCGAGTTTCACAGGAGAGAGCGATTATTGAATTTCAGGAGATATGCATGGAGCACGTAGATCTGTTCTCAACCAAAATACTTATTTGGATTGATCAGTTGATCATATTTGTGTGCCTCCTGAAATTCAATAATCGCTCTATCACCTGTGAAACACGCACACTGCAAATTCTTTCAGTGGGGTTTATTATTCAATTGTATTCATTTGAGTTGCATTCATGATGTGAATTTCTACTAAGCTTTGGAGATGATTCTACTTAATTTCAGGAGATATGCATAGACCACGTAAATCGGTTCTCAACCAAAACACCTATTTGGATTGATCAGTTGATGATATTTGTGTGCCTCCTCTACATCAGTCTACCTTTGGCTACATCGTTTAAATTTGGATTTCTCGAAGTTTTAACGCAATACGAGTGCTAAAGGACTTGATAAATTATAGTGTAGTTTTATTGGGGGGGGGGGGGGGGGGGTATTGAGGTTCAACAATAAAAAACGCTGCAAATTCTTTCACTGGGGTTTATTATTCAATTGGCTTGCGTTCATGATTTGAATTTCTACTAAGCTTTGGTAGTGTGCGTGTTTCACAGGATAGAGCGATTATTGAATTTCAGGAGGCACACAAATATGATCAACTGATCAATCCAAATAGGTATTTTGGTTGAGAACAGATTTACGTGCTCCATGCATATCTCCTGAAATTCAATAATCGCTCTATCCTGTGAAACACGCACACTCCAAAGCTTAGTAGAAATTCAAATCATGAACGCAAGCCAATTGAATAATAAACCCCAGTGGAAGAATTTTCAGCGTTTTTTCTTTACACATGTATAAAATCGTGTTTTATGGATTTTCTTGTGTACTTTCTTGACTTTACCGCTGATTTCAATAGGATGGAAAGCGAGCGCGAAGCTATAATCGGGTTTCAAGTTAGGATGCTGCAATTCAAAAAACGTAGAAAGAGTGGTTGAAACTGAAAATAAATTGTAACTTTTGAAATGGTACTTTCAGAACTCAAACGTAGCCATAAAATACGTTTATGAGCTATATCTAAAAACCTAGACCAAATAGTCAATAAAACGTATTTCCGATTCTGAGCCAGCCTTCTGAAAACCCCCAACTCCAACTCAAATCTCCTCGGAAGCAAAATACTTTGTTTGTGTTCCGAACCAATGTAATGGTTGTGTTCCGAACCAATACACACACATATTCAATAAATATAGTTTTTGGTATCAAACGCAGAAAAGCCATCAAATCAATCACTAAAAAATGTTGAAAATTCATAAATCGGGTACCCTTCACAGTGGCATATCAGACGTTGGTTTCGTGTTCTTCCCTCCAATATTCGTCCTGGATGAACGTATCATTCCTCTTTGAGAGACATGGCAAAATAGGCCAGTCATTTAAAACATCAAACATTGCAAAAAGTACTGTAAACTTCTTTTTCGAATATGTTGTTAGGGTTCACCCAGATAGTACGAATCTAGATTTGCAGGCCTGAAAACCGCAAGCGACGGGAGTTACAGCCGGCTGCTCTCTACGGAGGAGATGGCCGGCAGCCCCTGCATTCCCTCCGCTACAGCAATTTCATCAAGGCCTCTGCTAACACTAAAATAAACCTGGCTCGACTCCCACCCACCAAAGAAGCTACCAAGTTTCATTCCTTCCGTATCAAGTGCTAACTAGGTACAGAAGTGGGTGGGAGTAAAAAAAATCCTACAGAAGTGGGGATGGGCAGCCTCAGATCAGGGTCTGCTTCCCATCCCCATGATGCAGGGATGGAAAATCTATGATAGGTACAGGTCCCCCGATGGTCTTAAAATGAAGGTAATTAAATGTCCTACACCTTCATTCCTCACCAGTTTACTGTAGAATGACTATTCGGTCAAAAATAGACCAAAAGTTAAAATTTTCACTTTTTGGAAAAATTTGTCAATATTTGCAGAGCTGTCTCTCTGGAACTAATGGAGCTACAGAGTCCAATTACGTCTCAAATTGTAGCAAATCTTATCTAGTTTAACAAAGGATGAGAGAATTTTCTCATCAAGAGGCTCCTTTGGTGATTTTTTTGCGAATAACTGAAAATAGTGCGAAAATTTCGTGGTTTTTCGGCTGTAACTCCCGTCGCTTGCGGTTTTCAGGCCTGCAAATCTAGATTCGTACTATCTGGGTGAACCCTAACAACATATTCAAAAAGGAAGTTTACAGTACTTTTTGCAATGTTTGGCCAAAAAAATTGTCTAATATGACTGGACTAAAAACCCACTAAACCTGAGGTTCTACTTTGGGAGAAGACAGTAGAATCCCGTAATCGGAGGCATACGATCTAAAGTTCTCCGCGTACAAAATTCACTTCATATCTAATGCACGTACTGGCTGCCTCCGCTTAGTTTCAGCTCGAAACGAAATTTCTCGACTGTTTGCGATGCAGTGAGGTACTTTTTGAACGTTCACAACATTCTTCCAACACCGCAGCAGTTTACAGCGTTTGCACTCTGACATTATTGATGATGAAACTGTGAAATTCAACACAGTAAGCAGTATGGGAGTAGACCCTATTTAGGCTCATGATTTCTAACTATACTCAACGCAGCATCCATTTGTCGAGTTGATCATATTTTACTATAATTGCAGCCGGCTTGGATCGACTCTGCGTCCAAAATAACATTGAAACCCCAGAAGAAGAAGAAGAAGAAGAAAAATTACTTTATTTGAAAAAATGTATGCACATACAAAACAAAGATAAACAACTTTGCGAAAGTAAAAATAGGCATAGCCTTAGGCTGTCTGCCGGAGTTGAACCAACGGAAATCAACGATATAAACTTATTCAAAATGAAATAAAAAGCTACACTGCCTATTGCGTTACCAATTAAATTCACTAACTAGTACCTTGCGGTACGACCACGCATCACGTGCATAGTTAGCCAGCTTAATCCACTTATTTCTGCTTTCTAGGATATGAACAAAATCAGTCTGTGCTATTGTAATAACTCCAAAATACTTAACTCTATATTTTCTTAGAATAGGGCAAACAGCAATAAAATGAAAAATATCCTCCTTCACTCCGTAATTGCAGAGAGAGCAATCCACTCGCTCACGATCCCATCCAGGCCGATAGTTTAATGTGACCATCTCGCTCCGGATTTTCAAAATCCATCTTAGGACTGGTAAAGTAAAATCAGAGGTTCCCCTCGGACTAACCAGGTCAACAACGGGAGTCCCGTGGTCCAACCGACACCCCCACATACGGGAGGAGGACGACGACGCCCGCGATAACCAGTCACGCCTGTACTCATCCCTCATGCTTGAGAACTTGCTTGAGAACCCCATCGAGAATAATTTCTGGTTAAGTGCATCTCTCACTATATTGAAACCCCAAAAGAGTGCTAACTCATTTCTACACCTACTTTTCACATTCAGGTTGGAGCAATCGCGCTGACAAGATGTTTAAACAAACGCGGGATCAAACGTTTGCGACCAATTTAAGATCTTTCTATTCTTAGTCATTTTATAAGGTTTTTGCCGTTTTTCAGGTATTCTGGACATTATGTAGCGGCGGTAGTTTTTACGAAATCGGAACATTAGAGTCAATTCTAATCACTGGGAGTAGTTCTGTCAGAAGGACCTCTTGGCGTTTTCTCCTTCAGTTTCATTTGCGTTAATTGGTTGGAATTAATTGAAGACAATTTGGTTTATCATTCATTTATTTTTATTTACATATTTATTCAATACGTAAAATTTATTCAAAATTTATTCAATTTTATTCATATTTATAATAAACCATTGTAATCGCTCTTGAAAAAAAAAATTCTAACCCCCCCCCCCCCCCGAAAATTTCATGGTTTACGTTTCAAAGGGTGTAGAATCCGAATCAGCAATAAAAATTTTTTCCTCGAGGAACCGAATGAGCCCTTCCCCAGGTCCGTAGCTCAAACCATTCCCGATGTATGGCCCAATTTATGGCCAACATTTGCGCTATTTTGGTTTATTATTGTTTTTGTTTTGATTGTAGTAACCTAGTGATGTAGCGAACGTGGATACTGGATGAACTCCTGAAATGGTTTATAGCCGATACACGGGTTGAAGTATTCTGATAACTATTTCAAAAAAAACGCTGCAAATTCTTTCACTGGGGTTTATTATTCAATTGGCCTACGTTCATGATTTGAATTTCTACTAAGCTTTGGAGTGTGCGTGTTTCACAGGTGATAGAGCGATTATTGAATTTCAGGAGGCAAACAAATATGATCAACTGATCAATCCAAATAGGTACTTAGGTTGAGAACAGATTTACGTGCTCTATGCATATCTCCTGAAATTAAATAATCGCTCTATCACCTGTGAAACAGGGACACTCCAGACAGATTAACGTTTTACAGAGGAGAATTATAAAAATTATTATGAGGAAAGGGCATCTATATTCAAGTGAAAAACTGCTCGACGAATTTAAAGTTTTCACCCCCAGACAATTGTTTTTGAAATCCCTCCCACTTCTATACCATAAAAACCCATCTTTGGTTCAAATAAACCAGCATCATGCGTATGATACCCGATTTAGGTTAATGGGTAATGTAGTCGCCCCTAGGCCCGCACTCTCTCTCACTACCAGAAGTCCGAGTTATATAATTTTTATAGTCCATCGAGCTCTGGATTCCTCTCTCAAAGCACCACTGTCACAGACTCGATCGTCATACAGGAAAAATATAATTGAATGGATTCTAAAATTAGGTAGAGACGAAGTAGAAAACATAATTTTGAGCGCGTATATATAATGTAATAGTATTAGAAAAATATTGAACTGAAGTTTATAAGAATTGTAAATAGGAATAAGGAGTAAATATTTACAATAATTTATATTTTAAATTGAACAATTTAAGTTTTTTTTTCTCATTACAACTTGTATGTTTTTTCTTTTTCGACCAGTAATTATTTAGTTTGGCACTACTCTTGCAGGGTGCTACAGACTTATTAGTCTATTTCCCTGCAAAAGAGTTGTTTATAGATTTAAATGAAATGTTCATATAAAATTATATAAATATGTTAAATGTACAACTAATAATAAATAAATAAATAAATAATTCAAATCATGAACGCAAGCCAATTGAATAATAAACCCCAGTGAAAGAATTTTCAGCTTTTTTATTTCGTCATTATTCACGGGAATATTGAAAAGACCATCATCCTTCATCATCTATTTTTTCAAGGGTAAAAGGATTTTCTCTGATCTCTCATCTTTTCAGATGAATCCCGTAAGACCGAGAAAATTTTGCCACCTAGGTTGCCTTTGTTTCTATGTCCACAATTTCTTCAATGCTGAACTGAATTCTCAAATGTTGCGGTGTCGGGGCGGTCTTTCAGATTCTTAAACCCAACAATTTAGACCAATTTCAATAGGTTTGATACTACACTATCGACAGCAGCGATGTTCTCCTTTGGTGCGAAAGATTCCAAATTATCAAAGCCACTAGAAAGTGGATTATCCTCCATCTGCGATTTTTCTGATAAAATCTTCTTTCTTTTCAATACAAGTGTTTGTAGCTTTAAGATCATTGACGTGCAGTTCATGATTCGCTTCCCAAACTTCCGAAGTTCCCCTAGCAAAAACGGAACTTCCGGAGTGCTGATGAAATCCGATTCATCAATCAATAGTTTGACGTACTTCCAACCCTTTTGGAAGCGAATTCATGATTCATGATTTGCAAGGATTTTGGAAGTGGAGGCTCAAAGAGAAAAGTGTTGAGTCCTTTGGGGAAAAGTTAAGGGATCAGAGGGCAGCAGTGGAAATCAGTTATGAAGGGAGAGTTATTCTGGGGATCTACTTGAAAAAGAATTTTTATGTTTGAAGACGTGGAAAGAAAATATAACCCACGGCTGAGTCAAATTATGGAATTTCCTATGTTCTTTCAATGATCTATACCAGCCCTTCTCAAACTTTATACTTAGAGCTCCCCTGCATAATCCAGATGTAAGTATTAACACATAAGCCTATGATAAATTATTCGCTTTTGACATGTTGCATCCATTTTCTATTTAGTTTTGCTTCCGAGTCTACCAAAGTAGCGGAAGCATTGTTGTCACTTTCGGAATGTGAAAATTTTTTTGTCTCCAAAATCAAAAATTCCACTCGCATTTTGCGTTTTAGACCTTTCTGAACAATTTTGGTTCCGTGTCTGTCTGTGTGTCTGTCTGTCTGTCAGCAAATCCTTGTTACGGGCAAAACTACACGAAGTTATAGTCCGATTTTGATGGAATTTTCAGGGATCGTGCGGGTTAGGGTGTAGATGGTCCCCTATAGGTTTCATGACCCCCGGACCAATAGTAGCCTCTGCGCATGCGCAAACGTGAAATCCTTGTTACGCGCATAACTCAGGGAATGACCAATGCGATGAAATTCCCAGGGTTTATTTGGTTTGAATCAATAGCCTCTGCGCATGCGCAAACGTGAAATCCTTGTTACGCGCATAATAACTGACCCGATGAAATTTTCAGGGATAAATTATTTGCAAACGTGAAATCCTTGCCAGAAGCATAACTCCGGGAGTTCTTGACCGATTTCGATGAAATTTTCAAGGATTGTTCGGACTTATTAGGTATATTTTATAGTTTGTTCAATAGTTGAACATGCCTACCTTTATTTTCTCAAGTTATGCTCCTGCATAACAATAAATTTACCCTAATTCAATATTTACTTCGCCTAATTGAACGAAGTTCTTTAGTCAATAATAATTTTCAATGATCTATACAGTCATGTTATGGATACGAGGAAGCTATGTGCCACACCCACTTGGCAGTGGTTTTTAAGTTCTATTCACATTCTAATGAGGTCGTTGCTCCCTTCGACCATTTGGTAAAAGATTACCGAATGAATCTATAAGAATAGGACAACCATTTCCGAATAAGATTTCAAATTTTCCAAAAAAATCCAACTGTTTCTTTTTCAAATTTAACCTCCTCCAACGTCACCAACAATTATGGACATACTGATGTAAAAACTTCAAAGTAAATTTAACTGTGAACTCCATTACTAACCGTTCGCTGTTGTATTCAAGGCATCAATTCATTCTAGCTTAAATTAACCTTCTTACGTTTACACATTAAATGTTCAAATCAAGAAAAGAATAGTTAGCAACGAAAATCTTCAACAGGAGTTAACAATATTCGACCATTAGGTTATGCCGCACGAGTCGTTTTTTCTTTCGGAATGTGTTTTTCTTTCTGAGTACCTAGGACTATTACCTTTGCGAAATTGTTATTTAAAGAAGCTAGTTGGTTTATATCGTCGGGTTCCGGGTAAAAGTGACCAAGTAACATTTTTTTCAAAATGAGCTTTTTTTGTCATTCCGGTACTAAGGAACGTTGTCTACTGTGTGTTGTTGCTAAGAACGTTATCTTCAAACTGATGTGCAAGAAATACTTGAAAATAAATTTTACCTGCCTGACCCAAAGAGTTTTATGTGACCAAATGGCATTTGAACTCAACCACAAAACACGAGATGGATTATAAATGTACTCTCGCTGGTGCATGTAAATGTTATCAATTGCCATTTGATCACTTTTACTGTGTAAGATTTGTAAGATTGCATAGTGGGCAGGTGAAAATGACCAATTACAGTGATAGGTAATGGATAACCTTTTCTAACAGAAATAGGTATATCATTGTTATTAGATGCTTGGCAACACGATAAATTAACGAAAAAACTATTCAATCCCTCAATTTCATGTAACTATGCGACAGATTTTCGAAGAACTGAATTGACCAAATGAGTAAAGCTTGAAACTCCAGGCAGGTAAAAATGATCAAATAGAGTTTTCCGGAAAACAGCTCTTATTTAATCTGAAGTGAATTTTGAAGCACGATATCATAGGCGGGCACTAGCTAACTACCTACAGGATAAAGAAAAATCGAAACATAGTCGGATGAGACATCAAACAACCTGTGTTCGTAAGAAGAAAATAGGTGAAACTTCAGATCGCTCCCCTGTAAAATTTTGCAAATGTTACTTGGTCACTTTTACTGGGAACCCCACGATGTGATAATGACATCTGCTTCACAACGTGGGAGCTAGATATTTATCACTTCGAAACTAGTAGTTCAGGAAGATTCATTGTCTTGGAATATTTCATTGTTATTATATTTATCGATTGCCTACAATAATGAAAGATAGAGCCGAGTGTCCAAAAAAAGTCACACAACGAGAATAAAAGAAGTGGTTTCCACTACCTCTGAAAATGACAGGCCGCAAAAGATTTGTGTTTTTATTGCAGCGATGTCGCCCATTCTCTGTATCAACACATGGAACCTCGGCTTCGACCAGCTGAATAAATCGCACGTTGGCCGACAACAAAGTGCTTTCAAGGCTCAAAAACAGAGTCACTCAGTCTGCCTGCGGTCACGATCAGGGGCCCGGCTTTTTCCGAGCAGGACATGAACGGTGGTGGGACGAGGCGGTGACAACCACGACGCAAATATCAAAGTCGCGAGGGATATTAGCAGGCATGTACCGCTCGTGTGCGAACGAATCATTCATTGAACGGTCGTTCGTGGACACAATGAAAAATTTGTTACGCGGGCATCTCTTGAGTCGTTATTGATTTCAGCCCAGTTTGCTAACCATTTGTGAGCTAAAACTAAATGTACGATTACCTTTACAACCGTTAAGGATTTTGAACCGCTCAATCGATCAGGGACCGGTCAGGAATAAGAACACAGTTCATGAAGCTAACGCTCTTAAAAAAAAATGCCGAGTGGGTGTGGCACATAGCTTCCTCGTATCCATAACATTCCCTGAAAATTTCATCGAAATCGGTCAAGAACTCCCGGAGTTATGCTTGTGGCAAGGATTTCACGTTTGCGCATGCGCAGAGGCTACTATTGATCTGGGGGTTATGAAACTCACAGGGGACCATCTACACATCAAACGAACAATCCCTGAAAATTTCATCGAAATTGGTCAAGAACTCCCGGAGTTATGCGCGTTACAAGGATTTCACGTTTGCGCATGCGCAGAGGCTACTATTGATCCGGGGGTCATGAAACCTATAGGGGACCATCTACACCCCAACCCGCACAATCCCTTGAAATTTCATCAAAATCGGACTATGACTTCGTGCAGTTTTGCCCGTAACAAGGGTTTGCTGACAGACAGACACACAGGGAACCAAAATTGTTCAGAAAGGTCTAAAACACAAAATGCGAGTGGGATTTTTGATTTTGGAGACAAAAAAAATGTTCACATTCCGAAAGTGAAAACAATGCTTCCGCTACTATGGTAGACTCGGAAGCAAAAAGCTATTTATTAAATTCTATTAAAAAGGCTAAGAAGTAAATAACGAAATATGAAGACAGAAAGGATGCAAAAATACAATAAAAGAGAACAAATCATTAATAGAACATTTCGGGCAGCAGACGCTTTAGGGTATGGAAAGAGGTATTAAATATATCACAGTCACTTGATCCAGGAAAGCGTTGACCTCACGAGGCAAACGACACAATGATCGGTTCCGAAGGTAATTTTGGGCTAAGAAAGGCATCTGGGAAGAGTGTTTGGGTAGTTCTGTAGGGAGGCACATTTATATTGACTTTAGACAGAAGCGATGGGAATTGAAGAACTCCATTCACAAGCTTATGTCGGCCACCAGGTTCCTAAAATCAACCTGAGTCTTTGGTATTGTCAGTTTGAATGCAATGTAACGCATGAACTTCCGTTGAACCCTCTCCAATTGATATCTGTATGATGCATAAAATGGGAACCAAACTATGCTAGCATACTCCAAAATCGGGACCAAAGACTTCCACAATAGTACAATTGCTTCAATAGACGAGAAGTCACGCGTGCGGCTTTTAAGAAAACCGACGGCTCTCAGAGTTTTCAGAACTACCGTATCCACATGGTCGATAAAGGTCAGTTTCGAGTCCAGAACGATTCCAAGGTCCCTGGTCAAGGCTACTCTGGTAAGAGAGGCTTCTCCGATTAGATAGCCGAACTCCAGTTGAGTTAAAGATCTCGTGTAAGATGTTGTAGTAAACTTGGACGGATTAGCTGAACACCATTGAAGGAGTGAATCAAGGCTTGAAGAAAGGTTCTCTCCATTGTTTTTACTTTACCCAGTGGGTTTTATGGAGAACAACCAGTTCCAGTTCCACTTCTCTCGTTTTAGTCTATTATCATTTTTTCCTAACGGTTCCATCTACTCTTTACCCCGTATGTTGAATTCTGCACAGTTACCTGTGCTTCTGTCAGTTATTATTCCATGTACTGCAGAAACCTAACAAAATGCAGTCAGATAAAATTGAAAAGGCAGGACTGAGTAACACAATATATGAGGTTAGCTGTTCCAGATGGGAGAGTTCTACCAAGGAGAACGACCTGTTCCAGTTCCTCTCTGGAGCTAATATCCGCTTCTGTGTTATCATAGTCGTTACAATCTCATATCATTTTGTCGCAACGGTTCCATTTACTCTTTACAACGCATACTGAATTCTGTGCCTCCACCTATGCTTTTGTCAGTTATTATTCAGTATAATAATTAGTGTAGAAATCTACAAAAACTCGTTTAGATGAGATTTGAAAAGGAGCACTGAGTAACACAATATTGAAGGTTACTCATTTGTGGTGAAACTGATATCGTGGCTCCAGTCCGTTCCACCTCTGGACTAGGTACCAGAACAGTATCAGCTGGAACTTCACACCTCTAACGTCATTAAAATTCTTGGGGGGGGGGAGTTCCAAAAAAAAATGTAGGGGGGGGGGGGTAAAGTTGATAATAACCTAGTAATTCATTTAAATATGGTTTGTTTTTCTATCTGAAAATGTATAAATGACAATGACAGAGCTCGAATGTTGTCCGTGATAAGTTTCAGATGAAGTAAGGGGTGCCTACGAGGTACAAGGGGGGGGGGGCTGGTTTCAAGTAAGGGGGGGGTTTGTGACAAGAATGGAGGGATGGGCACCCCTGGTTTATGAATGGTAGTGATGCCTCAATTATTTACCAGTTTATTATTAACGAAGGAATTACGAATCAGTACACATTCTGGTACCCTACCTTCAAATTCAATTTAAATCCCAGTAATTCAGTGGAAAACCAGGAAGTTACAAAGGTTTACAGAGCGCAATATTCATTATTCACAACCGTGACCAGATAACATGCACGTTAGTTTTTACCTTGCGGCACAGAGCAGTTTTCCTGGATACTTACCTGTAACAGAAAACCATCAAATTTAAAATATCACACAATAAAGAAGAAAATGTAAGTAAAAATATGGCCCAGCCGGGTGTAACTCAATCATCAAGTTGTAACGTAAAGCAATACAATATCAACTGTAACAACTACCTCATTTGACATTGGACTTAAAACGTAAGATTGAAATGATGATGTCAAAAATGAAAATGGGATTACAATAGTAAGTTGGAAATAAAATTATTTATTAAGTCAAGGTTCCGAAAGTAGGCGAACCCTAAGTGTTCCGTGATTATCGTGGTGAATATTCCACAAATGAATCCCAATGTATTTCTGTATTGACCGTTTCGTGGCTTCCTTCTCAGTAGCATTTGAATACAATATCCAATGTATTATTGTTGATTGGACTGAACATCAGTCTTGAAACAGCAACTATCAATTATCAGGGAGTTTAGGTCCCGACAAAAAAAAAAATGATTAATTTTTTTTTTTTTTTTTCCATAAAGTAAAATTTTTAACGAACATTTTAAACCCACCCTCATGTCTGTACGACGATTATTCTCGTCAATATAAATTTATGAAGCTGTACTAATCTAGTATCCGCCAGTATCGTAGGTTTTGTTGTTATGGATTTGATAACCTTCCTCGATTCTTCTTCTTTTTGTTTGAAACGGTAGATAATATAGAGGAAGGAAAAAGTGTGTAAACGAGTGAGTAACTCGTGGATCGAGAGAGTTGAAAGAATCAGGACCAAAGCTGGCAGAAACGTTTTCAGGACGCGTCGGACGCACGAATGAAAAACTTCAAACGCTTCTTCTGAACATTTACTTTTTGAACTATGTTTGACCCGTTTTCTCTGGTTCTATCTGACGGAATCTAAATAATAAACCATTGCAATCGCCCTGGAAAAAAAAATTCTAACCCCCCCTGAAAATTTCATGATTTACGTTTCAAAGGGTGTAGAATCCGAATCTGCAATAAAAAATTTACCGTCCGTCCACCGTACGCCGTACGCACGATATCTCCCAAACGGCTGGAGCGAAAGATCTGAAATTTTCAGGAAAAATCCATCTTGGTCCGACGACGCCCCAATTCTTGAGCCACCTCTCTCACTCAATTTAAAGTACCCTTTAAAGGCTGTCAAAGTTTTGTAAAATCCCTAAAAACCTCAAAACAAGTCGAATCGGCCTAAATATTTACCTATTTGAAGAACATACCATGAGGAATCGAATGAGCCCTTCCCCACGTCCGTAGGTCAAACCATTCTCGATGTATTTATGGTGCCAACATTTGCGTTTTTTGGTTTATTATTGTTTGTTTGTAATCTAGTGATGCCGATAGCGTCGAGTTGTAGTGAATGAGGTTACTGGAGTGATAGCCGATGTGGGTACTTGTAGTTTATAGCCGATACACGGGTTGAAGCATTATGATATGTATTAACGCTGATAATATATAGGTAAATATTATTACTGGGGATTATTATTCAATATTATTACTGGGGTAAATAAGTAGTCTTTCACTCGGGTTTATTATTCAATTGGCTTGCGTTCATGATTTGAATCTGTACTAAGCTTCGGAGTGTGCGTGTTTCAATTAAAAAAAAAACGCTGCAAATTCTTACACTGGGGTTTATTATTCAATTGGCTTCCGTTCATTATTTGAATTTCTACTAAGCTTTGGAGTGTGCGTGTTTCACAGGATAGAGCGATTATTGAAATTCAGAAGGCACACAAATATGATCAACTGATCAATCCAAATAGGTATTTTGGTTGAGAACAGATTTACGTGCTCCATGCATATCTCCTGAAATTCCCGATGTATGGCCCGATTTATGGTGCCAACATTTTTTTGGTTTATTATTGTTTGTTGGTAAGCTAGTGATGTCCGGCCGATAGCGTCGAGTTGTAGTGAATGTGGATACTGGAGTGATAGCCGATGTGAATACTTGTAGTGTAGTTAGTAGCCGATACACGGGTTGAGCATTCTGATAATATCAGAATTCAACCTGATATGCATGAAACGCTGATAATATATAGGTAAATATTATTCAATATTATTACTGGGGTTTATTATTCAATATTATTACTGGGGTAAATAAGTATTCTTTCACTGGGATTTATTATTCAATTGGATTGCGTTCATGATTTGAATCTTACTAAGATTCGGAGTAGTGTTTTACAAGTGATAGAGCGGTTATTGAAATTTCAGGAGATTAGCATAGACCACGTAAATCGGTTCTCATCCAAAACACCTATTTGGATTGATCAGTTGATGATATTTCTGTGCCCCCCCCCCCCCCTACATCAGTCTACCGTTGGCTACATCGTTTAAATTTGGATTTGGGGAAGTTTTAACGCAATACGAGTGCTAAAGGACGATAAATTATAGATGGTTTTACTTTTCTTTTTGGGGGGGGGGGGGGGTATTGTGGGGAAAAACTGCTGCAAGTTTTTTCACTGGGGTTTATTATTCAATCGGCTTGCGTTCATGATTTGAATTTCTACTAAGCTTCGGAGTGTGCGTTTTTCACAGGATAGGGCGATTATTGAATTTCAGGAGGCACACAAATATGATCAACTGATCAATCCAAATAGGTATTTTGGTCGAGAACAGATTTACGTGCTCCATGCATATCTCCTGAAATTCAATAATCGCCCTATCCTGTGAAACACGCACACTCCAAAGCTTAGTAGAAATTCAAATCATGAACGCAAGCCAATTGAATAATAAACCCCAGTGAAAGAATTTGCAGCGTTTTCTGTTGGGTTACGTTGATAATAAGATTTTATTGCGATTGACCGAGTGGTTTTGGCCGATTGTTATTTGTATCCACGTAGTACTCCTACAAAGTCAATTTCTCATGGATACTTGTAGGGTATCACTTCTTATCACTACCAAAAATCTGATTTGGCACGTAGATCAAATCCGATCCGTCCAGTTGCTCTAAATACGCAGGGTGCAGCAATCAATCCTGCATTTTTGAAATGGCTGTGAAAAATAAACCGAAGCATTTTTTTCAAAATGCTATTGATATAAACTCATTGAGTAGTAAAAAGCATTGACGGAACGTAAGTGTAATTAGTCAACGTTTTAAAATAACGCCGATTAAAATGGCGACCTTCCCGACTGTTGCATTCTTGTAGGCGATTTCTTAAATAGTACATCACCTCACGAAGCGTGCGTTGAGGAATTCTCAGGATTTCAAAGCGGATTCTTTCCTTGTTCTTCAACTGTACGGGGTCGTTCTTCCTACACTTTACTTTTCAGGAATACCCACAAGAAAAAATCGCAAGGTGTAAAGTCGGATGAACGGATAGGCCAAGGAATTGCTCCGTTTCGGAAAATCACACGATTCGGGAATAACTTGTTAACGATATTTATGCTCACACCGGCTGAGTGCCTCGCGGCTCCATCCTGTTGGGATAAGGTTTGATCATTCACTGCATATGATTGCGATTAAGCTCAAAATGGGTAGAAAACGACGATGAGCTGCCAGAGTTTGGTAAAACGCTGTCACAGCAAACGCTCGGGGTTGTTTTGACCATTGTTCCACGGCGACTGAAACGCTTTGAGGTACGGAATATAATGGTAACTTTTACAACTCGCCCTTCCCGTCTCCTACGTATCCACAGCCATTTCAAAAATGCAGGATTGACTGTCGCACCCTGTACTTGTGAATCGTTGAAAAAAAAAAAAAAAAAAAAAAAAAAAAAAAAAAAAAAAACAGGAAGACGCCAAATAGCTCAATAAGGGAGAAAAAGGGACAAATGGGAAGAAAGTGAAATTTTTTTTTCATTAGAAAAGATCAACTCTATTGAACCTCTACGAGGTTTACTACTAGTCCAATTGACACTAACCGACACTTTTCAAAAACTGGAGTTCCTGGCGGTTCTAATGGTATATAATAAAGTTATTTTATGACTGCATTGACCGACGTAATTGAGGGTTATGTGAAACCATATCGTTCTGGGAAGCGCGGAGCGTCTGTGGGTACCTAACCTCCTCAAGTTATCAAAAATATATCAGAGTCCCGAGGTGGCAAGACGTTTTTCACAAACATGTACATGTTAACATGCACTGTTCAGATCAACTTGCTGTCTCAGAAAGAAATCACCGACATTTTCAGCTCACAAACTCGTTTTGGTAGTTCTATGAATTGGAAGGTAAAATATTTGTTTGCCATCAGTAGCTATTTCACGAGAGGCCGTTTAGTAAAATACGGAAGTGTGTGGTAACCCCTACATAAAGTTGGGGATATTAATTTGCAACACCCAGGGCCTCTTGTACAGGTTCTGGCGTTAAAGTTTCCAGGTACGATAAAGGAGCACAATCCATATCCATGATAACGTAACAATGTAGAAAAACGTGTTGTTCAACCGCACCAAAAAGCCATTGATGTGCATTTTCATTTATATGTCGGCTTTCTTCTATTAGCTTCAACTTTTACTCATGGAAACAGAGTCATCTTTGCGTTTTGTTTACTCTGGATGGGGATTATGCTCACAACAAAGTTAGAAAATGGAACTGCTGATTCAGTATCGGCAATCTTGCCCCCAATAAATGCATGAAGTTGCATGATTATCACTGTGTTGGTATTGTTGAGTGCTCATGTGACCAAATACCTTTCTCCGATCATTGCACATATTTAGGAGTTGTTATAGATGACCAGTTGAAATTTAAAGAGCATATTGTTTTACTTACTAGGAGGTTAAGAAAATTGTTCTGTTTTCAAAATTCTGAGAGGATTAGCTAATTTAAGTTTATTAAAAATGGTTTATTTTGGTTTGTGTAGTTTACTAATCAGATATGGTATATTAGCTTGGGGAAGTGCATGTAAAAATACGCTTCGCCTGTTGCAAGTTGTCCAAAATACGATTTTACGTATACTTTTAAACAAACCTCCTAGGAGTAATACAGCTTTACTCCAAAAAAAAACTAGGATTTCTGAAAGTTGCGGAGATGTTTCGAAAATAAGCCTGTGTACATTAAATGTACACAAGCTTTTTTAAAACATTATTGAAACAAATACACTTACACGGGAGTTTCTTCGAAATATCTCAAAATTGATTTTGGGAATTCTAATATTGGATCTGTTAGCTGTACGTGTCGAATCAATAAGAGATTTGTTATCAAAATCAATTCCTATACTAAATAAATTTTATAATTAAACTAAACGAAATAATTATAAAGTAAACGAAACGCAAATAAATTTTATTTAGTATAGGACTTGATTTTGATAACAAATCTCTTATTGATTCGACACGTATTTTGAAAATGACAGATCCAATGTTGGAATTCCCAAAATTTATTTTGAAATATTTCGAAGAAACTCCTATGTAAGTGCTATTTGTTTCCTTTATGAGAATGAAATTGATATTAGACAATTTAGTAATATTATTAGTTTTAAAAGGTATATACATGGACAAATTGTAGAGATTGGAGGACGATGAAGACTGTTAATTTTATCTTTTTCTTTTTGCCGTAAAGTTTTAGTTAGGAGTGATACTGAACCATCTATCGTTAAGAGTAGTATTTTCTTTTTTATTTATTTTTTTTTTTTTTTTTTTTTTTTTTTTTTTGTTGGACTTTTCAGATGACGATTTTTTATCGTCTTTTTAATTAATTTTTTTTTGTACTTTGCATTTGAGGGAGGGCAATGTAGCGACTCCGCAGAGGGATACAAATTCTTTGAATTTAGTCCTCTGCGGGCATATATTTTTATGACACATTCTTTCTCATTTTATATTTTGTGCCGAAATACATAAATAAATAATAAATAAATCAATGAAACATGCCGGCAAAAATAATTTTAAGTTATTGCAAAATTTTAATTTGGAACCGCTGTATAGGAGATGAATCAAATATGATCAAGCATTTGTTCGAAGTAGAACAGAGATTGATACGAATAAGTTCCTTTAAACGTTTGAAATAGTAGCTAAAGAGGAGTAACGCGTTTTTTCCGGCTTTGAAAAAATAATGAGAGAAATTAATTACGAAGTGGAGGCGGAGGTTCATAATTTAACACATTGTTCGCGAGGAACTCCCGCGTGCGGGAGAAAAGGGAGTCCATATCTCCAACCCGGGGTTTTTCTGTTGGCGGCATTGTGCTTCAACTGTAAATCATATCCCGGCGACCCTGCTGGTTTAGTTCGGCTGTTGGGCACATGGCTCTGGAAATGGGGAGAGATGCTAAGGAAGGGCCCGGACTCTCGCTTTTCCTTGAGGGTTATGACGGCGGAAAACCTTAGACTCCCGTCGCGGTTAGAAGAACAGAAGACGGAAAATAAAAGGGGGAGAAAACTGAGTCGTTCGGGAAAAGCGTTTGAACAATCACTGCAAAGCCGCTACGATGCCGCCCGTCTTCTTAAAGACCTACTACTATTTGCTCTATGGATCTTTCGTTTTTTTTTTTCGGCCGCGTTTTCGGTAGGGGAGGGTGGCAGTCGTATTGACAACGATGGCTTCCTTACTTCATCCCTTCACCATTTCATTGCGACGAAGAAAAGGGCTGAGAATATTCTCCTCACCAAACAGCCGGCGAGGAGGGTAGGGATCATCCCTTCTGAGGGATTTCCCTGCTTCAAGTTTTCCGAGATCCACCCCCTTCCCAGTATACCAAATAAACGGTGGTAAAAAGCCCCTCACGCATAGTGGCTGTCACTGTGGACTGACGCCTCTCTGGGCCCATATTGAACGAAACGCTACCGAATCAACCTTGTCACTTTCGCTTCATATTGACTTTCAATTATTTTCCTTCCAGGTAGAGCGTGGAGTGAGGAGGAAAGAGCAAACAAATCATTTCGAAAGAATATTCAGGGAATGACGAATCACCCTCCATCACCGTAATAATCCAATGACGAATGATATTTGGGCTTTCAGACAAAATCATGCATTAGTACTACCTTAATAGACGCTGTTATTAGGGTGGTGTATGCTTTTACGGGAAACTAGCCAACGGCCAGAAAACAATCTCAAACTGTGTCACGTAAGTTCCGTGATTCACCTTCCCAACAGAGTGGAAAGTGATGTTCACTCTCATATCTTCTCTGGTTAATATAGAGACTGATTGTGAACATAATGTTTATCGAACCTACCACCACCTAGCATCATATAGGTGATATTCGATTGGAACATGCTTTACCCATGACTAATCTTTTATCTCAAAAAGCCCGCAGAACGTGACATATTTAGTGTTCAACTCCCCAGGCGTGTAAATCGCTCAGACACTGAAACGCTGGAGTTTATATTGGTGATTAATTTGAGTTCTGGGAACGTGAAGCATTCTCACCGGCACTTATATCTGATGAAGGAACCAAGTTGTCTCCCTAGTTCCAATCCTGATTAATCAACTAATTCGTGGGACTCATCAACATTTATTTATGAAAAATAAGGAAAGTTATGGACTGGTAGGTTCTTACACATTTACTTTCTTCAAGGAAACTTCCGATTTTAAAATCTTGTTCTTTTTGTTCATTATATAAATCTCACCTATCAACACAGACATGATATACCGGCCCAAATGATTCAAATGATCCATTTGATAATTCACTCACTCGTAATAAATCTTTCTGAATTGTCAAGTAAATTAACATTATCTCTTCTTATCCTGAGCTAACCATAAAAAAAACATCCCCAAAAATGTCACATCCACGCGACTGTAAGTAGCAGGTGACGTCATTTAGATGAAATAATTTTGGCGTACTGTTATTTTGGCGGATTTCGCTTCCTGAACAGAGTGGGAAATAATGACCATTTCAAGAATGTTTCAAGTGAAAAACGCTGCAAATAATTACTCAGAGGTTTTTCATTTCTGTGATACATTACCTATATAAACCTGGTACCTTGATCTTCCAAATCGTATAATTTGCTTTCAAGATGAAAATACTTAAGCTGTCGCCAGCTGCAAGGTCAAACTTCCCGTTAAACGTGCTCTGCCGCTCAGGTCTTCCATTTGACCGTCTACCCGACCGATTTTCATCACCCGAAGACGAGATTATCATATGGTGACCTAACAATGATATCACATCAGCCAAAGTGGTTTCATTCAGTTCAGGGAACCAATTTCTATCTTAACCCAGTAAAAAACTACGTTCTCACTTCGAATGTGACCAAAATTTTGACCACCTGTTCAATACCTTCACTATTAGTGGCTAGAGCCTAAACAGTGGGTAACATATTAATACTGCCACTTGAATTTTGAACTGTTTACAAAGCACGTAGGTTATTTGTGGTAGTGACGATTGATTGTATCATAGCTTTCGAAATACTAGTACCTACTACTCCTAAGGATATTTACTGCTTAGGCCAAATCATTCTATTTACATTCATAATATCTTTCGGAACGAATTAAATCATGGTGAGGCCCTTGACAAAAACTACAAACAGACGCCGGGCAGTCCTTTAACAAGTGTTTTGAAAAACAAATCAACGATAACCGCTCAAATTTTATGAATTTTAAACGGGCATTTATACGCAGTTACTGAATTTCGGAAATATTTCCAATTTATGTGACCTTCCACATGGAACTGAGGTTGTAAAATTTTCTGTGGTAGTTACTAAACTAGTGGTCTCTGCGCCTAATGTGTGGTTTTGTTTAGTTGTAGTCGAGTTATGATGCGATTTATTGTTTTCACAATTAGAAGTAAGGCTTGATGCTTTTAAAATGCGAATTCCATTATCTTCATCCGATCTTCATCTTCATTCAATTTCGTATTTGCTAACACTAACGATAAGAACGATAAAACGATAAAACGTAAATTTGCGCATGAATAGTCACTAAAATTGTTCTTGAAACGATTGTGCGATAATCATCGTAGCTTCTTATATTCATCTTGAGTTTTGAAATTTATAAATCACAGATACACCAAGCTCGAGGGAAAAACAAACTTCATTCGCCAGAGAAAACACGACGATACGAATAAACCCGGTTCACGAGAGAGCCCTTTAAAATTCAATAATTTCCGTAGAAACTAAGCAATTGGATCTTCGCTCCGCTCCTTTCCTTGGGAACGAACTTAAATTCAATGAGGATGTTTTAGTTTTGAAGGGCAAGCGATTCACAGTTGAGCGCACGCTTGTCATTTCAGCAATGACTGTCAACGGAGGGAAATAAATCATCCGTTTTTCCGAACGGGCTCCCTGGACCGAGGAAATGCTTTTTCGAAACGAATAAACTCCGGGGCCCCAGCGGAGTGGCCTGAATAAACCCGACTAATGAAGTTTTTTAAATCTAATTCATTCACAACTCAACGTAATTTTGCCCGTCAGCTCGCCCTCTAGGGAAAATCCCCTAGGACTTTTCCGCGCTCAACAAACTGATTTGCGGTCCGACCTTTTAAATTCGCGTTAAAAAAAGACCAATTTATCGGGTGGTGTTGCCGTGATTGGATTGAAATTGGATGCTGGGTTACGAAACTCCGATTTCAACTTTTTTTTTTTTCAGCCAACAGCCGATAACAATGTTTTCTTGCAATATACCGGCGCTTCAGGTTGAAAAAAATCTACCCGGGTCGTAATAATGGAGCCAGGGCGTAGGCTATATAGAGACGAGGTCGAAATGAGGAGGATCGACGAGTATTCCAAGTAAAATCATGATAAACAAATTTATTATTAATTAAATCTTGTAAAAGCTTATTTAATTTAACAAGTAATTAAAAAGTCTTTCTCCTTGTTCCTTTGAGAGCAGTTCTTTCATCTTGAAAATTTTATTATCTATTTCAGAGTAATAAACGATGAAATTATCACGCATTACACTCAACTAAATATTAATTTGAATGTGAAAAATTAATAATTAATCTAATATAAAAAATTTTCGTGTCACAATGTTAGTCACCGTACTCCTCCGAAACGGCTTTGCTGTTTTTTACCAAATTTTATATGCGTATTCAGTAGGTCTGAGAATCGGCTAACATCTATTTTTCATACCCCTAAGTGATAAGGGTTGTTCACCCTCAACATTTTTTTTTAATTTTTGGACGAAATTTGTTGTTTTTTCTTTCTTTGATAATATGGCATTGAAAAATACATACAACCCTAAATGTTTCCTTTTTTTACCAACAACCCCTACTTTTTATAGCCATTTTAGCAAATTAATCATTATCATCCCGCTCGATAACTTATCAATTATAGTGTTTTCAACTGTATTTCGATTAAAATTAGCTTATGGCAAATCTAAAATCAATAACTGATCAATTATAGTGTTTTTAACTTTACTTTAAACTGTCACTTTTATTAACATTTCCTTCAGCTTAAGGCAAATCTAAATTTTTTTAATGAAAATAAACATTTATTGTTATTATTGAAGTTTAATCCCGATATATGCTTAGTGTTACCAATCTTAGATTCTCAAAATTCATTCAAAATTGAAGTCACTCGAAAATTGACGAATAACATTATTGAAGACATAATTTTAAATGGCAAGTTTGAAGGTGAAAATATATTAATACCACGGATTCCTATCATACCTACAGATGTGCCAATTCAATTCCTAAAAATAATTTATAGGGCAAAACAACGTTTGCCAGGTCAGCTAGTAATGAGGTATCTAAAAAACGAAACTCGTCATTCCATACTGCCTGAAAAATGGGGAAATTTCAATGTTATCTAGGAACTGAATAAAGGCACTAAAATACGAAACGCTGCAAATTCTTTCACTGGGGTTTATTATTCAATTGGCTTGCGTTCATGATTGAAATTTCTACTAAGCTTTGGAGTGTGCGTGTTTTACAGCTGATAGAGCGATTATTAAATTTCAGGAGATATGCATAGAGGCGCAAAATTATTGATCAATTTCAGGAGATATATCATGGAGCACGTGAAATTCTGTTCTCGACCAAAATACCTATTTGGATTGATCAGTTGATCATATTTGTGTGCCTCCTGAAATTCAATAATCGCCCTATCCTTTTGAACACAGTATCCAGACTCCAAACTACATCACTAGAAATTCAAAACACAAACAATAATAAACCAGAATAACGCAAATGTTGGCACCATAAACCCCGGTGAAAGAATTTGGTTAGACCTACGGCGTTTTTTTATTGATTCCTCAAGAACCCCCACAATAAAGAGTTCATCTTTTAGGCCGCCTAAAATTTTTTTTTTTTGGGATTTTTTACAAAATTCGAACCCGGATTAAAGGGCACTTTAAATTAATGAAGTGCTGGCTCAAGAATTGGGGCGTTATCGACCAAAATTGATTTTTCCTGAAAATTTCAGATATTTTGCTCCAGCCGTTTGGGAGAAATCGTGCGTACGACGTACGGCGGACGGACGGAAAAATTTGTATTGCAGATTCGGATTCTACACCCTTTGAAACGTTAACCATGAAATTTTCAGGGGGGTTAGAATTTTTTTTTCAAGAGCGATTAAATGGTTTATTATTGAATAATACGAAAAATTGCTGACCGAAGCCAGCAAATCATATCTTCATTCGATAGAATAAGCCTGTTGGATACAATTTCGTTTGATGCGCACCGCAAATGCGCTGATTGTACTATGCGCAGGAAATGGAGGCTTCGAGCGTTATTGGTAGCAGGCAGATACTGCAATACTTCCTTACAGCTGCTGATGTAGGGTTGAGGTAAGGTTTTCCAGATTTTGCAGCTTTCGAAGGAGAAGCTAACTGAAGTGACTGACTCTCATTTATGTTTTTTCGATTTTTCGTTATGCACACTGACTCTTTTGGCTTCTTCCCATTCTTTCCAATTAGCGCTTTCGTATTTTTCTTCCCTTCCTCCTACAGTAGCACTTATGATTAATAAATATGACAAATCCTTGTCAACAGTTACTGCATCCTTGTCTTTCTTCTTCGTTCCTTTCTTGGCAGTAATATCACCTGCAGCTTCGCTTTTCTTCCTCGTTTGTTACTGTTCAGAAGAATTGATCTGACTGGTACTTGGGCTTTCGACTGAAAGCTGTTCTGTTTCACTAACAGAAGAATCATTGTTTTCTTCTACATCTTGTAAAACAAATTCTGCGACTTCGTCTTCGCGCTCTTATGAAGAATTGGGTTCAGAGTCAGGATGTGGTTTTTCATCTATCATTTGGCGGAGAACTTCATCAACACAATCCACCTCATCAGAACATTGCAAATCAGATTCATCCTCACAATCTCTTCCCAATTCCAACCTGATGTCCTCATGTGCTTGCTCATTTTGATTAAGGTAGAGAGCACGTTAAGATTGTTGATAAGAGGATCAATAAACACTGACATGTTATACACTCCTTGAAATTCCGAGTTTGCTCAAAAATTCTTGACTTGGATTCAGGAAGGTGAAAAATTCGAAGGTCTTTTTTGAAATTCAACGCATATTTTCTTAATTTGATATAAAATGCTCAGCTACGCCTAGTTAGTCGGTCTACACGTATAAAAAGTGGAGATATACTCAGTTCAAGGGAAATTCAATTGTGTAGCTGCTCGTTCGGTGGCCGTTGTTTATAGAGGGATTTTCAATATATTCACCTTCATTACTCCCATTTTCATTAATACCTACGTCGACGTTATTTTTCCCTGCTAAAAGTGCCCCGGGTGGTCTCATTCAGTTCATTGAAATAATACCTAACAAAAAAAAAGTTTCCGACGTTTCCCTTTTTTCCATATTTTGAGCCATCGATTTTACCCTTTGATCTGGATCAAAACTGGTGCCGAGATTACGTTACCGTCCGTATTTCATGAATTGCGATCGTGATTAGGCCAAAGCTGAACCAAACCTTCTGGTTTTTGTTAAATCAAACTTAGCTCTTGTCATATTCATTTTTTTTTTTTTTCATTTCCATACCAGTATTTAATTGGCATCTCAACGATAGATTCATTATTTATTTACTTCCTTTATTTGAGGATCTATTCCTGTTGGAGGTCTACACTTTTACGATTTTCAGTTGTTTTTCTGAGGCCAAATTCTTGGTTAGCGTGTGTTCGCAAAATAGGTGGTATATAATTAGTCGTTCGAAAAAATCTCAACCTTGCATTGACGAGTTGATTTGCTCTATTTTATCAGTTCATTTAACCACTGTTAACTGGTAATATCCAATATAATTTATAGTTTCCAAAATGTACGGTATCCGTTTTGGTCAAATGCAAGAAAAACTCCAAAACCATCACGGCCGGAAAACTCACCTAAAGCCAATACAATTATTTGGTTTATTATTTTCAATAATGAATCTGTGTAGTCGAACAAGATGTATTTTACATTTAAATCAAAATACGGTGCAGAATTCATGATGGTTAAAAGTTTCATTAATATTAGAAGAGATTTGAAATTCCTTCATTTGGGATTCAATAATTTTTGAAATGAAGCAAACTGGAAGTAGCACGCTTTGGAATGAAATTACACGCTGTACGCTGTAGTACATATTATGTCTTGGTTAGTGATATAGATAGAGAAGGCTGTTATACCTCGGGACACGTTTTACTTTTTGATTTTCCGCAGTTTTCCAATGAACAATTTTGAGATGTTTAGGATTTTCGCTGTTCCCATTAGTCATGGGCTACTTCCAGTTATTTTTGATAGTTATATCTCGATTGTGGAATTAGTAATAAGACATTTCACGAATGTAAATTGACGTCCATCCCTTTAACGGGTCATGTTGCGGTTTAGCAGTATAAATAATGACGTAAGTACCACAATTTTGTGATTAAAAAGTGTTATTTTACATTTCTTCTTTATTTAATATAAAACTAGGTACATAAAAGGATAGAGCATCACATCGCTTATCACAAATTCCAATCTCTGGTCCCCCAACAGGCTTGTCAAGTTTGGATGCTTTGTTGGCTGGAAAACAGGAAAAATGTCGTATGAGGTGTGTAAATTCATGGAATGTTGCAGAGAACTGGAATCTGCTATTCAAATCTGGGGTTCATTAAAAAAATAAGAATAAGGGAAGCCGTTCAACGAGAAGACAGGGTATCGCCCAATTTCGTTGCTTCCGGTCCTGTCGAAACTATTTGAAAAATTGTTGTTAAAAATGCTTAAACCAATAATCGAAGATAGGAATTTGATCCCAGATCACCAATTCGGTTTTTCGGCAAAGCCACTCAACAACCGATCAAGTCCATCGAATCACGCACGCACGTAATTGAAAGAGCGCTTGAAGGCAAGCAAATATGCGCTGGCTTATTCCTGGACGTGGCTCAAGCGTTCGACAAAGTTTGGCACCACGGACTTCACTTCAAAATTAACAGGGTTCTTCCAAGACAGTTCTACTTACTCCTGACGCCCTACCTTGAAAATCGGCACTTCAGGGTGAAGCAGGACGACCAATACTCCAGCCTAAGGCCTATTAAAGTAGGTGTTCCGCAGGGGAGCGTCATAGGGCCAGTACTGTAAATGATGTACACTAGGGATTTACCCCAGCAGGATGATACAATGATAGCCACCTTCGCGGATGACACAGCCATACTCTCTACTGGACAAGAAGTAGAAGACGCAACCCAAAAACTACAAGAGGCCACCACCAAGGTTACAAACTGCACCAAAAAATTAAGAATGAAGCTGAACGAATCCAAGTCAGTTCACATTAACTTCACCAACCGAAAAATCACAGCCCCAGAACTTGTGTTGAATTCGAACAATGTCCCATACTCTGACACTGTGAAATATCTGGGTTCAAAATTGGTGTGGAATCGTTACATCGAGAAGAAAAAGGAGGAACTGAAGATTAAATACAGGAAAATGTATTGGCTGCTGAGAGCGGATTCCCGTCTTTCACTTCACAATAAACTACTTATCTACAAACAGATTCTACGCCCTATTTGGACATACGGGATTCAACTGTGGGGCTGTGCCAAAAAGACTAACGTAAAGAAAATACAAACTTGTCAGAACAAAATCCTGAGAAGCATAGTTGGTACCGCCTGGTATATCCGAAATGACGATATTCATCGTGACCGAAGAATGGAAACGGTCAACGAAATCATCATAAAATACACCCAGAAGGGTTGGTTTGTTAAAATCTCACCCTGTACTTCGTGTCCATTTATGAAATAAAATATTGCTGGATGATGTATCCTACAATCAGTTGCAATAAATGAAATCACGAAACATTTTTCTTGAAAAATACATGTATATTGTACTCGTCTATATTCCTAGTTACTTTTTGTATCATTACTTTCTTGATTTTGTTGTCTTTTGAACTTAGATAATTGGCCATTGGTCGTTCTAATACTACATAAATAAGTATATCAAGGAATTCAGACATTCATTTTCAAAAGGAGATTAAGGGAATCTAAAATCATTGTTCTTGGTTCATAAAATATATGTGCATATATATGTGCATTGTGGACACTAACGAATTTAAAATCATTGCACTTATTTTGATCATATATTTCAATCGGTTTATAGGTAAGTTTCATGTCTCATGGTCGATAATGATGTCGTTCAGATCAATAGTTCAAATCCCATATGTTGGGGACCTCAGTTTGTGCCCATTGGTGACTCTTTCTGGTCTTCACCCGAGGACATGCGATTGAAATTCAATTCCCCACCATTAACTGGTTTTGTTTGAAGTATCAACTTGGGACAAAAGTCCAGAAGAATAATAAATTGCAGGGAGGGAAATTCATGGGCGGCAATTGTATTGTAAGAGAAATGTTGGCTCTTTCAACTCCTTCTTAATCACTAAACCTCAAGACTTGGATTCAATTAAGCAGACAGAGAAGGCTTAAGGGGGGTTGAAAATTAGTTTTGAAAGGGAGATAAAATGGGAATGGAAAGTGACTAACTTTGGCATTAAAAGGACAGCTCTTTTCAAAGTTCTCGCTGGAGGCACTCTGAAATGACGTTTACATTCACATGACAGCACTCCGGCCATGTGATCACAGCCAAGTAATCTTCAGTTAAGAGCATGACCACAACATGTGGAATTGGTGGTACGTATGAGTTGTGAATTTGAGGGGACCCCAAATTTGTATGGATGAAAATTTGGTGTTGAGTTGCGAAATTAAGTTAAATCATTAATCATCCTTTAAATGTATATTTTAGTACAACGGTGAACTGAATGATCAATATGATTGCACAGTAATATTAGTCTAGTCATTCGTAGATGAGTATGATGATGTAGAACGTGTGAATTAAAACTATGTATCTATTTATATGGATGCATAGGTGCTGTTGCTGAAACAGTGACTGGAACTGAAACTGAGACTGATACTGAAACTGAGACTGATACTGAAACTGAGACTCAGACTGAAACTGAGACTGATACTGAAACTGAGACTCAGACTGAAACTGAGACTGGACTGAAACTGAGACTCAGACTGAAACTGAGACTGGTACTGAAACTGAGACTCAGACTGAAACTGAGACTGGTACTGAAACTGAGACTGGTACTGAAACTGAGACTGATACTGAAACTCGTACTGAAACTGAGACTGATAAGATGCATCTACCAAGTAAGATGCATCACATGCACATGTATGTACTTTCGTCATGTAGAGAGTACATACTTTATCTGAAATTGAAACTACATACTAGCTCCTCGCAGTATGCAACATGTATGAAAATCAAACATCACCATGAAATCGATTCTGGGACTTACCAACGCAGCTAGTAGTGTGTCGCGCGCGTCCTATCCGAATACTGCCCTTTTCCCTGATCCTTTTCCTACCTGCCCTTCCTCATCCCCTCCTCGTCTCCATTCTAGAGCTCGCCTTCGCGACACTCCCAGCGCCAAGAAAATTTGAGAATGGGAAGGGGAAATGAGAGATGTTATGGCAAAATGCGTGACATGAGAGTTTACTAAAATTGTATAATTGAAATATACAACAGCTTGATAGAGATAATGAAAGTAAAGGAAAAACTTGAAATTTGATATATATGTGAAAGCAGTTTTTGCTTAATAATGTAATTTCATTTTGATCATATCAGCGATCCATAATTTGGTAAGCAGCCTGGAACATTGCATGTGTCCATTGTCTAATCTTCCTTTTGGCTTGCATGGCAGCAATTCTTAGGGGGCGCAGGGAGGCTTGGCTTGGAGGGGTCGATGTAGCTGAAACTTGCTGGTGGCTGTTAGTAGGGGTGGAGAGAGTTTGAGTGTCAGGGTTAGAGTCAGAGTGATTATCAGACTGAGATATATGCTGTTCCTCACAGGCAAGTTCAAGGGGGTAAAGATGTGAAATAGACCGGATCAAAATATTTCCTGTGGTAAGCGCTACTTTAGCAGTCCTTGGATGTCCATCAGTACTGGGAAGAAGTTCTATTATTTTTCCCACTTTCCACAGGCCCCGGTTGTTACTGTCACCTTTGATTTGGACAACATCTCCAGGCGTAGGTAGCCCCTTATGAGTAATGCGCGGCTGTTTGTGATGAGGGTGACATTTTTCCCGAAGGCTTGATAAATACTGAGAAGAAAACATCTTCCTGAACTCCATCAACATGTTGGATGTTTTCTTCCAAGCTTGTATAAGTTCCCTTCGAACGTTGGTTGGTGAAGAGTCATGTTGAGGTAAAGGAAGAGTTTTCGGCCCACATGAGATGAAAAAATGAGAAGGGGTTAAAACAGTAGTAATTTCAGAGCCAACATTGGTTAAGGGTCTGGAGTTCAGGGTATCTTGTATCTCTTTCAAGATGGTCAATAGATGTATTTCACTGAGAAGTGCTTTGTCCAAGGTTCGACGTAAGCAATGTTTAACAAGGCCTATGAGTCTTTCATAAAAGCCTCCGTACCATGGTGATAACTGTGGGATGAATTTCCATTCAATATGATTATTTTTTATTATTTCTGAGTCTAGTAACGTAGCTGTCAATGTGAAATGTGTAGCGTTATCTGATACGATCAAGGATGGGGACCCATGAGTTGCAATGAACCTGCGAAGACACAATATAAAATCTTCGGCACTTAAAGACTGGACGAGGTCCAAATAAATTGCTCGTACAGACATACATGTGAACAGACAGCACCATCGTTTGTGTCGTATATTATTTTCATCCACCACTGTAAGTGGACCAAAATAATCCACTCCAGTGAATGTGAATGGTGGGCTGTACTTTACTCGAGTGGATGGTAGTGCTGGCATATGAGGCAGCCGATAAGGTCCTCCCCCATATTTGATGCATTTTTGACAAGTCCTAAGTACTTTGGATACCTGCGATCGACCATGGGGAATCCAATACCGTTCTCTCAAAATACTAAGAGTGTGAGTAACCCCAACATGATGATGTGATTCGTGGATGCGTCTGATGAGACGAGCAACAATTACAGAGTCCTTGGGTAGGAGGATAGGGCACCGTTGATCATACGGTAGGTCAGCATTCTGAAAGCGGCCATGGCATCTTAATACTCTTGCATTATCTTGAAATAAACCCAAGCGTACGAAAGTATTGGTTTTTTGGTTATCCACTTCTTGTGGGAAATATATCCTTTGGAGCTCTCTGATGGTATCCTCTGGTAAAATAGTTCCATGGTTAGGGAATGACAGGCCAGACTCTGAAGCATGTGCGGTTGTGATATTGACAAATGTTCTAACAGGTGGCTCTGGCTCGATATAATCATGTTGTGAGAAGTCTGACGATGGAGAGTTTAAGGTTGGCCAACATTGGGATGATAGGCGTAGAAATTTAGGGCCTTCAGTCCATAAATCAGGTAGTACAGGGCGTGGCATGGGACGTGTGGCTACATCTGCTGGATTGTGTTGTGATGGGACATATCGGAATAGGATTAGAGTTGATTTGTTGATTTCCATCACTCTCCTACTGATAAAGGGTGGTAATAAGCGTTTTGTTTTTAGCCAACTCAAAGCAATTTGGCTGTCAGACCAGAGAAATATTTTATTCCAAGTAAGGGGAAGTGCCCGTTGGACATAATCAATTAATCTGGTGCCGATGAGTATAGCTAAGAGCTCCAGCTTGGGAATGGTCATGGACTCCTTCTGCTTCAAAGGGGTGAGCTTGGAGCGTGAGATAATGAAAGCTGAATCAATTTTATTGTCACTGATGATTCGTAAATATACTACAGCAGCATAGCAGTCCTTTGATGCATCTGTGAAGCAATGAAGTTCAATTGTACGGTCACGAACAGCCAAAGTGGGGCAAAATCTTGGAACTGATAGAGTTGAAAGTTGTCTTAGAAATGGGATACATAGGTTCCATTCATGAAGTATTGAATCTGATAAGGAGGTGTCCCATTTGATCTTCATTTGCCATAGGTGTTGAATAAATAATTTAGCAGGCAGCACAAGTGGTAAAAACATTCCACATGGATCAAAAATGGACGCAATCACTTTTAGAGCTTCTCTTTTGGTGTGTACTCCTTGATCAATGAGAGCTGCATCAAAGGACAGTTGCAGTTCATCGGTTAGAGTATCCCACTTTAAACCTAAGACAGAGATGTGTGTTTGGGTGTCTCTATGATCGTCTGGAATTTGATTTCGAAAATTTTGATCATTGGAGTTCCACCCTCTTAGGTTCATTGAGAGTTCACTAAATGATGCCCTTGCTTCATTATAAAGTCTGAGAGCATTTTTCAAATTATTTGCTCCAGTTACCAGATTGTCAACATAAATGTCAGTTGATAATTGTCTTGCTGTATCACTATTCTTTTGTTGTAGGTGGAATTTTAAAGTGGCAGATAGTAGGAATGGGCTTGTAATGACACCAAATGGTACTCTGCAAAACCTGAGGTGTAGGAGATTATCTTCGGCTGGTCCCTTGGAAATGTCTTTAAGCCACAGAAATCTGGTCACGTCCCTGTCTTCTGTTTGAAGGCCAATCTGTAAAAACGCCTTTTCAATGTCTGCTACTATACCAATAGGATGTACTCGGAAACTAAGTAGTAATGATGTTAGATCTTGAAGCATTAACGGTCCTTTGAATAACAGATCATTTAGGCTATGTTGTCCTTTGGTTTTGGATGAGGCATCAAACACTATTCTTAATTTAGTGGATTTGTTTTCCTTCGATACTCCATGATGGGGTAAGTAATGGACAGGATGTTCGATTGGTAAATGCTTTTCTTTTACTATTTCTATCATTCCATTGGACAACTGTTCCTGGAAAACATTATGGTACTCTTGTAATGTAGAACAGTCAAGTCTCCGGATAAGAGATTTTAATCTCCCTAAGGCTAGGCCTAGATTGAGAGGTAGATTTGGAGGAAATTGTACCCATGGCCACTTGATTGAGTACCGATTATTTTCGAAAACAGTGGTTTTATTGAAATAATTTATTGCTTCCTCATCTTGAACCACTTTGGGGGAGTCTCGAATACCAATGGATTCTAGCTCCCACAATTCCGCAACTCGATCATCTTTGAATGGTTCATCTATTGTTTCAAAATGAAGAGATCTGCAAATCTGGTGTTTGTCTTTAACCAATGTCCCAACTGACAGTACATGAGCGGATTTTCTCTCCTTTTCTATGTTACTCCCAGTGGGTATCCATCCAAAACAAGATTTTATTAAAAACAATCTGTCGCTGATTTTCTCTCTTTCTCCTAATATAAATAAGTAGTAGAAATCGCTACCTATAATTATATCTGCGGGTGTATCAGTTTCCACATCTTCAGCTACACACAGTTTGGGAAATTCATGTTGAAGTTGTTTCTTAAATTCCTTTGATGATGGAATAATACCGGTGGTAGTAGGTACGGCAAATGCTTCCACATCAACCAATCCTGTTTTTGTGTGTATCTTGAAAGGAATTAGACTTGTTTTTATTGTTTTTGGAATTGAAGTACCGAAGGTGTAAATAGTCAAGGTGGCCTCATTGTTACTTGGTAATAATTGTAATCTGTTAGCGATCGTTGTTCGTATATAACTTTGCTGGCTTCCTGTATCAAATAAAATTCTACAGGTCATGTGTTTTCCTTGGTCCGATGAAACCTTAGCCAGTGCCGTTTGTAACAAAGTGTTCCACTGAGTGCGAGAGAACATGGCCGTTAGTCAGGATCTCTCTAAAGTGGGACATAAGCTTCGGTTGTGGGTTCCATAAACACCACAATGGAAACAATTTCGTTTATTGGGACATTTGGAAGCTCGATGCAATTTGTGGAAACATTGATAGCAGTGTCCTTTAAGCTTTCTTTTGCGTTCTATGATAGAACGGTATTTATCACATTCATCATTATAATGTGCCCCTTTACAAAATATGCAACCAATCTTTGGTTTTTTCTTTGGAACAACTTCGTTTTTATCATATGAATGAGATTGTGTTGGGCGTTTAGTCCTGTCAGAATCGTTTTGTTGTTTCTGTGGAAATGTAGACTGGTAGGCTCTCTTCTTCGATTGCTTTGTTTTTTGTGAATTGACTCGGGGTTTATCGTCTTGCTGACTTGAATACATAGTTTCTGTGGTAAATCGCACCTCTGAGTTATCTGTGGAAGAATGGTTCCCATCTCTTATGACCGTCATTTCGGCGGAAGTTTCTCTTGCTGTAATGATCTGTTCCAGACTAGCGCGAATAGCCTCTACTGACTGGTCACCAGACTTCATTGCTAATCGTAGATCAAATACGATATCAGGAGGAAATTTCTCCAGGAGGGTTGCTCTTAATTGATTGTGATTTGTATTTTCTCCTAAGGCTGTCAGCACGCGCAAATGTCTCTCTATTTCATCAAGTACTCCCCGACAGTCAGAAATATCAGAAGCTGCTCGAGGTATTTTGGAAAGTGCCACATAGTGCGCATCTATCACAAGGTCGCGTTTACCAAATCGTTCCTTAAGTTTGTCTATTGCAATTCTATAATTTTCGTTTGTTATATTGAGTCCCCTTACTACCCCTTTTGCTTTTCCTTCCAATGAATTGAATAAATATGATAATTTATCGACATCCTTCATGTGTGTTCTACCATCAATGGAAGAGGAGAACTGGTCCCAAAATTCGTACCATTTTAGTACATCCCCATCATATTTTGGTGTATCAAGTTTTGGGAGACGACTATGTACTTCTGAATTCGTGTCCCCCGATTTTGTTGGTTGTTGGCTCGCACTGGAATGAACTGGTCTGTTTTGATATTCTACTTTCAGTTTTATTTCAAGCTCTGTTAAGAGTTCTTCTGCTTGAAGCTGTAAAACTGTGAACTGTCCCATTCGGGATGCAACATCACTTGATGGTGTCATTTCACGTAAGAAAATTGCCATTTCCTTTGAGAAAATCTTCACATGATTTTTTAATTTGTATACTGAGATCGTGTCTTCCTGAGTTGAAATAATGCCCTTTCTTAAATTTTCTGATACTAGTTGACACACCACGACCCACTCCATCACCCTCTCAGCCATTAACTCCAATCTTCGTAGAGCTACCTCCTCCATTATACTCTTTACTGTAATTACCCTGAAACAACAGTTCAACCGGCTGTAGCACCAGTATACCTTTATATGCAATCTAGCATGTTTCCAATGTCCCTTTCGTGTTGAATCTGTCTAAATTAACGTAAGCCCACATTGATTTATACTATTCCCTTTTATTGCAACCCATATTAATGTAAATAGTACACGTGAATTACTTATATTGAGTAAAATAACCATTTCATGTTTATAACATCAAATTTGTTCAATTTGAATATTTAAATAAAGTACAGTTGTGTGTTAGCAACGTCAATTTCTGTAAGATGCACAGTAAAAATGTCTTCTGATAGGTTTAAGAACACAACAAAGTTTAAATCAACAGATATGTGTTTACAATCATACTGATCATTCTAAGCGAGTTTACTTCTCCAAATAAATATATGTTCATTCAAAATATGAGGGGAAACTTATGGGGAGTTGGAATCTTGTCGGGCAAATGAAAGGGAAATGCGGTTGAATGACTCCTTTAAATCTAAGGAATGTGGCAAGAGGAGAGTAAAACGGAAGTAAGATATATTTCAATGTTCTTGTGGAAAAATAGATATTCCAAAACCCGAGTGAGTGACGAGGGGTTAGTCAGGTAGAAATCTCGCTGGACACGGAAGGGTGAATCACCCTCACTGGCCGCTAGGTACTATGAACTTCATTCCTTACGATACGAAGTAAACAAAATCTCGGTGGTGCCTCCATGTGGCGCTAGCCAATTCGTGAAAGGAAAAGGTTTCAAGTTAAATCATTAATCATCCTTTAAATGTATATTTTAGTACAACGGTGAACTGAATGATCAATATGATTGCACAGTAATATTAGTCTAGTCATTCGTAGATGAGTATGATGATGTAGAACGTGTGAATTAAAACTATGTATCTATTTATATGGATGCATAGGTGCTGTTGCTGAAACAGTGACTGGAACTGAAACTGAGACTGAACTGAAACTGAGACTGACTACTGAAACTGAAACTGAGACTGAGACTGAAACTGAGACTGACTGAAACTGAGACTGACTGAAACTGAGACTCACTGAAACTGAGACTGAAACTGAGACTCAGACTCGTACTGAGACTGAAACTGAGACTCAGACTGAAACTGAGACTGGTACTGAAACTGAGACTCAGACTGAAACTGAGACTGGTACTGAAACTGATACTGAAACTGAGACTCGTACTGAAACTGAGACTGATAAGATGCATCTACCAAGTAAGATGCATCACATGCACATGTATGTACTTTCGTCATGTAGAGAGTACATACTTTATCTGAAATTGAAACTACATACTAGCTCCTCGCAGTATGCAACATGTATGAAAATCAAACATCACCATGAAATCGATTCTGGGACTTACCAACGCAGCTAGTAGTGTGTCACGCGCGTCCTATCCGAATACTGCCCTTTTCCCTGATCCTTTTCCTACCTGCCCTTCCTCATCCCCTCCTCGTCTCCATTCTAGAGCTCGCCTTCGCGACATAGAATTAAAAGTGCCAATAAAACTTGTCTAGGAGAAAGTAAAGTAAAAAGTAAAGTAAACAAGGAATTTCACCTTGGATTTTCGTCCGACTACCCGGAGGTGTCGCGGACGTCGCCAGCCGTCCTCCAGAGAGGATCGGAACTAGGCCTGACGATTTCGCTCGTGGCTTCCCATTGCCTCACGCCCCTGGGTTGGGAGCGTTTTGGATTCACGTGATATCGAGATCAGAGGTGAACTGTCTAACGACAGGACAGGTATACAACACTTGATTGGATTTTGGCCCTAATCATTGGTGCCAGCCGGATTCGAACCGGGGCAATCAGTACTCCCACTGAAACTAAACAGCTAGAGGACTGACGCCCCAGCTCGCTCGGACAACCTGTCCCCTATACTTGTCTAGGAGAATTTGTTTGTGTTCTACTTATTTTTTACCAATTGATGCAAGAATTGAAATGTCAATCCTCTGATGAATTGTTGATGATGGAAAGTGGCTTCTGTTGATAGGTAATTTGATGCTGATTTCAACAATGTGGTCAAAATCTAGAAAATATTGAAGATGATTGGAGAAAAGCGTTTTTTCTAAAAGCATTCTTTCACGTCACACCTGTTTCAATTCATAATCATCAACCAAATTTGAAGGGGTTCAATTTCTGTTTTCCTTGGTCGAAAACAACTTTGTTGATTATTTGAAATGATAAACCAATACGAGATTAGCTGCAGACAAAAGCTGTAATGTCCAATTGACAGGAAATTTGATGCTGATTTCAAAAATGTAAAAATCTAAAAAATATTGAAGATAATTGGAGAAAAACAGTATATAAAACGCTGCAAATTCTTTCACTGGGGTTTATTATTCAATCGGCTTGCGTTCATGATTTGAATTTCTACTAAGCTTTGGAGTGTGCGTGTTTCACTGGATAGGGTCTTATTATTGAATTTCAGGAGGAACAAAAATATGATCAACTGAACAATCAAAATAGGTATTTTGGTCGAGAACAGTTAAATGGCCCATAAATCAATCAATTCATGATTCCAGCTCCACAATGATATCAGCTTCTGTGATAGAAGGCCTAGCAGCTAAAAGCTCACCTAAGAAACAACTGAAGCTAGTTTCTTGCCTAATTAATAAGCAATTTATTTGCTTTTTAGTTTAATAAACTAATTTAGTAATTTATTATTTCCCATCATTTTAAGGACATGGCCACAACACTGATGTATTACATTCATACTTAAAATTTGTGAAAGAATGTGCAATATTACTATTCCAGTGTTAATATAATATATATATTACGTACCTATGTAATACATCAGTGTTGTGGCCATGTCCTTAAAATGATGGGACTACTATAGAGAAAGAAGCCTGAGCAACTTCAACAAGATTTGTTAAAATAAAAATAATAATAACAATAATTAAAAAAAAAAAAAAAAAAAAACATTTCGGCTTAGCCCCTAAATTTTATTTTTTCCATACCTAATGAAGTTCGAAATTCCCAAGGTTTTTTTTTTTTTTTTTGCACGAATAGAGTAAAATTGGGATCGAACCGGATGAAAATCATGAGAATTGTAGCCTGAGCAGGTTCGTTATTTCGTCATGCAAAAAAGAGCTGATTATCCTTTGAGCCTACGTTCTTTTCAAAGCGATGGCAGGAACCAGTGATTATTTATCACATGTATGTACACGCTTAAATCCTTTTCGAAGCAACGACGCACTAATTATCTTTGTGCGTTCTTCCTTCCCGGAATAACGTAGCGCTAATTTATCATACTTCGCTTACGTTCTTCTCAAAGTGACGCGGGGGACGGCTAATTAAAATTCCTTCCCCATCTGTAAGACTAACAAAACTGCAATTTTTAAGCCAAAATTCACCATCTGTCAATGTCTACTAGTTTTCTAGGTCTTCTAGTTTTTCTTCGATCGGTTGATTACCGTTGGGTTAACAGTGAGTCATGGATTCACCTAACTGCACGTGTGACATTTCACACTCTGCCGAACTAACTCCGTTAATTTGGGTCACAGGTAGGTACGGGTGAAATTGAAATATTGGGCTTAACATTTTTTGGGGAAGACCATTTTGTAAATATGTATTTTCTGATATATTTTTTAAATAAGTTTTTTCTGGGATGTTTAAAGTTATTTTATTCATTTTGTATAATCAAATATATCGGCATTTGAATATTATTGGTGTTCAACAAGTGTAATTATTAAAATATTACTAAAAAGTGAGTGGGGTGACTCAGTCACCCCACTTGGTAGTTCGCGTTGTACAGGGGCTTGGTAGCGGACGGGTTAACTTTGAGAGAAAAAACATTTATTGATCATTATATTGGGTGGAATGTTGGAATAGTTGGGGTTGTGAAAAGTATAAATTGATATGCCAAAAGCTCGAATTGGTATGCCGAAAGTTGAAATTTGAGTCGCCAAAAGTTGAAATTAAGATGCCAAAAATATTAAAACTTATTTGTGCCAAAGGTTCAAATTACTTTGCCAAAATTTTCAATTTGATAATATGCCAAAAATTCAAATTGATTTTGCCAAACTAATCTGATTTTATTTTTTTCCTAACTGTGTGTGTGTGTGTGTGTGTGATTTCATTCTTCTGGTAGCCAAATTGCTGCTCCGTCCTCCAGTCCAAGTCCTCGCACGTGTTTCCTCGGGCCCCTTAGCCTCATGGAAACTGCTCGGTGAACTGAGAACTGAGTTTTCACTCGTGCCCACATCATCACCTGGGAGTAGGATTTAGACCACTTGTTGGAGAGGCGTAAGGAAACGTTTTTGAGAAAGGCTTCATACTCTTTATGTAATGCTCCATCGCATGAAATGACGAGTGGCGTGAAAGACCCTCTCAGGTCTTCAGCAACTCTGTCGTATTTTGCGTGTTTGGCTTGGGCTGCATGCCGGGAGATGGTAGGCCAGTCCATGGAGGAGTAAGAGACTGCGTCAGCGTTTATAACGCGGGTATCGAAAATCTCGGGTTAACTTTTGTTTCTAAACTTTGTTCGACGTGATGAACCTCTATTCTTGAATTCGAACAACTGTTCATACCGTTTGTGGTGCAACAGGTTATTGGTAGATCTACGCTGATTAAATTTCTGTTCACGCAAAGCAGGTGACGCTACGGATGGGTTGTGTGTAATTTGGAATCTCCCCTACACCTCCCTTTCTTTTACACTGTCGACTGCATAGCAGCGGTTCGGACCCCATTGCAGAATGAAAGCTAAATTACGGGTGTTCTTTTTCTTCAATTTACTCGCGTAGTTTCAGCGGTACCCAACTGCGGCTTTCATATACGAGTCAGACTGAAATACGAAAATGAAGGGGACGGAAGTTTTATTTCGTAGACAAACAGTTCCAGTGTTTTATGAAGCATGTGCAGAATTGTATTCAATGCTCTTCCTATGTGTGGCACCACCCACCTCCCGGCTCTTTTAATTTATCATGGTGTTGCAAAAATACGAAACCACTGTGAACTTTCACAGTGTGAATGGAGAGTAATGAAGGTGTTGAAAAATAACATTCATATGCAGAAACTTAATGAGACTTAACTGAATAGTTATATGGGTATTCACACGAGTAGGTGGTATTCAGTGAATACTTAGGCCCGCTTTCAGCAGAAATGTACTAATCGAAGATTATCCGATCTCCATTGGAATTCATCTTGAGGGTGTTAGTAGGTAAACGCGAAACAAATGTTTCGTTTCGCATGCACATTGCCCATCCTATTTCAGCACGTTACATCGCTTAGAAACGAAATTAGTCACAAGGGCCTTCAGCTGACCACTGATTACTATACCTTGTGATTGATTTGTCTATAAATGTAGTAAGGATGGGAAATCAATTCCAAAATCGATTTTTCGAATCGAATTCAAAATATTGATTCACCAAAAAATCGTCACTGCAATATCAATTTTTTACAGAAAATCGGTTTTTAAAAATTTATCATTTTTCTAATGAGATACAATTTTTAAAAAAAATATTAATCGTAATGATAATTATGATAGCAGCATGTTCAAGTTCGAGTTAGGTGAGTTGTAAGGATGAGAAACCGGTACAAGTGTCGATTTTTTTTAATACATATTCAAAATCAAAACCTAGATTAAATTTTCTAAAAATAAACTCAAGTTTTAATAAAATTGACTTTTATTTATTTTTTCATCGCTTTGAGAAAATTGAAAGTGAGAAAGGTGTATTATTTCTAGAAAAAACGACAACATATTTTGTATTTGTAAAAATGTTTATTTGCCCTGCAGGGATGGGCCTAGAATTTCCCTGACGTATCTCCTGCGTGTCGTAAGAGGCGACTAAAAGGAGGCCTTTCTGTAGCCTGAGGGGTCCCACGAAAAATACACCTGTCTCAGGCAAGTAGGAGCTGCGACAACACCTCCAGCTCTGAAGCAGAAAGGGAGTGCCGCCTGCAGCTCTGAGGAGGCTTGCTCCAGCAGGTCTGGTCCTCCAGGTTGGGGGTTGGGCGTAGGGCTAACGACCCTACCCCATAAAAATCCATTGTTACGAAACCTCGAAACAGAAAGAGCCGGACTGATTTTAATGGTAATAGACTTTGGCATGGAAATGGACAACCACTGAACCTAGCCACCTGGAATGTTAGGAGTTTGTTTAGCCCAGGAGTTAGCCGTAATCTGATGAATGAGCTTACCAGGTATCAGATTGATGTAGTGGCACTGCAGGAACTGAGATGGAGGGATACTGAGCTGGCAGATTTAGGAGATTATTTGCTCATCAACAGTGGGAGCAGGACCAATCGCCTTGGCACGGGCTTCATGGTAGCAAGAAAATGGAAAAGAGCAATTCTAAAGTATGAAGCAATAAATGAAAGGCTGTGTACCCTGCGACTTAGGAGCAAGTTCTTCAATCTGTCTCTCATCTCAGCCCATGCTCCAACGGAGGATTGCGAGGAGGATATCAAGGACCAGTTTTATGGGGAGCTGGAGTGTGCGTACGATGCATTACCCAGGTACGACGTCAAGATTATCCTTGGAGACTTCAATGCCAAAATAGGCCGGGAACCAGTGCTGAGGCCCACAATAGGAGCGCATAGTCTCCACGAGCTCAGCAATGACAACGGATTACGAGTTGCTGATTTTGCTGCAGGCCGAGGTATGTGCGTTAGTAGCACGTACTTTCCTCACAAGTCTATACACAAAGAAACCTGGATTTCCCCCAATGGGCAAACAAGGAACCAGATAGATCACGTTCTGATTGACAAGAGGCACTCTAGTGATGTAATGGATGTGCGAACGTTCAGAGGCGCAGATTGTGATTCCGACCATTTGTAATGCGTCAGAAGTCGACACGTTAACGGAAGTTTGCACTTTGAGCTTACTTTTGACGTAGGGAAATAGTTTTTTCTCATTGCAAACCTGTTCATTATATACCCAAGACCCTTCCTTAAAAGACCTGGCAGCGGGAAACATAATTTAACATGGTTTGAAAAGGGAAAAATAAATTTTGTAAAAAATCCCAATGGTCTAGTAGTCGACACCAGTGACCTACATTTTCTTTAGTAGTCGACATGGTTTTGCACTAGTAGTCGACCTACATGTGTTAGAAGTCGACCGTAGCTCTTGAGTCAGTAGTCGACAGGTTTCGTCATTCCGTCGTTTCCACTTTTTTCAACTTCCATCTAAATATTATACATTCAACCGTGAATCGGTACTTGAAAATATATTTAAAAGATGTAATAAAGTGGTTATCAGACTTTTTATTTGCAAGCAGCTCATTATTAGTCTCAAATTGCAATAAAGGACAGTTTTCATTTCAAGAAAAATATTGTCAAACACTTTGCATGATTCATTACACACCAGCTTTGGACTAATAATGAATCACATTACGAAATATATAAAATCACAAGATAAATTTTTAATTAAAATCACAACTTTGTGTTATTATACTTATACTTATTAAAAGGACAAAATCACTTGGAAGAACTTGGTAAAATGTATCTTCTATCCTCATCGTTGTCTTCCCCAATCAATACAGGATTTAATTTATCTATAACATCTTTCACAAAACACAGCTTAGAATCTTCTACTTTGTCCTTGAAGGTAGTGGCGAACTTGTGAATGGGTACTAAGGGGATACCAATGAAGGAGTCCTCGATCAACGTGGTAACCTTGAAAAGCTTGCAGTTCGAATTTTCTCCTTCAACCGACACTACATCTTTTTCTGCAATACCTAGTAGGTTTTCAGCACCATCCCGAGGTATATCTCCATTCTGAAATGATTCTATTTGATCAAACAGAGAGCGACATGCACTATCCATTTCTTCATCATCAAAATCTTCATCTCCGTCTTGTACCTTCGATGGACTCTTTACAGGGCTGCACTGTCTATTGTCAAGTGAGTTTAACTTGATTGAACGAGAGGAATTATCTCCCCTATAGGTGAATGGAAGCGGTTGAGGAACAGGTATGCCATGGCTGATACTCTCCTCAACATCAGAATCAGGATTTGATTGGGCCTCCGAGCTTTCTGAAGCAGACCAGTTGGTATCCTCCTCGGACGAAGAGGCAGCTAATTTTTTCTCCATCTTCTTTGATTCGGGAATCTTCCTTGTGCCAGGTCGTTTAGAAGCTCTTGTTTTGGGGATTCTGGTTTTCTCGTCTTTCATTGCTTTCTTTTTCTGCTGTAACAGTTCTCTTTCTTGTTTCTTCTTTATTCGCTCTTCCGCACGCTTTTTCTTGTGCTCTGCTTCTTCTTGTTTCTTGATTGCTTTATTCTTATGGTACTCTTGCCAACTTTCTGACGTTACAACATCAGGAAACATTTCCTTCTTCCTTTTGACTTTTTCTACTCGAGCCAACTCAATTTTTTCAGGCAAAAATTTAAAAGTCTTGAAGGGACTAGGAACATTGAATGGTAACGGTAAAATTTCTGCCGAAAATCGGAAATACAAAGTTAATAAATTCCATCCTCCAAACCTTGAGACCATTCTGTGAACTAAGTTGGTATATATTCGAAGAAAATACAGCTAGTGTCGACTACTGATGCAAAGCAAATTTTGAAAAATTTCAGAAGTCGACACCCCCTGTCGACTAATGAATATGAGCCGAAATTTATGTCAGTAGTCGACACCCTTCCTAAACCAATCAAAACATCATTGGATACGCAAACAAACTGAATAAATGTTGCCTAGAAGCAATAAACGACACGGAAATTTAAAATATATGATTAAATTTCAGGTAGTAAAAGTGAAATACACTTACATTTCCAGTCCGTCCTTAGCCAAAACGCCAACAATCAGCAAAGAAACGCGGTCTAACGAACGATGGCAGCTTTGATAGCTCTGGCGTCCTTTAAACCCACATGTTTCTAAGGCAAAATTATCTCTCTATACTGAGAAGAAATAGTATAATGGGAAGCAACAACTAAAAACGCCAAACCATGTCTTTATCCTTAGCTTTTTCCCACTTTTGAAGACGATGTCGACTATTAGTGCAGTGTCGACTTCTGACGCATTACCCGACGGACCAGGAGTCTCAAGATCGCCAGCTTCTTGACAGAACCCTGCAGGGTTCAGAAGTCGATGATGAAGACGTACCACCAGATATGGAGGATATTGTCGAGATTATCAATGGCCTGAAGAATAACAAGTCACCAGGAGTGGATGGCGTGGCAGCCGAACTTCTGAAGAATGGGGGCGAGGAGCTTATCCAGAACCTGTTCCAGCTTGTCTGGGATATATGGACGAGTGAGCGGATGCCCGAGGAATGGAGCCTAGCAGCAATATGTCCTATCCATAAAAGGAGACAAACTGGTGTGCGAGAACTATCGAGGCATTGCCCTTCTCTGTGTTTGTTATAAAGTTCTGGCAATAGCTATCAGCAGGAGACTCCAGCAGTATGCTGATCGAGAAATCGGCGAATATCAGTGTGGCTTTCGTGCTGGGCGATCCACAACCGATCACATTTTTGCTGTCAGACAAATCTTGGAGAAATCTTATGAGTTCGACATAACCTTGCACCATCTGTTTGTCGATGCAAAGCAAGCCTATGACAGCGTTAGCCGCTCTGCTCTCCTGAGGGACCTTGTATCGTTTGGAGTCCCAAAGAAGCTGGTCAGGCTCGTTCGAATGACCCTGGAAAACTCGAAATGTCTGGTGAGAGTTCAGGGAGATTCGACGGAGAGTTTTGATGTTAGTAGTGGCTTAAGACAGGGAGATCCAGCAGCGCCAGGACTGTTCAACTTCTGTTTGGAGGGAGCAGTGAGGGCAATCAGAACAAACCCTGGAGGGACCATCTTCAACCGAATGTCCCAGCACCTTGCTTATGCTGATGACGTGGAAATTGTAGCAAGGACTCTTCCTGCGCTTTCTGGGGCGTTTGAGGAATTTGAACGTGCTGCTAACGATAGGGGTCTTGTGGTAAATGATAAGAAGACCATGTACATGAAGACTGCAAGAAACCACTCGGCGCAGAATCGTGACATGATAGAGTTGGCTGGTCACCATTTTCCTGTCTGTCACTCGCGTATGGGAGAGGAAAGTGCTCCGAAGAGTATATGGCCCAGTGTTTGATGCAGAGGATCAAAGCTGGAGAATTAGGACAAACGCGGAGCTCAAGGAGCTTTTTAATGAGCCGGATGTGGTCACCTTCATCAAGAAGGGCAGACTCCGATGGTTGGGCCATGTAGAGAGGATGGAGTCGAGCAGAGTTCCCCGCAAGTTACTCTATGGGCATCCAGGTGGCAGCAGGCGGAGAGGCAGACCGCGTATGAGGTGGATTGACGACGTGGAGGCGGATATTCGCAGCCTTGGAGTCAGACGATGGCGGGCAGCTGCCTTGGACAGGGATGAGTGGCGGCGGACGATAAATTTTGAATTAATATCAAAATATTTATATCCCAAAATTCATCATCAATTGATGACAGGAATATGAGTTTAGACGCAAGTTTACCACTTGAACTATTCCTGGTTGGAGTGATAGATGTATTAAACCGTGTACAAACGTATTCACCTGTTCAGATGTTCCCAATTTCCTATTTTACAATGGAAAACCACAAATAAATTTTCCTTCCGAAAAAATTTGCCGATTTTTCAGAAAACGTTAGGTATTGAGGAATCAATTCACATAAAATTCGACAACAAGAGTATCGATCAACAAATTGAGTTTTTCACCAATAAAAGTCGATTTAAAAAAAAAATCGGTGAATCGTTCAACATCCCTAATATATAGATGCATGAATTTGTCATAAATATTATTCCATATCAGCTTTTACGAGTCCTTTTATAGGGAACTAAAGCTGATATCAAGACTTATAGGTCCTGCACTTCAGGCCATTTTCGTTTCATATCCTTACATAATACGTCGGAAAGCTCTTGATTTACGTTAAATTTCTACTTTCTTCAAGGTTGGTTGGGACAGAAAATAGCTCTACCCAGCTTGTCATTAGCGCCCTAGTTAGATTTCCGACGTCCAACAGAAGCTGTCATTCGAATTCCGGCTGAAATTATACCAATACGAAGAATGGTGCACTATACTACACACCTAAACAACGAAGGCCCATCTAGTAGAACAACAAAAACGCATCGAAATTAAATAGCTGAAAACCCCTTTTTCTAAAGGAACTTGAACAAAATGCCACTGCAATTATTTGATTCCTCATAAATACTGTTCGATTTTTTAAGTCCAATCACGTACACAATGTTTACTTTTCTTTTTCTGTATAAGCCCCAAGAGAGAAAAAAAGACAAACATTATGAGGTTGGGTTGAGCTCATTCGATTCTTTGAAGGCACGTCTGTCAATAATAACATAAATACAATAGTGTTATTTTCAAAGTTTTCGATATTACACAATTGTTCTTTAAAAATCTTTAGAATCGAATATGAAAAATGAAGAACGGATATTTTTCAACCCAAACTTCGGAAAAAAATTTTCGAAAAATTCCAGCCTTCGTGAAACTCTGGTGGATAACGTCAGTAGTAAGAAAGAAAATCTTCGGACGGTCGACGAACGGATTTTTCAATTCGATTTTCGGATTCAACATCTTGAAACGTAAAAAATCAAATTTTGAGGAGATTTTGAAAAACATTTTTCTTGATTGATTACAAAGGTTCATTATTGGAAATGGAAAACCCAAAAATCCCAAAAAGGTGGAATAGGATTCGTGTAGAAACCGTACCGCAGTGAGTCTATGACGTTTTTTTCTTTAAGATTGGCTGGTCAATTCTGTAATTAGCGTTTTGACCATCGGTTTTGACAGTTATAATGTCTGCCAAATTTCTCAAGACTTGTTGTCCCAAATTCCCTTTTCTCTCTTCGTGTCTCATTGTCTTTCGACGAGAAAAAACAACAGTAAATGCCAACCAAGCAAAACTCGAATTCAATTTCAATATCCACAACTCACACCAAGACGCCGGCATCTTGAAAGCTCGCTATTTTCGAGATTTTGGATGTTTAAACCCCAACCACAACACTACATCTACAACGAATGGTTCCGTCCAATTTGGCAGTGTAAGTTGCCCCTTCATTATACCAGCAAATATATACGTCGAGGCTTCAGATTATGCTAACATGCATCACTGTATTCGGCAGAGACATATGCTATACTGCAGGCACTCAGTTTTGCTGTCGATGAACTGATGCCCTTATGTGGCATCGTCATTCTAACAGATTCTAAGAGCGTAACATCAAAATTGGAAAACTTGAGAAGTACATCAAGGTTTCACATTGAGGCCGCCATACTGCAAAATATGGGACATCTTAGAAAAATAGGAGTAAGAACCACATTTTGTTGGGTTCATGGACGGTGTCGCTGGGAATGAGGAGGAGGACCGTGAGGCTGTTGGGTTGGGGTGTCCCCGGTACCCGCTTCCCAGTCCAGAGCGAATGTAACCCCTTAACCTCTAGTCAAAGCGGAAAGAAGAGTTCGCGAAATACCATGGCGGTCAAAAATACAAAGAGCTGTTCCATCCCACTGATTTACAACCATAGTTCGGTAACCCAAACGATTCTACAAAAACGTTGTTCGACTGAGGAGTGGACTGGATGCTACACCGCCTTACTGAATCATACCTATGCAGAAGTTGTGAGGTCGATCCAAAACCATACAGCACATTATTCTGGAGTGTCCAGCCCATTCAACGTTTAGAGACTCCTTACTGAATGGAATTGTCAACATACGGGAAATCGAGTGTCCCTTCAACCTGGATACCCTTGTGTCATTAGGGAACATGGACATTTACTTTGCCTTACATGAGTTTTTAAAAGCTATTAACTTGAAGCTGTAAAACAATATTATCATTATTATTACTACTTCATTTAATTAATACTTGTAACGGGTTTTAATACATTGGTGCCAATAAAAAAGAAAAAACCCTAACCACCTCTTTTGGAGTTTTAACTCAAAAAACACTCTGGGGGGAGACAAAGTTCGGTAATCTCTGTTTTTTTGCCAATATGTTCTAGCTTATACTGGTTTAATTGTTCGGCGATAGTTGCCATAAAACTGTCCTTCCGTCCGACTATGTACACAAAGTTCCCCAAGCGTTCGGAAAATTGATTTTCTGTCTCCGGAAAGAGCGAACAGCCAAGTTTTCTTTATAGACCGAGAAAGACGGTTCGGAATCGAAGCGCTCGGGGTTGTTTTGAAGGCGGTACCTCCTCGTTAGAAGAGGAACCGGACTAATAATCTTAATCCGCGCCATCGGTTTGATTAGAACAGCCTGTTATTCGGTCGGAAGCAAGAACGTTTGGCAAAATAGGGGGCCAAGTTGGGGGCGTGGCGGTTGGCACAAGTCCCACGAACTTTATCCGGGCATTTGCAAGTTTTTAGCCGGTCGACTATTTCACCCCTTAATATTATTCTTCCTTTCCGTCTCCCTCTTCCCCACCCCGTTCTTCTTCGCCCGCCACCTTTTCTTTCTCGGGTTTCCTTTTCTTCTTTCACTTTTATTTCGATAATTGCTTTGATTCTCTACAATGTTTTCAGAAAGTGTTGCAAATAATTACACCGGAATCAAAGATTCCTGTGTTCCCTCCTACGCAGATTGTTCTGCAATTACATGATACATCGTCAAAATATAACTAAACTACTCAAAATTTGAAACGTACCACCTACAATCCAACGGTATCCTCCACCCAGTATTCACTGCGCTCAGTCAGGGGTTTGGTTTCGTTATCAAAGGCTCGAAAGAACAAGGGGAAATGAATTTAACAGTGCAGCTGCTGAACGTGGTGTCGATCCCGACAGTTTGGAATAGCTGAGTGCAGCGATAATTGAAGAATGGAACGATATTCCTCGTGACTTCACTCGTTCACTCATTGAAAGTATGTCGAGAAGAGTAGAGGCCGTCATTCAAGCTCGAGGCGGGCCAACTCGTTACTAAAGACAAATTTTTGTTCATTTGCTCTTCATTTTCTTGGCTATTGTGTTTCATTCTCTTTTGACTGACAGAAGCATTTTTCATTTCGGCTGAATTACGTCCAATTTTGCTCTATAAATTTTTTTCAGCAGCTGCACTGTTAAATTCACTTCCCCTTGTTCTTTCGAGCCTTCGATAACAAAACCAAACCCCTGACTGAGCGCAGTGACTACCCGGTAGATGTAGATGTAGATGTAGTATTAAAACTCTCAGGGTGGGGGTTTGGAAGCCTGTTGGCTTATTCTACTTTCCTAGGAGTTTTACTTTTAATCAAGGAGATTCAGCCCCTTGGTGAGGGGTTTGAGGCCCGTGTTGTTCGCCCTGAATGGACATCATTGGGGTTTGTGCCCCAAAGAGTTCAAATCTACGAGAAGCGAGTGCAGGGCACTCAAATAATGTGGGAACATAGCCTGCACAGGGTTGTACTTTGTGTTACCCCGATGCGGTGTAGGTGGAACCTTAGGGGTACAAAGCCAGTTATGAGGCCGACCATTGTTCTTAGTTCCCTACGGTTTTTACCTAGTAGCCAGTCAGTAATTTTGGTGTTGGGTTTCTCCACCATAAGTTTACTGTGGACATGTCCTTCGATATTGAGCCATCTACTAGTGGTTTGTTTATTGACCCACATGTTGATGGTCCCCCTGAAGGCAGTTTTTGGTATACCGACTGCCGGCTCAGGGCCCACAAATGGGGTTTGGGAGCCCCGTTTTGCAAGCTCGTCAGCTTTCTCGTTACCAGATATTCCTTTATGCCCTGGCACGAATTCCAGGCGAACCCGGTTGTGTTTTGCCAGGTTATTAAGGGTTTGCATGCAGTCCCAAACCAGTCGTGAGGAGACGGTTGGTGCCATTAATGCTTTTATCGAGGCTTGGCTGTCTGAGAGGATCCGGACGTGGGCTTTTTTGTGTCCCCTCCTAAGGCTCTCAGCAGCTGCTGCCTCGATTGCCACCATTTCTGCTTGGAATACAGAGGTGGAATTGAAACGTTCCACCTGGGTTTAGCCCCATGTACTCCAGCACTACCCGGTAGGAGGATACCGTTGGATTTGTAGGTGATACGTTTAAAATTTGGAGTAGTTTATACACAGGAGCCTATGGAGCAAAAAACGCAGCAAATTACCCCATAAAGTTGTATTATTTTTTAAACCCACCCCCCCCCCCCCCCGTATTTTTTGCATTTGCTCTTTTGGCCGTGATCGTATAGAGGTTAGTACTTTCCCCGGACACCCCCCCCCCCCGTATTCTCACCCCCCTCCCGAAAATGTTACATATATACGCCTCTATTTTACCCTATCTAAAAAATACTGTGAAATGGCACCCCACTTGCCTAAGTCAGTGAAAACTTCGAAAAGCCAAGTTTCTAAAACATGAAATTTATACTAATGATGTCCGTGAGCAAATCTTTTTGAAAAATCATCAGACATCAAATTTGAAACGTAAAATGAGTGGGAAGAGGGGAAGGGGGTTGTTTCAACACATTTTGGCTGTATGATCACAAGATTTCATCATTGGAAATAATGAACGAAAATTGTATTCGGTCATGCAATATTTGTAATAGTGAAAAATGAACAATACCGTCAAATTCAGTAAAAGATAGTTGAACGAGGTACAATTACAGCTACCTTGCGATGAAAAATGTGTCGCTTCCGCGATTTGAAAAGAAATGTATACAAACCGCTATGGACATTGTTCAATTCTCATGTAAAACCGGAAGAGGTGGCGAGTTTGTACACTCGATATTCTCGCAGCGGAGCTATTCACTCTCGATACAGAAAACAGAGAAAAAAAGGGGGAAAAAATCCACCCTCCACGTGACGAGGGGGCTTGTTGGTAATCCATCTTCAGCTCGTTGGTACGAAGGGGTTTTTGAGCGTTTTGAATTAATGCTCGACGAGGAACGGTTGTTGAAAAGAGGGGTAAAAGCGGAGTCAGTGCCCATTTCAAAGCATATATCAAAGGGATTATAATTTGAAATCCCGCTCGAGGGCGTACGGAGTAATTCGCCATGGAGGCGGGCATGGGGATTGAGACCCTGCCCGCAGGGGTTGGATCTCTGTAGATTCTCAACGGAGGGTCGCGCGGCCTGGACGGGCGACTGCCGGAAACAAAGGGATATTTCTGTGTAAAAGGGAGGAAGGAGGGGAGATTGCTGTTACAACACCGTAAAACAGAGTAACAGGCTTCTGTCTTTTGGGTGGGAAATCCGCTCGAATGGGGAAACAACGGTTTCATTAGATCCTTCAGAAGTGGTGGGCTAGCAACAAACAGATAGTGGACAAGAGCAGAACTGACTGTCCCTGCCACTTTATGAAGCGACAGAGTCCGGAGAAATGAAAATGTTCTTCATAATGGCGTAATGGCCGATTGTGGACTGACATCAAAATAAATACAACCTCGTGTTTTTCTCACATCTGAGAGTTTTGTACTACCCTTTTTTGTTGTCCCTTACACGTGGTATTCAACAATGCAAAACGCCCTTCATTCAATTGAACCAAACGAATTTTTGAGATATGTTTATCAACAATACCAATGTAGAGGACCGATTACTGTCCCAATATCGACCAAAATCAAACCATAAGAAACAAACCTAGATAGATACCTATTTAATTTGCTATAAAGAATTTTACCACAGATTTGGAAGAAGCCAAATAATTGACACGAGGGATTCCACCTTAAGATAAATTATCTGAAAAAGCAACGACTTGGGGGAACAAAAAACTACGGTTTTGGGTGGAAAAATACATCAGGGAAACGCTATAAGAGAAGAAGAACAATTTTTGGGGAACGAAGGATAGAAGGATGGAAACAATGTAAACAGCAATCAAAAATGCGAAAAGCTACAGTTACTGCATTCAGGTAGTTCAATACATTTTTGGCCATAGACCACGCTACGATGCAAAACAGTGGAAGCTAAAAATTAATTTGTATCAGCTTCCTCGTATCCATAAAATAACTGTATAGATCATTGAAAATTATTATTGAATACAGAACTTCGTTCAATTAGATTTATTAGTAAATATTAAATAATTCAAGGGTAAATTTATTGTTATGCAGGTGCATAACTTGAGAAAAATCCCTGAAAACTTCATCGAAATCTGTCATGAACTCCCGGAGTTATGCGTGTAACAAGGATTTCACGTTTGCAGATACGCAGAGGCTACTATTGATCCGGATGTCATGAAACTTATAGGGGACCATCTACACATCAAACCGAACAATCCCTGAAAATTTCATCGAAATCGGTCATGAACTTCCGGGGTTATGCGTGTAACAAGGATTTCACGTTTGCGGATGCGCAGAGGCTACTATTGATCCGGGGGTCATGAAACCTATAGGGGACCAGCATACAATCCCTGAAAATTTCATCAAAATCGGACTATAACTTCGTGTAGTTTGTCCCATAACAAGGATTTGCTGACAGACAGACACACAGACAGACACACAGACAGACACGGAACCAAAATTGTTCAGAAAGGTCTGAAACGCAAAATGCGAGTGGAATTTTTGATTTTGGAGACAAACAAATTTTCACATTCCGAAAGTGAAAACAATGCTTCGCTACCTTGGTAGACTCGGAAGCAATTAATTTGTATCAGCCGCACAAATAACTTCAAGAGGAGTTAAATGTTGAAAAGGATAACTAAACAGAATATTTATCACTTCGCAAATGGATTTATTATAAAATAAATAATTCAGGAAACTATTTTAGTTTCCTGAAATTCAATAAAGATCCTTTAGTTTCCTAGTAGATTTTTCTTTAATAAATGAAGTTGCTCTTGTCTTTAATAAATGAAGTTGCTCTTGGAAAAATATCCGCAGTATTTTTATAATTTAAATTATCAACAGGAGTACAATCCAGTTCTTAGCGAACGACCCGACAGTTCCCCCCCCCCCCCCCTCCGCTCAACACTCCTTCAACTAACCTTCGAGTGGGCTCCTTCCGCCCTCTGTTATCCTGGCATCACCACTTTTCCGTCCGCCCGAGGGGGTCATTCGTGTACCTGCCACCTTGGTAAGCACTAGCCTCTCTGGTGCTCTGGTTGAATCTACAGATTTTTCCAGGGAGTTGGTTAGGCTTAGTAAGTACCGTTTATGAACACAGAATGCGATCACGTAAACCCTTGTTAGCCCCCCCCCCCTCAGCCGTAGCTTTCATCTCTGTTTACTAGCTCCCCTCCTCTGAGCTAGAATCCCATATTTGTAGGTTGCATAGGCAATTTTTCATCTTCAGTACTTAAATGTGTAAAATTAATCATTTAAATGATCTGGCTGTAGAACCATAGAGGTCTACTGTCCCGCTTTTTTATTTATTGAATTGATACGTCTACGGAAATGATGAAGACGCGACGACGGACAACTTGTTGTGCTCGGCAGGGATGCTACGAGAGATCTGGGGGCATCTTGGGGGCGCCTTTGGGGATCTGAGTTGACCCCGCTGTCCTATCGCCTACTATTCTCTTCAGGAAGTATGTCCGATCATCGCATCACCCCCCTCATGAAATGAAAATTCTGTATGTCTGTTTTTTTAGTTAATGGAAGATTACAGTGTTTTATACTAGTCCTTCCTCATTTTTACAATTTAACAAACATTGATAATAATTATCAACAATAACAACAATTATTTTTTTCTAGAATGATTGCATCAGAGTACATATTATAAATCAATTGGATACGTTTACATTCTTCTTGGAAGTATGTATCTTGTTGCCATGCGATTATGGGATGAATGCCGATGCGGGACTGCTTGACTTGTTCCATGTTAGGGGTTGCTATTTTCGTTCGCATCCAGTTCAAGGCTCCTGGGTGGTGGTGTAGTCCTTATGGAATAGATGCAGAGGAAACGGGCCATTATGTGCCAATCCTTGACATCTTCAGCAAGTTTTCGCGGCTTTTGTGGCTAACCGCTTGTTGCAAATTCCCAAGCACTCAGGTTGGTATGGGTGCCCAGTGCGCTGCCGCCATAGCCTCGTTGCGTCGCTAGTCTTACAATTGGCTTATTCGATGGTGAGGCATATCGATGCTGGTGCTTAGCAAGGCTGTGGTGTGCTACGATATTGATTACATCCGCACTATACTCTTACACAATTTCAGGTTTTACTCCCACTTTTTAGGTAAGTACTTTTGAGAAATTCAATTGATTACCGATTTTGTAAGGTGAATTTTGGGTTAGGTGAAACCACCACAGCTTTTGTTTTATCCAGCTGGAAACCTTGCGGGCACCATTTCAGTTCTTGAGGAGCATTAATAGTGCAAATGAATCGAAATTTCGGTCACAAGATCAATATCATTTGCACCATTTTTAAGGCAGTTATGAGTGACACGGCGGACGGACAGTGAATTTTTGAGTCTAGACGTCTTGAAAGTTTAAAAGTGAACCATAAAATAAAATAGAATAGAAAAAAATACAATCGATTTCAGTGGTTAAATTTGACAACCGTACACAAGGGTGTGATCCAGGGTTAAACAGAAAGAGTATAAAACGGTGATCTTTTCTCATGTTTGATGTACCGTTTAGTAATAATTTGCACCGCTTTAGATTCATCGCTGAGAGGTTCGCATTACCTTCGTTCTCCGTGCAACGATAATGCGGTATCTCCGTTTCCTCCTACCTGGGGCAGGTCAATAGCAATTTTTCACTTATTGAGACCCCTCGGGGAGAAGCCTATTGTGGCTACTATAACTTCTTCTCACGCAGAAAGGAACGTCCTCGTGCAATACTTCATCCAATTGTGTGACTCCCGGCTTTGAGCGGACCGCAAGCGGGCGAATGGAATTATATATCCAACGCAGACACAAACCTACTGAATATGTCTTTATGGGGGAAGATTTACGGCCGACATCGTTTTTCATGAAGTATGAAAGATTATTTATCATGTGGAATGGAAATGTTGACGCGATAACAAAATATTATCGCATCTGCTTCTTGCGCGAACACGGGCAGACCTATCAGTGTCATTCGAACGGACTGTGATATATAATTATTTATTCCGTTTCTCCTTGGGAACGACTCGACCTTGGCACGTTTGTAAGAAAGAACACTATTATTTTTGTAAGAAAAATCCGCATAGATCTACACATTATACAGGGTTTTCTGTGTAAGAACGACGAAATTTCATGGATCCACCATCCATAAGTTTCTCAAGTTCTAAAAGTACGATTCGATCTCCAGTTTTCTGTAGTCGGGGAAGAACACACTGATAATCTTGTATTACAACGCGATGGTGTAATTAACAGCTACTGCGCATGCGAATATGTAATCCCTTTAACAATCCTAATTAATACAGTTTACTTCAGATTTTGATAAAATTTAATGGGAATAATCAGGTTGGAACTTGGATGGACCAATATTCATGTCATTGCTTAGAAATTGATACACCGGTCTGCGCCGGCGCGGACTTAACATCCACCGAACATTATTTTCTCTGGATTGTTGAATTAGTCGAAGCAAAACTACCCAACAAGATCGTATCATAATTTTATTAGCTAAACGGCATTCTATTGGTTTATTAAATTATTATTTCAGCTCAATTTTTGACTAATGTATTTTTACGTGGAAAAATGTGTATTTTTTTATATATATATTTTTTTTTTTAAGAAAAGGCTGAAGAGTAATGAATTCCCCGAATTAGGTCCTTGATTGATACGTTTCATGAGATTATTGGCTCTGCAAACGTTTATTGAAAATGTAACTGAGCGAAGATCGACTACTAGAGGCCAACAAAAATAGTCTCTATGTTACGAATTCAGGAAAACAATCGTCGTATTGACTGACACGGTAGGTACGGAACTAACCTAAGTAAAACGCGCTCTCCTCCATTCAAACGCTTGCATTATCGTTAATCGCCGGTATCGCCAGTAAAGCTGAAATCGCCCGACTCCCACTCACGTAGGACGAGGCCATAGTGGTTATTTCTTATTAATTTACAAGTTTCTAATTTAAATAGTTGTTAACTATTTATATTAATAATAGTCTTCATGCATTTTTGAGCGATAACACTCAAAGGGGACTATCCCTAGCCTAACCTGAACGTACCACGTACGTTTCATCAAATTCGTGGAATTGAGTAAGTTAGTTACAGGGATCTACGGTTGAGGATGGTCTGAAACCCAAAATGCGAGTTGATTTTGATTTTGGAGAAATACAGTTTTTCATCCCCCATGAGCGAAAATGAAGCTTCTGTAATATTAAGATGGATACGTAATCGATTGAATAATACAATTTCAATAATGAAATACTCATTACAACGGGGTATGAAGCGTGGGTAATGAAAATTGGCTTGATGAAGCTGTGAGTAAAACAAATGATGTAGGGTTGGGGGATCATGAAGATACCCACTTAGCTAATTGTTATTACAGCTTCCTCTACCTCTCGGAAGCAAAACGAGTGTCGTTCCGAAATTGAAGGTGAAATACAAGATGGAGTGAAGAATCAGGAAGGAAGACAAAAGAAGGATAATTGCACATGAGTGGAAATGTGTTTACTTGATTCAATTCCGAGTGTAGATCTACTGATCAACGGAATGTATATGATGAGTAATAATGATTGAAATAGTAATTATTATGCCTTCGAAGCATCCCTCAGTTAGTTGCTGGAAAATGCAATTACCCGTTAAAAGGGAGAGCCCAATCATGATGGAGAACTCAAAGTACTGACTAGCCCATATGTTAGAACAAGGACTAGGAGAAGCTAATATTTCAACAGCTGTGCAATATCATCAGCATTCGGGATAATAGGCAGTCATAAATATTACAAATTGATTAAGCAGTTCATACTGAAAATCAATATTGAATTACACTAATCGAGGAGCGGCAGTTCCTTCGACCATTATCAATTAACAATCTAATCTGCTTTCAATGCGTCGTCACGCCGGATTGGACTACAAAGTGGCATGGTTACAAAACCGTACACAATGAATGAAGAGAGCCGATTCAAATCAGCTATTCTATTCAGAACATTCATCTACCAACAGGAAATAAAACAAAGGATCAAACGATTCGAATAACAAGAAAACAACCATATATATTATTTTGAGTAGTAAAAAATCTCCTTAACCTCTTCAGGTATCGATCACGAGCCTTCCTGCGTGTCGGGGGGGGGGGGGGGGTAGACAACCATTGAGTAACCGGAACACTGACTGTAAGATAATTTTAATACAAGAGATGTCTGAATAAAGTGCAACTGTGTGCTCTGAATCAATGCATTCACTATCATTGCAACTGATTATACAAAGGTTCATAATGTCTGTATTAGAAAATAATTTAACGTAAATCACTGAGCTTTGTCTACGTAGTCTGTTGCGTATTATGTACACTCATCAGCTCTTACATACTAGCAACAAAGGCCCTTCAGCTGATCAATGTGTCTACGTACCTTGCATTTTCTTTCAGATATCCTAAGCACTATAGGATGCCCTCAACGAAATTATAACTCCGTAAAACCCCAAACCTTCATTCTTCCTTCAATACATAATAGACGATAGTATCCAAATACTTCAATGATGCCATATACATACTGCATATCCTTACACAAGTTTATATCCTCCCACGAATGCAACGATTCTGCAAAAATTGAGTCAAATCAAAAAACGGATTACATCAAGTGAATCAGCGCTAAAAAATAATAACCACCTTCATCCACTATTTGAAAATTTAGGGTTAGCGCAACTTTGCGTGCTCGCTGAACCGGTTACGCGCAATCAAAAAAATTTGTTGAGGGTTCAAATTTTCATGAAATCTTGGGTAGAATTTGAATCTTCAATAAAAAATTGGGGTTCTCATCCAAAATAAGAAAGTTGGTGTCAATTGCGCATGGTTAATGTGATATTTAATGGAATATGATATTTGAAATCCTTGGAAAAAATATGAAGATTCAAAAAAACTGTTTGTTTATTCCCATTTTGACAACTTTAAGAGGGAGGGAACAACTCGTGGGACACCCTGTATATCATAAAGTACTGTGGGCTACATTTATCAACTTGGCTACTGAAGTTAGTTGATCAAAAACCTTCGGGTGTGGGAGTTTTCTCTTAACATTCAGGTGAACAGGAAAATAATCTTTATTCTCAAGGTCGGACCTATCCAGTCTAGAGTTATCTTTCTTTGATGTTTATAGCAGTGTTGCTTCACTAATTTATGAACCACAGAAAACAAAAGAAAGAGGAAAGAAGTTAGCCGAGCTACAGACTGTTTTTCATTAGATACCTATTATGCCATCTTACCGTGCAATCTCTCGGGATATTTGAAATTCATCAAGATGGTAACCGAAAACTGTTCCTCCAGCGAGGTATAGAAAGAAAAACTAAGAAACGCGGGAAAAAAGAGGAACGAACGTCGGGAGAGATTAAAATAACTCATAAGTTGAATACCTTCGGCCGACATTCCTAGGGCAGGAAAAAAAAAGGCTGAAGTGAAGGAGAAAAATGATTTCCCGGGAGGCGGGTTTGTTTTGAGCATTTCGAAGGGGGCGTCTGTCAGTTACTCGGTTCCCTTCACTCGAGTTCCTGAAGACACGTTTTCATTTCCCGGATGCCTCCCATTGAAGGGAAAACCCGTGGGTGGGGATAAATGATGAAACGGCCGGAACATTTGAATTGGATGTTGCGGGAATAAATCGGAAACATGAAACCTCAGTTTGAGAGGAATATGAAAAATCCTAGAAATATCACACATTGCGATATGATCATAATGGAAATCATGAAGAGCGATGGACGGTTTTTCTATACTGTCCCCCAAGTTTGAATAAGGTCAGTCATGTAGTCAATGCGAAAATTCCATTTAATAGACGACGAGTTTGATCGTGTGCGAATCCTGCCAGCATGTCGAGAGCAGTATAGTTAATTGAGGATATAATATGCAATGTTTATCTACAACCTACATAAATTCCATTAAAATTGGACCGAAACGGTGAAAGTCATCCCTGTTCCAAGAGTTCAAGTTATCGCACCAAGAGCAGTTATTAAAAATTTTGGGGTGCCCTCGGGTGACAACAGCTTCGGCCGTTTTCCTTCTCCGAGCAACGCGGTGCTAAACATCGAGTGGGCAAATGCGCCTTCTAAAGTGACATCAAAAACTGTCAACGACGTCGAAACCTGGGCCTATACAAGATGTGCTATCTGTGATGTACTTTCCGTTCACGTTTGTTACTGATGATGATCTAACTGTCGATATCGATTTAACTGTATACTCATTATTCTCGTGGAAATATAGACAACGGTCTATTTTACACCGTTTTCACCAAATATTGTGTACTAACGCTCTGTAGTGATTTTTTAAGATGTCGTTCTATAGGAGAGAGCCACTAAACGAAATGGCAATCCTTATTATTTATATAAAAGCAGCAATCATTATGAGAAGCATTGCTTCTCATTGTCGAACGGAAAGTTAGTGTTTGGGTGCATATTAACAATACCTTTTAATTGATAATGATTGATCACTGATGCCTAATTGATTACGTGTTTTATGCTATGTTTTAAGCGTAATGTGTTCAGGTATATTTCGAGCTTTCCAAAGAGTACTGTACTTAAGATGAAATCTAATGGATTGTCATTTCCATAGCAACTGAGTAGCTTACGTGGAGTTTGCTAACGTAAGATTTAACATTTATTGTAAAACCAATGTAATGTCATTTTTGGTTGACGCCCTGGCAACGCCATATCCATATCAAAATACCATAATAATAGTACAACAATTTATAAATGGTTCAAGTCTTTGATTAGTTCGAATAAGGTTTTCGGCGATCTGAAAAATGATTGTAGCAAGTTGGAAACATCCAAGTGGGTACCTACAGACGTATTTTAAGTGAAAGAAGACTTCTGTCAAACACTTAGTGTTTGTATCAACAGAAATGCCTTATTTACTTGACGTTTCTTCAATTTGTGTTATATTTAATATATTTAATCTGGTACAGAGGAAAGCTTTTACATCGAAAGATCCTAACTGAGCCTGTTGCTAACACTTGGGCCCGTCAGTGGCGGTGTTTAGCGCCTGTCACTAGTTGCAGTACCGCAGTAACTATGTTGTTAAGAGTTGGACTTTTCCAAATGTGATCATTGGACATAGTTAGAAAAAAGGTAAGCGAAGGATGGCTGAGGGATACCAATAATATTATTAATATGTTTAATTTTATGATAATGATTTGTTTAATTGCATTTTGATATTGTACTTCCTTACTAAGAACAAAAATGTGATGTTACCAACAGTGACATAATAACAGCAAACTATGCTTCCGAGGTTGACGGAGGGGGTAGATGTTGCCACTAAAGTCATAATATTATTCATAATTTTATCATGAAACCATAATAAAGTCCTGGTCATCATCTCTGAATCTTATAATAACGTGGCTGCTCGTATTATCCACCATGGAAAAACAATCATTGCGGCCATTCTTGAAGAACCCCGCCCATCCCGTCACCAAAGGCGACTCAAACGGAAATGGCACTCAGATCTTCTGGTTCCTGAATCCTTCTAGTCCTCCAAATTACGAATTTTTTATTTTATTATTTTTGCTGGGTAGCAAGTATGCGTCAAATGCCATGTTGTTACTGTATAAGTCTGCCATAGGCCCACTTGATAGTGTAAACCACAATAAAGTAACTATAATTTGAAAAAAAAAACCATAATAATGTAATAGTAACGTAATGACTGCAATTGCAACATCCAACTACTTGTTTGTAGTCAAAAATTGTATTGCTAAGTAATTATTAGTTTGAAAAATTACTTAGAAATGTTTAACTTCTATGTAATTTTATAGTTGGTAGTTAAAACTAAACTGAAACTTCTGTAGTTATAGCTTGTTTTTAGTTTTTATGACTGCTTTCCCAACTCTAGAGTTAGTAGCTACCAAAAACTCTTGATTAGTGCTACGTATAACTGGAGGGAGACTCAAATGAGGTGGTTGCCAACAAATTTTGGCTGAGCAGAATTAGGTGTTGATTTATGATAAATGACAATGTTAAAAGAAGAAATCATCCTGACGCACACGTTCCCGGAAAAAATTCATTCGAATTGGAAAAACTGTAACACTTAAGGTTCTCCAGGATTTATCATTCGCGTAACCGCAACAGCTACTAATGATAAAATTATGATAAAATTGATGAGGGAATTGATTGAATAGTTGTTTGTCGACTACGAAAATGATTTTTGGTGGGTTTACCCCTGCCGGGGATAGGTTTGCTCTGCTATTCTTGCGTTTATAATTCTTATTGAAGTGTTTGTTATTCTCATGAATATTGATTTCTGAAGTCGAAGATGAGATATGGGTCATTCCACGTCAAATCGACCTATCGTTGCAGGTGACCCTCTCGGATTTTGATCAAACTTGGCATAAATGTTTGTTTTTATAAGAAAAAAATATTTGCCGATTGGTTTTGCGAAATGTCGCCGGGTTGCCTAGATACGGTATAGGTCTTAATTCCGAAATTGACAAAACCTGTATGTAGTTTTTTCGCCATAACTCCGTTGTTTTTTGACTTACAGAGCTCCCAAAAAAATTATTTTGAAGCTAATAGAACAGGATTTAACAATGTAGGGCCAAAAAAATATTTTTCTGAAATTTTAATTTTTTTTTTTTAATTATGAAAATTTAAAAAATCTTTTTTGAATGTCATCCACAATTTTCAAAAATTTTTTGGGGGTGTTTTTATGTTCTTTGATATGTAATCAAACTGAGAAAAAATTTTGGTGAGGGCAATATTTCTTATAAGGGAGATATTTACCGTCAAAGTTACTGACTTTTGTCTTATGCGTTACTAACTTCTGGCATATGCACAGTTTGGTCGGCCCTGTACACAGTTCTTAAATTTCTCTATGTTATCAATGTTTGGAAGTTGTCAATGGGTGAGACAGAGTCTCACCCCCCACCAAATGTATGTAATTAGCATCAAAGTTATTATTTAAGATTAAGCTTGTGGCTTACAAGGAATGATCGCATATATCAACATGGAATTGTAGGGAACATGTGAAATAAGTAGAAATATTATGTAGTCTGTGCACAGTTTGTTATAGCACGACTGAATTTATTTTGTTAAAACCTATTTCAAGCGAAATTTTAGTCAAAATAGTAAAACTGGTCAAAATGAGAAACTGGGTAAAACATGGCACTCCACAGGCTGTGGGAATTTTCGATATGTGAACAAAAACAAATTTGAATGAGTTCATAGCCATTTTGTCGGATAATCGTTTCCATTGAAAACTATCGAATTTTGTCAGCACAGTCCCAACTGAAATTCTGATTTTGTTTGACTAACATTTGAAATGAGTTCCTAATGTAATCGTTCTGTACTTTTTTATATTTTAAATTTTTTACCTGAATATTGGGAAAAGAAAACCAGGGACCGTTGCCTCTTAGCGGTTCGATGATTTATAATGTAAATTAGTTATATTCCATTGGCTTGTGAGACAGAGCATCTTTTCGTATTTGCGCATTTGAGTACAAACGTCGCTTCTCCAGTAACTCTCACTGTAGGCCACGCTTCCAGCCAGCGGGCTGCACTTTGGCAATCATGTAACAAGCACACCAACTGTTCTCAGCTAGTTTGTCCAGCCTCAATACCGTATCTGGGCAACATTTATGCCAAGTTTGATCAAAATCCGAGAGGGTCACCTGCAACGATAGGTCGATTTGACGTGGAATGACCCATATACTTGACAGATAATTTATAATATGGAAGAGGGATAATTGAATTACGGCCTTGGTTTTGTCGCTGGGTCATTATCTGATCCGAATACGACGGAACGCTTTTGTACGTAGGGACTTCATGTTTTCGTGTAACTTTCACTCGAAATTCGTAAATCGAACCAAACCGTTTTTCACATATTCAAATGAAGATATCCCTCCCCCAACGTCGAATACCCCCGTTGTTTCACTATAGAGTGGTGATGGTTCCCAGTTGTCGTGAACACAATCAATTTGGCCTTCAAATCCATTCATCCCGCAGCCCTCTTCATCCCTTAATCCGCGCTCCCTCTCCAATTGAAAGGGATTCTGTCATCTCCAATGCCCTAACGTTCAATTGGCAAATAATACGAGAACAGCGGAATTTATTCACCCCACGATTTTCAATGGAATTTGCGATCTCGCGTCCTTGTTCAAAATTGAAGGGATCAAGTTCAATAAATTAATCAAGAAATATTTTCAAAATCCGAGCGAATTGATTTCGGTGTTGCATTGAAGTTTGACATAGTTGAAATATCTATGCTTATAACTGAACCTAAATACCTATATAAGATTTTCTTAATAGACTAAACATTGGCCGTTTTGTGAAAACCGAGACATTTTTCTTGCTGAGAAAGTTTTATGACTCGGAATGACTTTCAAATGAAAAGCTCGATCCGAATAACTTGATCAGCTGAGCGAATCGAATTCTCTTCTGTTCTCCATAGGAGCTGCTGTGGTAATTGCATGCATTCTAAGGAAGAGGAAAAAATGAAAAGGAGGAAGTTAGTGGATGGCTAATATTTTCATCAAAAGCAGTTGCTTTTTAGGATTTCTTTTTTTTTCTTAAGGCGTAACCCTGAAGCAGTGCTTTTTCAGCACACGGACACCTTTTAGAATAGATCAAGTGGGTTGATTCTAAGACCGAATCCATGGGAAAATCGCAAGCTGTATCTTTGTGTTTGTATTCATACCTTATTCATATGAGAAACTGTGTATGCCTGTCACAAACTTTATCTACGGTGCCCAGCCTGTAATTCTTGGCCGATGTTCAAGGTTATTTTTTGGTTTGATCCAAATTTTAGTCTAGTTGTTCAAAAAATCTCCGAAATTACGCATCCGCTGACAGGAGGGGAGATGGATGTGATAATAGGAGGATGAGATCATTCACGCTCGCGATCCTCCTACCTAAGAAATTTCCATCCAATTTTCATGCCTTTTTTGTCAGATTAAAAATTTGGGCTGGTTCAAAAAAATGTATAGGTATTTGTGTTTTTATAATCGTGTTTGTAAGTGTAATAATTCAAAAACCGGACAATAGATACTTCCCTGTAACGCACGCATTAGGTACTTACTTATGCGAATTTATTTTTTCAAGTTGGCAAATTGGTCGTGTTCAAAAAGTTTTTTCCAACGAACAGATAAAGGTGTTAGAATCCGGAAATTATATCAGAATGCTTTGTATTGATTACGACGTGAAATTAAAATTCACTTACCTACATACATTAAAAGCTCATAAGTTGATATGAACATATCTGATAGGGGCGCAGAAGTTCTACCCTACCAGCAAGACCGAGCGGTCTTGCGGGTCTTGCCTATTCTCTAAGAACTTCGGAAAGTCAGATGTCACAGAAATCGTCGGACTGAAATCGGCGGCACCTCATAGATTCGCGGCTTGTAAACTCTTGACAGCATGGCAGCGCTGTTTGATCAGTTTATATTGACTTTTAGATTGATAGGATCATCGTCGGCTCATATGTGATTCTGGCTGTCCAAATACAGTTGTATGATCAATCAGAAGGACGTGAGCACCACCTCTAATGTCAAACAATACAGTAAAACACAAGGTGGATTTCAAGTTTGCATTGAGGCGGTATAAGCGATTAACCAATCAGAGATCTCGTAAAAACCAAGAATAAGGAGCATTTTTATTCGTTATCTAACATCCTGGGGCGCCCCAGGCGTATTTCGATCTTATCATTTCGTCGTCAGTGCGTTCTAACCGTTCAGACAACCTCTTTTCAGTTCTCTATTGTTTCCGAACTGATTTTTTAGTGGCCTGTGTGTATAAAGACACTGTTTTTAAAACAATAATCATTAATGTGTTCTGTGCTATGTGAACTTTCATCCAAGCCGGACAGAGTTTGCTCGTTGCTGTTCACAGACGTTTTTGAATGTCCAAGCTCGTTTCACCACTCGTTGGTAAACCAAGTTGACCTTTTGCGGTAAACTAACGAATCGTAAAAGGGATTCGAGCTCTTCGTACATCCAGTGTAAATGTCCAGTTAGAGTGGTGTTGTCTAATGGACCACGAACGAAAGGCCAGTGGTATCTGCTGCAAATTTCAGAAGTTTATGACGTAGGTACGCAGGTGTTGGTGTTTTACCATTTCGATTTTATTGTGTTTTTGTGTTCATGGAGTTTTAAGTGAAGTGGGACAACGAGACACAGACAACTTGAAATATTTATTTGGCTGAGAAAAGAAGCAAGAATAGCATTGCTTCTGTACTCTTTTCGATAGTCACTGGTGATCTCTGAGCACCATAAGAGTTTCAGGGGAGAAACCAAAACTGGCCTGCACACTTGCGGGCTCTTGTCTGTAAGAGGCTAGATTTCAAATTTTAACTTTCCTGGTTCGAAAATAGGAGATTCCTCTCAGAACGATTTATTTAGAAAAATGTATACACTTGATCATTGTGAATCCCTGAATTTCTTTTGGTTTTGTATTGTTCCACAAATGAACAATAAAAATGCCAAATTGCAACTGTCGTTGACCTATTTGATCATATTGGCGTCCTTAATTTACCCCGCTTCTGATGGCTCCGAGGGTTTCAATTTTCAATACCCACTTCCAAGGGTGGAAAGCTGGATTCATCCCTTGCACCTGATCATGATGGAGCCCTGATTTCACTCGTCCCCTGGTGTTCCGAGAAGTTCCCCATCAAATTTCAACTTTGTAGGTTGAATAGAAGAGAAATTAGCTCATTCGTCACACTATGTAATCAAACTAAAACTCCATTCAACTTAGTTAGCCAATGTACCAGTCGTTCCTCGCAGTAAGAGGAGGTTGACAGCTGAGTTGTGGTGGTCCGACGTGAAATAGATTTAAAGGTTTCGAACTAGAGGGAAACGATTTCTGTTGGGTGGACCCTATTATAATTGGTACTTCTACTTCAACCTATGGCCAATCAGATCTGAGTAAATCTTATTTTTTATATTTTCACCCGCTAGAAATAAGTATCTTGGTGCGTTTGATAATGCTCTACAAAGAACACAACACTATTGTTTGTTAAACACAAATCGAAAACTCAAACTTTGTTATTTTGGTTTATTATATTCAATAATGAGTCTTTGCAATCGAATATCAAAATTGTTTAACCCCCCCTTCTCTTAAAGGTTGTCATTTAACGTTCCAAGGTGAGAAGAATCAAAGTCTGCCACTTTCATTCGTTCGGAGTACGGGTTATCAAAGTCTTTCACACGAGTGTAGTTGGTCCTAAATTTTTGCTTGCCCGATCGGCTTACAAGCTTAGATGTTACGACCTAAAAACCGCTAAAAAAAACTAAAAAAGTGGTTTTTTGTGGCGTTTACCAAAGTGGGCAAGTCGGATGTCATTTCCTGTCAACATTGGACGCCGAATCGATTGAGATCGTGGCCAGATCAGTCAAAATAATGAACCTCTGAGAAGTAATTTTGAGCTTTTCAGAATGAAATTTCAAAAATAGAAAGTAATGAAAATTAGTTTTAATCTTGAATTTAATTTATAATTCCAGCAATGATGGTTGTAAGTGAAAACTATTTCAAAAAACCCAACGCGTAGCACATTTCGTAACGAAAATTTGTTTTAGAAATGATTGAGGAATGGAATGAGGAGTTATTTACAAAAAACGACCAAACACTAACGGTTTAAAACCGTTAGCCGAAAACTGAACCTTGACATTGTAATCATTGGAAAAAACCCGAAACTTAATGTCGGATTTCTTAACGTCACTAGAAATGATTGAGGATCCAATGGAGTGCGGAACGATGAATGAAACTGAAAACTTTGTAGCCAAAGCCCTATTTTCGTAACCCCAAGTCGACGCTTAGTGGTTACAGCTAAATTTACCCTCTCACAGATCCCAATTTCAAGTTCCTAGTAACCACGCAAATACCAAGTACAACCATGGCACCAGATTGATGTAGACATTGTCCATGAGAAGGTAATTAGGATGACCTTGACATTGATAATTAGGCGCTCATTGGAATGACCATGACGTCTGCTGTGAGGTGCAGGATCGTAATCCGAAGATGAGGGATGCTGGATCGATAATGCGGCTTAACCTCCATGTAACTAATACAATGTTCATTACCACATTTAACCTCCTTCGCGGAACATTTAGATGGTGGTTCACCTGAATGCTATGTCCAGCATCATAGTTTGAGATCCGGCATCACAACTGATTCCGAGTCATCCCAAATGAGCGCCTAATGACCAGTCAATTTGTAGCCAAGAGCCACTATTTTCCTGCTCTTCTAGAGTTACGAAGCTTGCTGTCACATTTTAGATCATTGTCTGTCTGTCTGTGTCAGTGTCTATTCCTTGTCTCCCACAAAATTTAACCAATTTTTTGTTTAATTTAGATGATCATCTAGCTCTTAGACTATAGATTCCTTTGCTTTCACAATAATATTGAGCAAGCAGGCTGAACCGTTAATTTCCTATAATGGCAATTTCACATGATTTGTCTTTTAAAATATTAGAATAAATAATTAATAAATAACAAGTAAATCTGTAGAATGGGATGCGTGGAATTCTGATGGGGTTTTCCTTTCAGTTCTTATGAAAATGTCTGTTATTCGAAAGGAACATATAAGTAGACAAGCAGCTCTCTGAGTGTTCTTTATGCCTCCGGGAGATTGTTTGTCCTTCCTGAGTTATTGCACGTTCTGACTGTCCCTTTTGAGTCCTTTGAGTGTCCCTTTTGCTCTACTACCTAGACTTCTAAGTGTTACTTTGTATTCGTCGAACTTCCTGAGTGTTTCCTCAGGCTTTTGAATGTTTTTTGTGCATTTTGAGTGTTTTATGGTACGATGCACAAATCATGATCACCATTTAATTGAATAGAATCACTATTTTTCTAGATGTCATTTAGTCAGCCACAATAAATGAATAAGCAATGCCTTCCACCCAACTCAGCAGGCTTTTTGTCTTTTCCTTTCCGTTTACACATCGATCGGTGATCATCAGATAAACCAGATTGTTTGATACCTTCAACACCAATGAAGAAGCGATATTTCATCTTTCACAACAAACGACGGGCCCATCGCGAAGGAGCAGCGCTCCCGACGAAATAAACAGGCAGATGTTCCGAGCACAATAACTACAAAGGACGTCTCCCGTCAGAAGGCGGTTTCTACATAATCGCGAAAGCCAGGGTTTAACTCGTGAGTGGTAGGTGAAAGCGAGGTATTACCGTGAAAGTGACATGTGATTAGTTGCACTTCCAAGACGGCGTGTTTCCGCTGCGTGATGAAAATGGATACTTCTCACCGCCCGCCTTGTCACCTGCAGAACTCTAGCCGGCAGAGTTATATTTTGATGTAGATCCCGCTTCAGGTAGTGTCTTCCTCGTCTTGACAGGTTGCAATATAATTCCGACTTTTCCATACGCAACGTAATTGATGGTTTGGGAGAGCGCCTCGCTCGTTTTTCATACCTTACAGGGTTTGTCTAACAATTATTTGCTCTCCGTAGTCGATCATCGAATCGATTCTGAGGTGATTCTCCACTCCGCTGTGAACTCTGGATCCAGAATATATAACCCGGGAGCGTTACTAACAATAAAAATGCTGTTCCCTTTTTCTCCGCAAAAGGGCGTTTTCAAGGATGCAACGAGTTCTTCCCCAAATGAAGTTCAAGGTGGGAAAAATTACATTATCACATGAGCCATTCTTACAGGAAATTTTGCAGTGGTTCTGAACATACCTCACCTTCCCCTACTTGAAATCACTCCTTCACAATGTTTTCTCGGAGGAAAACATTTACCTACTTTTTTCCCAATTTTGCGGTATTCTAAGTTAGGAAGGCTAGTAGGGAGATTGTACAGTCTGGAATATTTTTAAAATTAATTTATTCGCCAAAAAAAGTATAATATAACTCAGCATAAAAATACATTTTGCACTTTGATTTCCATCTGAATAGCGGTCTGGACTGATGATGATCTGTGTTTGACAATGCATTCCTGCCTATCAGAGAGTTTGTATCGTTTCGAGAAGATATCAACCAAATCGATCTTGACTGAATATATGAATGTATGATTGTGAAAATGTATATTACTCCACCCAGCTTTGTCTGTATCATTTGCGATACTTGTTTGACCAATCCGTTATTTTTTGACGAGGAAAATCTTCCTTACATCTCAGATTTTCAACACTTCACTCAAAAGAATTTTTTAACATGAAAGTTTGCGATGCAACTACGTTAGAACTCAAAAAATGTATTTTGCCCGCTAAATCTACGCCGTTTCAGATTCTCATTGGAGCTATTTGTCATTTCACGTATTGTTTTGATTTACGTAATTGTGGTCTCGGAGTCGTCATTCGATTGATGAGCTCATCTTTGTACCTCTTGAATACACAGTTTCTCAATAGTGTTGATTCGTTTCAAAATGAGTTAGGAATGAGATTTTTTGTCTGTTTTAAATATTAGTATTACGACGGGCTTTTACATGAAAGGTTGCACTGACGTGAGTAGCTGCTAGTAGGGAGCACCATTCTCGTTTATGAGTCCCGAATACAAAAACCATTGTCTAAACTTCCTATACTTTGGTGGTTAAGGGAAATTAGCCAGAAAAACGCAGTTATTACAAGAAAATGAACTCTATTTCCACACAAATTAAAATGGTTACCACGTTGAATCGATTTCGACGGTTATTCATCAGTGACAGAACAATAACAACAGTAACATTGTTGTTCACTAATGGTTTAACTATTATATCCAATCAATTGTAATTGTTCTCTTACTCATGATTACCTAACTGTCGAAATCTATTTAATTCTTTTTTATTATTATTTCAATGCTGCTCTTTTAATTTTTGTGAAAATAGGCTACGTTTTCTTCTGCAAACTTTATATTTTATTTGACATGAGTTTCCACAATTTCGCCTTGAATGATTTAGTGCCTATCACGATGTTTAGGGCACAGAATACAGCTGTGAGATTTATCTTCATGCTTGCTGTTTGGGTAAGGTGTAGAGGTTTAATTGTTAAACTCGGCAGATTTGCTGTTCCTCTTCTTTGCTGTTTCTCTTATTATAAAGAAATATTAATTTTATTTAAAATTTCGAACACATAGAAGGAGGTGTGTCTATATCCGTATATGTGTACCCTGGTGAGGTAAGTTGGTATGTACTTGTAAGTAATATGTAGTTTGAAGTTTGAAGCTTTAGCTGTGAGCAAATCAAGGGGAGATACAGCGACACGGACAGAGTTATTTCATCTTCTGCGAGTGTATTTCGGCTTGTTTCTCACGGCCCGTTGGCGTGAAAGAGCTCAAACAGAGCGTCAGGTCCTCAGCAGAGCGAGAGCGGGGGGTCGCCGTGGCGCGGGAAAAGGACTTGAAGACAACTCCGCAAAGATTCGGATTTAATTCAGGTCAGAGGAGCGTTGTCGTCCCCGGGCTTTGGACGGGCTCCAGACGGGTCGAATTTATCATTGTTCGGAGTAGGGGAAGGGGATGGGGGTTTAGGTGGAAGATAAAGCGGTGGTGGTGGGGGAAAAGGGCACGCGAAGGATGGAGAGACGCACGACCGAAAGGGCTGTCGTGTTGAAGCATTGCTCTTCAGATAGCGCCGTGGAGCGATGCAGGCGGCTTTTTCTTTTTTAAAGGTCTTATCCCGCCACCGCAAGACGTACGTATTTCAGGGGCGGTGTACCAAGGCGTGTTGTGTGTTGACGGGAGCACCTTCCACAGTGACCTTAACCAGCAGACTCTTATTAGGTCACTAGCAAATTGCAGACACTTTTTTTCAGTATTAGGTCGAGAGTAATACAAAAAAAATTATTCATTTTTGCCGTATTTTAATTTTATCTCGTTCAATTTCAGTTGTTCTATCCTAGAATTTGATTTCTTACTATTTCTGGAGCATTGTCTATAGCTGGTCTAGTGATCCGCATAGGAGGGCTTTCTCAATACAGATATAATAAATCTTCGTGTAATAATTTGCAAACTTTTTTGGTATGTTGTAACCGTATATAAAAAAATCTTTCTACAATGTATTGTATGCGATTCGTCGCATTTTTTCCGCTTCATAGACCGTCAAGATGGCGAGCTAATCGAACTACGATTATCAAGGCTTTTGAACCTAAATACGTCGCTTCGAAACGTACCTTTCACTTCCGATTGGTAAAAAGGTAACTGAGATTGGGATAGTGTTGTCAATTCTTCTGCAACAGGGAAACGGAGAGAAGTATGTCGAGCTTTGTTCGATGGTGAATGTGTGTTGACAAGAGCACCTTCCACAGTGACCTTAACCAGTAGACTTATTAAGCCACGCGAAATGGTAGTTTTGTCGAAATCTTGAAATCGCCGTTTTTCATCTCGCCTAGAAATCCTATTATTACTTGACGCAGAACTGCGCAGGCCTGGTAAAATGTGCGCCAAAATGTCAGCTTTCCAACGGTGTAGTCGGTTTAGTTTTTAAAGATTTTTTTAGTTGAAGAAATGGTGTTTAACTGTAGAAATACGTGTTTTTTTTTTAAATTGAGGTTTTTCCAGAAGCCTCGGCAAAAAAAAAGATTGGAGGCAGGATATACGTAACTTTTCTCCCTTAATCGCATGGTGTCAACGATAGACCTCTCAAGTGACGGTTTAAGGTTGGTTTTGTCGGATGCATAAACCCGTTCGTTTGTGAACAGCTTCTACGGCATTCCTAAGCTGTCCGGCCAAAGTCAGGATAACCGAAGAGCCAAGAGACGGCTAATGTTTGTGTTCATTTACGATTGATCGGGATGAGCTGCTTTCAGTTGAGTACCTGAAGAATGTTTTCTGATATGATTTATGTTTTATTTATGTGTATAATATGGGACAAGCCCAATTGACATAGAAGGAGATAGATATGATAATGATAATTACTTATGATAGCATGATAAACATTACAGAAACTGTCTTCTTATGACATTAAATAGATAGAAAATTTAACTCTCTTTCCAACGGTGTCATCAAAATTGAGCTATCTTCAAAATTGAGTGAGTTATGACAGTTTTAATGACAGAGATCGAAAACACGAAAAAATCTTAAATCGCGAATAACTCGGAAACGAGGCCTTGGGCAAAAATTGATGGGAGGCATTTTTGTTCGGAAATGAGTTGTATAACACTCACGAGTAAGATTGTGCATAACCCCTGGGACACCCTTTATGACTGGAAAAGACATTGTTTGAAAATTGGGAAAGCTACGGAGGAGGCATTGTCTTGGTCAGGCGCGAGGGTATGCAATGACCCGCACGACCGCCGGGTCTTGAAGGAGGGGTTGCTTTGTGCGCCGTGCATTATCAACCCCAATCAGATTTGGCCGTAGCATTGGGTCTTGCAATGTTGATATTTTTTGTTTCTGACCAAATTCGGTTTTAGTAAAGTGTTTGTTGACTCAAACATGTTATATAGTTGTAGGACAATGGTAAGACATTGGGGTTTAATTCGAGTTCATATAAAGAGTTAGATTTTAAACAAGATTGTTAAGATATAAACCAAAAAATAAATATTTAAAAATGAAAATGAATTTGATGAATGAAAACGTTCGTTTGTGAACAGCGTCTACGGCATTCCTAAGCTGTCCGGCCAAAGTCAGGAAAATCGAAGAGCCGCGAGGCGGCTATTTTTGTGTTCATTTGCGATTGATTGCGATGGGTGGCTTTCAGTTGAGTAGCTATAACACAAGTGAGTATGTTGATATGATTTTTGGTAGGAAAAAATAGTGGCAGAGAATATTGTTTATGTTACTGATCCGTTTTTTATCTAGTTAACTATCTTTTTTTTATCTACTAATCTTTTTCGTCACTAAGGTTTTGATTATTACTAGGTACTAGCAATGTTCAATAGCTATAGTGCACCATGATGAATGGGAATATGCTATAGGGAAACCACGCTGAAGGAAATACAGCGAGGAAATAGACGAAAGGGAAGAATTGGTAATGATACGGAATCCTGGTTTGATAAGGGTCCATAGTGTCCGCAAAAAGATTAATGCAACTCATCGCAATCGTTTTACCAGGCCTGCACAGTTCTGCGTCAAGCGTTAATAGGGTTTCTATTCGAAACAAAAAACAAGCGATTTCAAGATTTTGACAAAACTGCCATTCCGCGCAGCAATCTCAGGAATCTTCAATGCAATTTGCAAAATGTTTTCTAACATAAAACAGATAGGAAATTTAACGCTCTTTCAAACGGTGTCATCAAATTTGCTATCCACAAACATGAGCAGTTTTTGACATTCGGAAATGTCATCAAATTTGTACAACAAAAAATTGGTATGACATTTTTGTTGAAATGGAGTGGGAGACGGATTGTGCATAACTCCTGGGACACCCTGTAGTATTCTAGGTAGCTTAAAATGAGCAAAAAATTGTATTCCAGTACGGTAGTTCAATTATTGAAGAAATGAGCCACAAGGGACCCCTCAGCTTATTAATTTGTTTCTTTAACTTGTAAACAACGTGGAAAATTTTAGCCAAAGAATTCATTTTTTCAACTTTAACATGCACTCAACTTGTGGAAATGGTTGGGTTTGAACAAAATTTGTTCATTTATTTAATTTGTTTAATTTGTTTTCTTATTTAATAAGAATAAATGGAGATATTATGGTTTACATAATGCTTTATATTTGGTAATACATGTACTAGAGGCCTGCTCAATGTTTTAGGACCAGGAATATTTCCCGAAAAGAATGGGCACATTTTAGTATGAACATAATTAAAACTAATTTTTGACGTGGCTTCGTTCTTAATATTATTTACATTCTAAAGTGTAGATAGCAAAACGCTGCAAATTCTTTCACTGGGGTTTATTATTCAATCGGCTTGCGTTCATGAATTGAATTTCTACTAAGCTTTGGAGTGTGCGTGTTTCACAGGATAGGGCGATTATTGAATTTCAGGAGATACACATGGAGCACGTGAATCTGTTCTCGACCAAAATACCTATTTGGATTGATCAGTTGATCATATTTGTGTGCCTCCTGAAATTCAATAATCGCCCTATCCTGTAAAACAAGCAGACTCCAAAGCTTAGTAGAAATTCAAATCATGAACGCAAGCCGATTGAATAATGCAACCCCGTGAAAGAATTTGCAGCGTTTTTTTTATTGAACCTCAATACCCCCCACGATAAAAACATCTATAATTTATCAAGTCCTTTCCAGCACTCGTATTGTGTCAAAACTTCCCCAAATCCAAATGTTCTATTCGCCTAAGGTAGACAGATGTTGAGGGGGCACACAAATATCATCAACTGATCAATCGAAATAGGTGTTTTGGATGAGAACCGATTCAGCGATCACCTGAAATTCAATAATCGCTCTATCACCTGTAAAACACGAAAACTCCGAAGCTTAGTAAGATTCAAATCATGAACGCAGCCAATTGAATAATAAACCCCAGTGAAAGAATACTTATTACCCCAGTAATAATATTGAATAATAACCTATATATTATCAGAATGTTTCAACGTGTATCGTCTACTAACTACTACAAGTATTCACATCGGCCATCACTCCAGTATCCACATTCACTACTAGTCGACGCTATCGGCCGGACATCACTAGGTTACAAAAAAAACAATAATAAACGAAAAAACGCAAATGTTGGCACCATAAATCGGGCCATACATCGGGAATGGTTTGACCTACGGACGTGGGGAAGGGCTCATTCGATTCCTCATGGTATGTTCTTCAAATAGGAAAATATTTAGGCCGATTCGACTAGTTTTGAGGTTTTCAGGGATTTTACAAAACTTTTACAGCCCTTAAAGGGCACTTTAATGAGGGAGCTGGCTCAAGAATTGGGGCGTCGTCGGACCAAGATGGATTTTTCCTGAAAATTTCAGATTTTTTGCTCCAGCCGTTTTGAGATATCGTGCGTACGGCGTACGGACGGAACATTTTCTATTGCAGATTCGGATTCTACACCCTTTGAAACGTAAACCATGAAATTTTCAGGGGGGTTAGAATTATTTTCCAGAGCGATTACAATGGTTTATTATTGAATAATAAACCAAAAAATACAAGAAACTTTCGCAACAGAGGAAGCTATAGTTAGTAATTAAGTGGGTTAAAATATATCGCGCTGCCAGAGTGGAACAGGGATTAGCGTGACCCTTCACCTTCAGACTATACCGACGAATTCCTCGTAATTTCCAGCCCTCAATAAACTACTACGATCGTGAACGTAATAACGATTTAAGTTATTATACGCAGCCATTCTTCCGGAGATAGATGGCCGTGAAGGCAACAGCGTCTGTCTGAAGATCGCAAGGTCGAAATTTCAAAACACGTACTTCGCAGAATAATCTACCAAATTATCTCGACCTGAACGCTGAAAAAGTTGGTTTTCTCTATTCTCTCTACTGGCTTCTAGACATCCCAACGATGATAATGTCAACTTCCTCATAATTATAACTCTAGAAACACCAATATTTCATTTATCCCTCAGTAACATGAAGACAAAAGCTGACATTCAAATACCTGCAATAGTGCAATACATCTGTTTAAATACTAAACCCATTAAAAGAACAACTAAAATTTAACCATTGCAAATCGTTTGTTCTGTCTGCTCTGATTGGCCCGAGTGCGATCATTCGGTTCATTGAAGGGATGAAGTGTTGTATTGCTACCCCTTAGTAGATTAAATACGCGTGACATCTTCAAACCAGGAGGGTATCGGTGTTGATCGGTAAACACGAGGTGAGCGCCATCCCATCGGAAATGTGTCCATATTTCATATCTCCCGAGGCGGTCAAGCCTCCTGTTTGTTCAACGGGAACAGCCAGCAGTCAACACTCGATCAACCAAACTCCATCTCCACGCATCGGAAGACGGCAAATAGAGCGGGGGACCCGAGGAGAGGAGAATGAGCCTTTTACCAACCACGTTAGGGTTTATTACACTGGAGTAAACGTAGGCTGGTTAGAGAATACTTAATAGGTCCATCCTAGGCACCTACATTTATTAATGATCCATATTCTTGAAGAAGATTGATGTTTGTTTAGGGATGCTATCTTTGTTGGACTGTGCTTCTCCCGAAGCCTGCAAACGCACCTACACTGTGACGATTCCCTTCATGAGTGTTTTCTATGATGAATTTCAATTAAATAAGTTGTGTACTTGATTGATAGGTGTTATCATTGGAGATTGTCACCCAGTTGGGCGCATTGGGGTGTTTCACCATGTCAACAAGCTTCGGACTCCATTCCATTAAACCTTTGAAAATAAGCAATGAATGAACACCACATCATGGCTGGATGGATACAGGAAATTCAAGAAAACAAACTACTCACTCTTGATTTGGCGCTGATACAGAAACAGCGACTTGCTAAAAACTGTAGTTTCTTCATTGAATTGCTGATTTGATTGGGTCTACCAACTGCATTCTACCTTCGCTTCTTCTACCATTCTCATCATCACTCTTATCTTCATCATACCCTACTACCTCACCCACTCTTATCATCGGATCATCATTCTTCACTTCATGGGCAACATCACCCATCACCAAATTAACATCACCGTTCAAAGTTGAGTTCGCATGCTTTGCCATTTTACCTAATTACCACCTCTCCGTTCGTCCAACTAGTTGTGATTCCACTCTGTGGCGAACAATAATATATTGATTTAAGATTCACGTAGGACGTTCCGTATAAGGTAGAAATCATCTCAGCACATGTTGTATATAACATACCCATCGACCACCTGATAATATTGCACGTATAAAAACAGGAAAACTCCATCTCTACGCATTAGAAGGCGGCAAATACATAGTTGAAGTCTGGTAAGGAGAATCAGCCATCCACCAGCCACGTTTAGATTGAAACAGGATTTATTACGAATTAGTGTAGTTAGTGGGTATACTTCCTACATCCTGCCTACATCAATACAGTTATGTAAACACCTCCATTCTGCCTAATACGCACACCAGAACAGCCAAACTCAGCGAAACCAGATGACAGAGTCCGCCTACCTTCAGCTACGTTGGGATTAGGATAGGATTTATTGGACGACAATGAACGTAGTCTGGTTTATAAATTAAGAGTTTTTCCGTCTTCCAATTGACCCTTGCGTCTCAAGAGGAGAAGCTAGAGACAGCTCTGCATGCTGCACCCCATGCTAAAATTGCTGGATCCACTGATATTGTTGGATTTCCTCATCCATCCTTTATTTAACCTACTTGATACTGATATTTTATTTTTCAATGAGCTCACAAGCCTTTCATCTCTTGTTAAATGCTTCAAAATTTGTTTTCATCTTTTTATTCATTTAACTACTCATGTTCAACTGATTAATCGAATTCAAATTACATTAGTGCATCGGCCAAATTATCTGTAAACCGATTTTCAGCTGTTTACCCGTATGGTTTTTATTTCGACTGAATGTCCTTATCTAAAAAATATTATTGCACTGAAAAATTCTGATCTGAAAGTCTTGTTCTTTCTTTTTCGTTCTTTAGAAGTTGTTATTCTGTTAAAATCTTTCTCTATAAGTTACGTTTTGTAATGTAGCTTGAGTTTGAAAATTTAACAACTCATGTTGAATATAAGTTCAAACTTGTTCAATTTAGGTATCATACCTATTATTGCTTGAAATTTGCAAGTTTTTGGAGCATGTGATATATTATCGGTAGATAGATAGGTACCTATTTTATGTGAATTAAGATCATATACCTAGGATATTTATTGCATTTAAAGGCGGTAGCAATAATTATTATTACCCAGATAACGGAAATAAAGATTTCGTGTTTGTATTTATTTACGATATGTGCACTTGAACCTCATGCCTTGAATTCCAGGGATACAAAACGATAGACAACTGTAATACAAAATAATACATTCTCAAATCTCAACTCTGAAATATCGGAAATAAAAACCGTCGGCAGGCCATAAAATCTTAAAAGAAATCCAAAACCAATAAACTCTGAAAAACGTTTCACCTAAAACATGTCCATTTCTATCTCTGTATTACTATTTGACAATTTTCACGAGTTAATTTCTTAATATTATACACTTTGAATTCGTACCAGTATCACTTGAATACACAAATTGAAGTGAGAGCTGATCAATTTACATGGATTACAGAAAAACAGGAATGAAAGTTGAAAAGTCAGCCACGTTTACCACGAAATCGGAACAGAAACAATAAAAAGGGCTATCCCTTCTCCCTCAAAGATCTAACGCCAATTAAACTTTTTGCAACCACATTTTATTATGGAAAGTCTATGAATTAGATTCGTAGAAAGCATACTTTTCTGGAAAGTCAAAAGACTCTTTCTTCTTCCAATCTATTGGGTCCAGGTAGTTCTTCCATTCTAGTGTTATTATGTAAGGTAGCAATTGTGTGAAGCCAGTGGCGGTTGTTGTTTATCGCGGTTTCTCTATAATTGGGTCAGCTTGAATTATTCCGAGAAAATGAAATTGAACACAAACAATAATTAGAACTATTGACAGAACTTGATTGAACGGCGTTTGTGGAGGAGGTTTCACTCTTGATGAAAATATCGACTTTCATAAGGTGTCTCTGGCCGATCCTCGCTTTTGGGGAGGAGAGCAACCCATTTCTTTCTTTCTGTCTTTATCTCATTGAGTCGAGGAAATGGAGTGCGTATCCTGACGGATGGTAACGCTTCTTTTCGAGCCCATCCATCACCAAAGCGTTTCTATTCCCTCCGATGGCTGAAAGTGTCTTATTCGGAGCAAACATTCTGCTAAGATTATTCTTGACACATCACAAGTAGGCTCCCCTCGAGATGCGGTGAAACGAGTTAGGTTAGCGAGTCAAGTTCAAGAACCACCTTCCCGAAAGCTGTCGGCTGCTCTGAACTCGTATTTTCCAATGACTTCCGATTCGAACGAAAGAAACCAAAATATCTACAACGTCTGCCTCCTCTTCATCTCCGTTCACAGGTAACACAAGTGAAAACACGTTTTGAGTGACACGTAATAGAGAGTTAATACAAGTATGAGGTGAAAGTACTACATGGTCGAGTAGGATGCAGGAATGGGAACTAGAGGATCATCTCCATGAAGAACTAGATTAATCGCTAGATGGACGATAGCGCTGTTATTATTAACAGAATAGCCGCTATTGTTATTCAAAATTAACAATCATTTATCAAATTGGTATCTCAGAAAGGAATTGACTTTCTCCTACCAGTGGTCCACAAATGAAGCCCTCCAACACTAGCCTTGGGTTTATCTCCATCCCCAAGCCTGACGCCTAAGTATTCGAAATACAAATTTCTCACAAACGCATAGCCACTGTTTTCACGCTAATAAACTTTCACAAACTAATCGGAAAAGATCAGGAAGATTCGAACCTTTCCAACGTTGAGTGCACATTTTGAAACATTATTTAACTCAAGCTAAGGATACCTGCAATGATTGTAAAGATAGAAATCAAATGAGTGATTGACAGCTGTTACGCCCAAACAATATCGATACTTCTGACTGAGTTCGAATCCGTGTCCTTACAAATAAGAGGAAATTTAATTTTAATAAAATTCCGATATAATCAAACCTCTACGACTGTGAGTTATTCTCAATGAACATGACATTTCCAAGGAGTCAAATACCAATCGTCTCGGTTTGGGGTCGGAAAAAATGACGAAGTGGATTTACAGGCCACTGGCTCATCAGATGCTCGCTGGAATGACTCGAGCGAGGTCGTAGTCACGGTATGTGTTTTGGCTCAAGTGAGTGAGGAACTGAAAGATACTACGTCAGGGTATGTGGCGTTTTCAGTCTTTTGGAAAAAGAGGGCTTTAACAAATAGTTGTTTCGTATTAATGTAAGTCCTACCGACTGCGCCAAAAGTTATGGCTCAAAAAAATGCCTTTGCCTTGAAGATGAGGCGGAAATTCCCCTCTACTTGCTACACTCTAATGGGTTGAGCTAAGAGGCCAATTTAATTAAACTTCTGTGGGTTGTTCTTTATCCTTGAAAATGACCAATCTTCAAACGTGTGGTTCACAAGAAGTTTTCCTAAGTTTCCTGAGGTACCATACAGGCCAGTATGGACTGGAATTCCCGGTTTTAAATATATAGGTTTAATCCCTAGTGGCAGAACAACTAAACTTGATAAACACAAAAATTCCAACGTATTCGATCTTGGCGAAACAAATGAATACGCTAATGCACATTAGTTTTCAAAACTCAAAAGTCATGAAGAGTTGTGTTATCTTTTATAGTTGCTTGTTTCTGGACAACAGGCATAGAACATAAGGAACGGTGATAAACGACAAGTTGGTTTGTTCCTATTATTTTGGGTCCTACGACCGGCCCCAACTGATATGTCCCAAAAAAAATCGATACCTCCGATCGAGTTCGAACTCTTGACTTTACAATCGGGGGAAATTTTCCCAGTAGTTGCCACACTCTGACGGGTTGAGCTGTGAGGCCGATTTAATCAAATTTTTCCGATTGTGATTCACGAGAAATTTCCCTAAATTTCCTGGGGTGCAAACTCACACAGTCCGGTATAGACTGATTTCCCCAGTTTTAAAGATAGCTGTTCAATGTAGATTTGAAGGAAAACTAGAGTTGATAAACATACAATTCCAACGGATTTGACTTCAACGAGGAAAATTCCTAAGAAAGTGCGTATTAGTTTCGAAACATCAAAAACCATCCAGAGTTGTGTCATATCTTTTTATTTGTACTCGTATGTTTCTGGACAATGGGTATAGAACATAAGGAAGAGGTATAAACGATAAGTTAGTTAGGTAGACGGAGTAAATTCAGCTTAAATGTCTTTCTGCATTACCAGGCCCTAAATTTACCATCCCCAGGAACCCGAAGTTGCCCCACAGTGAGTGGTAAGGAGGCAAAAGGCTACAGTTTAGCCGTAGTTGGAACTCATTGAGTTATCGAGTGAACGTGGTAAGTAACTGAAGCGCACACTATACTGACAGAATCAAATAAGACTATTTCCCCTAACCCCCAGGTTAAAATATTAATGGGGCACCGATAAATAAGCTGTTTAAAATTCAGGGCGAGTTCTCCCATCATGAATAAGGCTCCGTCGAACGAGGCTCGCCCCTTTTTCCTTGGAAACTCCCGGGACTAAATTGAGAAAGTGTTTGTTGCCGAGAGTTTTCGGAGCGTAGCTCGGGGGTGAGAGGGGCGGACTGATAGCCACGGGAGGTTGAAGTCTTCCTTTTCAAACTGTCAATCTTCACGGAAGGATAATAAGTGCAGGCCGTGTGGAGGCGAACGGTTAATCGTTTTAAGCGATTGAAGCACCGGGGAAAACCCCGTTTCAGCGAACGTTCATGTAAAATGAAACTATCGCAGAGCTTGAAACAAATTTAAATTAAAATTTCATTCGGACGTCCATCTCAGGCAATGCTTCGTCAGTTGGAGGACGCCCATTCAAATGTATTAAGGGATGTGTGGGACAATGCAGACATGGGGAAATAAAATGCTCACAAATCCGTTTCAGACCAAACTAGAATCAAAACCGTGAATGTTCCAAGGTACGTCGTGTTTATTTGCTGACGACACTGCTATTCTATGTGAGGGTGATTCGTGGGAAGATGTATTTGCAATCTCCAGAAGCGATTCCAACTGTAACTTTAAATGGATGTGCAATAATATTTCGAGCCACAACGTAAAGAAAACGAAATCTTTTGCCTTGCCGAAATTCTCATCTACGAAAATTGATCACTACTTCAATAAAGCTTCTCAGTTGTGGTGTCGATGGGTCGAACGATTCGTGCGTCTGCTCATGTCATGCATTAGACCGTGTCAGTTCCACAAGATACGTTGGAACAATAATTGTTCCATAATATCAATAATCATTAAAATCAATCATTAATATCCATCAATATGTCAATAATTATTATTGACGAAGACGTATAACGGGAATGTCATAATTCTGAGTTCATTAATAAGGGTTAATAAACTCCAAAAATTCGATCATTCATTCTATAACCTCCTTGGGTGAAGGTCTAATTATAATTATAATAATTATTATACACAAAGCCACTTTGCAGGGCAGTATTGGCTTTGGGATTATTGCTGAGGAAGAGCTGCGATAACTGTTCTTAATCCAGAAATCAATACTCAAGATTATTGCAAAAAGAAACCTCGTCGATTTCAAACTGTTGATTTGTTCAACTATGGGCTAGTTCTTGGTCCATCAGCCTCACATCAAGTCCACCCTCACCTTTCTCCGTAAACATCCTTATTTATTTATTTATTTTGGTTTATTATTCAATAATAAACCATTGTAATCGCTCTGGGAAAAAAAAATTCTAACCCCCCTTGAAAATTTCATGGTTTACGTTTCAAAGGGTGTAGAATCCAAATCTGCAATAAAAATTTTCCGTCCGTCCGCCGTACGCCGCACGCACGATATCTCCGAAACGGCTGGAGCAAAAAATCTGAAATTTTCAGGAAAAATCCATCTTGTTCCGACGACGCCCCAATTCTTGAGCCTCTCTCACTGAATTTAAAGTGCCCTTTAAGGGCTGTCACAGTTTTGTAAAATCCTTTAAAACCTCAAAACAAGTCGAATCGTCCTAAATATTTTCCTATTTGAAGAACATACCATTAGGAATCGAATGAGCCCTTCCCGACGTCCGTAGGTCAAACCATTCCCGATGTATGGCCCGAATTATGGTGCCAACATTTGCGGTTTTTGGTTTATTATTGTTTGTTTGTAACCTAGTGATACCGATAGCGTCGAGTTGTAGTGAATGTGGTTACTGGAGTGATAGCCGATGTGAAAACTTGTAGTTTATAGCCGATACACGGGTTGAAGCATTCTGATATGCATGAAACGCTGATGATATATAGGTAAATATTATTCAATATTATTAGTGGGGTAAATAAGTATTCTTTCACTGGGGTTTATTATTCAATTGGTTCGCGTTCATGATTTGAATCTTACTAAGCTTCGGAGTGTGCGTGTTTCACAGGTTATAGAGCGATTATTGAATTTCAGGAGATATGCATAGAGCACGTAAATCTGTTCTTGCCTGAAATTCAATAATCGCTCTACCCTGTGAAACACGCACACTCCAAAGCTTAGTAGAAATTCAAGTAATGAACGCTAGCCAATTGAATAATAAACCCCAGTGAAAGAATTTGCAGCGTTTTTTTACTTTTCTAAAACCTCTACGTATGCTTTTTCCGAACGTCGCAAGCTGACGTTCCAGGGCCAAAACCACGGATCTGGAGTATTTCAAAACACATTTTCCCCAGCATGCCATTTTTTGTTTGAAATTTACAATAGGAATTGAGAGATTTTCAATTTCTACTCTATCTGATTATAAAATATGGTTGATTTGGCTGATCTCGGAAGGTTTAGATTACTGCCAAAATAACCAGCATGTGTGTGAGTCAGGCTAAGCTTTGTTATTTGTGAAATCATGATTGATTTTTTTTTTATTAGCCCTTTCTCTATCTACCTTTTGTGTTGATGTTTATTTGCTGTACTCAATCTCTGTGATTTCATTATAGTTTAGCTCGATCAACTCCCAATCAACGCACATGGTTCGCAAAATGACTGAAGGGGAATTCAATAGTGCAAGTATAAAATAAGATGTTTTTAATGTATTTTTTGGAAAAAAAAACATTCATTCATTCCTTCATTAAATGTAAAAAAATATTTTAATGTAAAATAAACATTTATCAAAAAGTTTATATCAACAAACAAGTTTATATCCGATGACAGTATGCACTCTTCGGGTGAACAAATTCGCCATTTGATGTTCGTCCAGTACGATCCGCAACTACAACGAAAACACTTCTGTCGCATACATCAAAGGCCTCGGCCAACAAGCGATCACCCAGCACGCCGACGTCCATTCTCCCGAGTAACGCGTATTTACCTGCGGATTAGGTCGGCAACAGCGACCTCCAGCTGATTCTCCTGTCGCTTAGATCGTGACTCGCTTCGTCACTAGACCTCTGTATGACCGCTCCCTTTCAAGTTAGCGGATTAATTAATTCCCGACCTCGAGAACTGAGGAGCGGAGGAGACCTCGAACGCTGAACAATCGTCGTCACGGTCAAGCAAATCGACTTTATGACGTCTAAACACTTGAAATGGTTTCCCTCAGAGTGATTAATTTAACGGACGTTATCATGAAATAACATATTTACTGGAAAAAGAAGTTACACCGTTGAAATTACACAAATGAAGAGTTTTTTGTAAATATTTGGTTCTAAAAAATATAATTTGTTGATTACCATATCAATATTATAGAGGTTGTATCAGACTAGACCAGGCAAGTTCCAGAGACTGATTCTACTACTAATATGCAATAAAGAGTGTCTTATATAGTTTTTTGGTTTATTATTCAATAATAAACCATTGTAATCGCTCTGGAAAAAAAATTCTAACCCCCCCTGAAAATTTCATGGTTTACGTTTCAAAGGGTGTAGAATCCGAATCTGCAATAAAAAATTTTTCCGTCCGTCCGCCGTACGCCTTACGCACGATTTCTCCCAAACAGCTGGAGCAAAAAATCTGAAATTTTCAGGAAAAATCCATCTTGGTCCGACGACGCCCCAATTCTTGAGCCAGCTCTCTCACTCAATTTAAAGTGCCCTTTAAGGGCTGTCAAAGTTTTGTAAAATCCCTAAAAACCTCAAAACAAGTCGAAGCGGCCTAAATTTATACCTATTTGAAGAACATACCACAAGGAATCGAATGAGCCCCTCCCCACGTCCGTAGGTCAAACCATTCCCGATGTATGGCCCAATTTATGGTGCCAACATTTGCGTTTTTTGGTTTATTATTGTTTGTTTGTAACCTAGTGATGCCGATAGCGTCGAGTTGTAGTGAATGTGGATACTGGAGTGATAGCCGATGTTGATACTTGTAGTTTATAGCCGATACACGGGTTGAAGCATTCTGATATGCATGAAACGCTGATGATAATATCATATCATAATATATATTTACCTATATATTATATAGGTAAATAGTATTCAATATTATTACTGGGGTAAATAAGTATTCTTCCACTGGGGTTTATTATTCAATTGGCTTGCGTTCATGATTTGAATCTGTACTAAGCTTCGGAGTGTGCGTGTTTCACAGGTGATAGAGCGATTATTGAATTTCAGGAGGCACACATATATGATCAACTGAACAATCCAAATAGGTATTTTGGTTGAGAACAGATTCACGTGCTCTATGTATATCTCCTGAATTCAATAGTCGCTCTATCACCTGTGAAACACGAACACTCCAAAGCTTAGTAGAAATTCAGATCATGAACGCAAGCCAATTGAATAATAAACCCCAGTGAAAGAATTTGCAGCGTTTTATTTTAGAAGCTTCGTTTCCGAGTAATTTCATTTTTAAGATTTTTCTTTCCGTGTGTTTGACTTTTCCCAGTAATATGTTCATGATTACTTTAGTTTAATACACGAATTAAAATTTGATAACACTGTTGGTGCGAGCGCCATATTTCCTATCTCCCTGATACCGCAGCTGCAAAAGGTAAAAAACAAGGTCAAAGTTTTGAGAAGTTTTCCAAATTTCACTGTTTTGAACTCGCTTATTGACCTTTTCAGTTTGGTGCTCTTGAATCTCCAGGTACACTGAAAAGCTTACGACGAAATATTTCAGATCTTTCCAATTCATTTGTGGAGAAATTGGTGAATGGAGGGACAAACACTAAACGGAGGTAGTAGGCAAATGAAAATTCTGTTTGTTCTATTGTCCCTGAAGTAAATAGTGTTTTTGATAAGAACCAAGTTTAAGGTTATAACGTCTTGAGTCCTAGATGGACCCGATACAGTTAGATCATAACGAAAGTGTCATCGCGGTGTTATAGGTGCGCGAGTGGTCGTTCGTTACTATCACGTTTAAGCACTAGGGTCTCCCAATGAGAAACCATCTTCCCCTATTCTTCATTAATGCTCAAGATTCCACTGGATCTCTCTGCAGTTAGTCGGTTCTGCAAGACTGATTTCGGATTGTAAACTTTTGGACCCACCTTCCCCCTGTTCTTCACGATTCGTCTTTATACGAAGACTGCATCATCGCCGACCATCATCAATCGACGTATGTTTTTCAACATTTAGAGTCGTCAAATTAACTTGCGAACGACCTTGGTCAATAGAAAGAGTTTTGCACACAACCAACATTGATTTACAATATCCCTCTCTCTTAGTTATTAACTTTCCGTCCAAGAAGCAGAACCATTCATAACGTCGTAGTCAGCATTCCACCTTGCGTTATTCTCATCACCGGTTTCTTTGATGCTGCTTGGCTTACCACGGAAAAAATCGGGAGCTTCCCGTCTGCAGGATCAAAGCGGTGGCCACGTGGTGTGTATGGGCAGATAGTTACCGCGCTAAACATTGGGTAGACTGTGCGGTCAGACATTCAATTCAATCCTAATAATTATTTGTTCCTCCTCTCTGGAGAACTGAAGGGTATTGCATACCAAGAATTTATTATTAATTCTTTCTCATTGTTGTAAGATATCAATTTATTTGAAACATAGAGACTAATTATTCATCTTCCAAGGATCTTCATATTATTAGCAATATTGTATTTCTCTTGCTTATTAGCAAAATGATACATAGAGTCTGTTATATCCACGATTTCATGGAAGGGATTGGATTTTATTTTCTTAAACATTTCTATGCGATTTAGATTAACTGTTTGTTCAAACTATTCAAGTCAACTATACTCAGTCGAAACAATTATTAATTATTTTTCTAACAAAACCTTCTTCTACATTAAAGAAATATTGATTTGATTTCGTGATGGATGGGGCTGGGAGTGATGCCGATTCATTCGAGTAGTCCTCGTAAATACTACAATTCGCAGCAAATTTTTTTCGATTAAGAATTTGGCCTAGTTTTAAAAATACTCATTACGTGTTTATGATTATGTTCAAACGTACGACCGAATGAAAATCTGACGTAGGGAAGTCCATGTTATTACTATGTTTGATGTATCCTAAATGTTCCTGTGTTTAAGGCATAAATAGACAACGATTGACAAAACAGTTGTACAACACCAAACATTTATTCCGATATCCCAACTCTGACGAGATTTCCATTCAGCCGCATGATGAAACTCATGTTCCATTGCGTAGCCGTCAAAAAGTAACGTTGTCCCCAAGTACGGTACAGTTGTATTAGTCGATAATGGTATTCAATGAAGGAACCGACAAAACACCGGCAGTGCCTCTCGCTGGCAGTGTTCCAAACCGTTGAATTATTTACCGAAACCCTCGCAACTCATTCATGTGAAAATCACACTCTTTTTCCAGTTGAGTTTTTCAGCGACCGCGATATAAAGATGAAATGTTTGGTTATCGGAAATCCTGACTTTATTATTATTATTAAAACCGGTTTCTATTGCTTGCTATTCATGATTATTGGCCAAAGTTTACATCTACCTATCGTTACGCCTGTTCAGAAGTTCCGAAGAAACAGTTGATGTTTTCAAATCATAGGATAGTTCCTCTTCGCTCAGAACTTCGTCTGATAGTCGAGCACCACTTGACATCAACTTGTAGAAACGTCCAAAAACTAAGCTACTTAAATAGGTAAGAGGTTAGGCACTTGAAACTTTGTTCATTGTGCAGATAACAACTACAGCTTGTGACTGCTTTAAAACAACGATCTCTTTCATTTTTCTATGTTTTAGTGCCTCAAATCTTCGATTGAGACTTGAGGTTACCGACTCTTCCCTAACATATCCATTGATCCACTATCAAAATTTTGACAATTTTTTTTCATTTTCTTTATTTATTTTTTCTCACACATTTATTTTGATATTTGGCAATTCTACGGTTTGTATCACACTTTTGAAGCCTCAAAAAATCCTTACGTGTTTCATTAACTTCAAAGATGGAACAAAATTGATTCTATCCAGTAGGAGCTTTTTACCTAGCTTGAGAAGCCATAGGAACCGGGAATTTTATTTTGCCTCAAATCTTCGATTGAGACTTGAGGTTACCGTTGATCCACCTTTTTTATTTTGGTTTTCGATTCTACGTTGTATTTTGAAGAGAAAATACATAGTTGAAAATTTTTTTGGAGACTTCGTTGCAGTTATTTCATTTTTTTGCGAACTACAAAAATCGGCGAATTCTTTTAGAAAAAACCCTTTTCTCCAATTACCTTCAATATTTTGAAATCGGTTTCGAATTTCCTATCAACAGAGGCCAGTTTCCATCATCAACAATCATCATCAGAGGATGCACGAGGGAAGTGAACAACTAATTCGCCAATCGGTGGTTTGGCAGGCAATGCCCGGTCAATTGGCTTGTGAGATCTCCCGAGGCATTAAAATGTGATCTGGTTCAAGCTTGCTTAGCAATTCCACCAGATGTGTACGAAGAACAACTTCTTCGGTGAGTAATCGACTCGCAATCTGTTTACAGAAGTCTTCTTGAAACGTATTATTTAGTAAAATAAAAAGTGCCAATAAAACTTGTTTGGTAAAACTTGTACGATTACTACTTATTTACTACCACTTGATGCAAGAATTGAAATGTCAATCCTATGATGATCATTGTTGATGATGGAAACTGGCTTCTGTTGATAGGAAATTCGATGCTAATTTCAAAAATGCGGTCAAAATCTAAAAAATATTGAAGATGATGGGAGAAGAGCGTTTTTTCTAAAAGCATCCGTCGATTTTTGCTTTTCGCAAAAAGTGAAATAACTCTGAATCGAAGTTGCTAAAAAAAATTTTTAACAAGGGGAAGGTGAGGTAATTAGAGACGCGAAGGGGTAATAAGATACAAAAATATTTTTTTCTGGATGAACCTTTGACTTTTCAAGGTCGCAAATTTTTGTGTAAGCACTTCGTAACAAATAGAAACCCCACGATTTTTTTGAGATTTATAGCAAAATTCAGGTAAGAGAGAAAAATAGTCGAATTTTCTCGGGGGGCCTTTGTCTATTATTGCCCACTTAGGGTCAATAAGAGACAGATGTAAAAATCTTCAATGGGCAAGTCAGAAACACTTCTAGAGACGTTCTAACGTAATAAGAGACAAGTGGCAACCTGTCTCTTAATACCCTAAAAGTTTCAGGCTTCCAGGTTAACACCAAAAAAAGTTTCAAATTTTCAAAAATTTCCACCAAAACTGCCATTCAAAAATTTCATTTCTGAGGTCCTGGGAACAGCCCGTTGCTGCACAAACCAAATTTACTTTCAAAAAAGCGTTCAAAATTGAAGGGCACTCCAAAGAAACAAATTAGGTTGAACAAAGCACCGTTTTTACTTCCTACTTGTCACTGCTTTGGACAAGCTATATCACATAATATCATCATCATAAAGTATGTCACAGCTCTAGATCAGCCTTCCAAAATAAATGTAAGAAAAATAATGTTACTGATCAGTCTTTGAAAATAAAATTCGAACCTTATAAACATTATAAACCTATTTTTTTTTACTGAGAATTATTGACATAGGAAGGTCTGATTCTCTTTTGAACATCGAAAAACTTGAAAAAACTTGATATTGCCAAATAGAGAAAAATAAAAACATAATGAAACGTTGTCCTCTTTAGAAGGAAACCCAACCAACCTTTAGAAAAAATATAGAACTCCTATTCAAATTATATATTAATAGAGACTGGGATGATAAGAGACAAACTGTCTACAATTGCCCCAGCTGTTCACCAGCTGGAGGCAATAAGAAACATCGCAATAAATAATTAAGGAGTGGTCGTACAGGAATCCGGCAAAGAGATATTGAAGAGAATTGCATAAGAAAAGTCTCGAAAAACTTAACAGTTCGTAAAAGCCGGGTTGTTGGGCGGACGGAGCACTGACGGATAATAAGAGACACGCGTAACCTGACTTTGAAAGGAAGGGTTTTCGTAGATTACTCGGTGTTACCACGGAATGCGTCTGCGGATTTTCCTAACCCACTAAAATTTTAAATCAAACCCCTGGTGACCTCTGTAGGCAATTTTTGGACAAATACAGCTTCGCGGGATATTTTAAAATCCTCATGTCTCTCATTGACCGTGTCTCTGATTACCCCACCTTCCCCTATGTATTTTCTCTTCCAAATGCAACGTGGAATCGAAAACTAAAATATAAAAAGGGGGTAACCTCAAGTTTCAATCGAAGATTTGAGGCACTAAAACATCGAAATTTTAATGAAAAACGGGTTCCACCAGCTTCAAGCAGAGTGAAAATACTATAGAAAAGGTCCGGTTCATTTTTTTGAAAGCTTGCACCGTATGGCTGTAATTCCTAAATGGGCCCATATAGATGGGACACCCTGTATATTAGAGCAAAAAATAACACAGTTTGTATAAAAAAACGAGTTTGTTGGGTATCACAATCGCATATGGTCTTGAGCTGCTTTTTATCGACGATTATGATTCTTTATTGAGATGATTTGGCGCTAAATGAGTGACGTACAGGCAAAGATCCATTCAAACGAACCAAACAAGCGGCAATCTTCCCTTCCCACGACCTCTGACCCGCACAATAGCTTCAGAATCCAAGTTTTTCCTTACGTTCCATTCAAACCCACTTGTCTTTCAGTGGCAACGCCACTCAGCTTCTAACCGTGATTCCTTCCAACTGAATACTAGAAGCTAATTATTGAGTGGCATGATGCTGGTTACGGTTAGAGCTGGAGTGGGGTCTAGTTAAGTCGGAAGGAATGCGAATAGTTGAACCTCCCGTTTCGGTCAACCCCTTTCCCGAGCTTTGGGAGTTGAAACCCTCGAAACACCTCTGGCATTCCTTTTGAAAACAATGGGAGTTCATTGGGCAAACTTCCTGGTAGCTGAATTGCATGGTTGAACGATTATTCCCACACCACGTCCTCCTCTATACGGCACCAGAGGAGGCGAATTAGAAGAGCGAAACTTTGGTTTCCAGAAGTTGTCTTTGTTGAACAATTATCGAAACAAAATCAGACATAAAACTACACTCAGAAGTTGAGTTATTTCACTTTTATACTAAGCAACTAAAACCCAACTTCCGAACGTTCGATTTTTTTCCCATTAAGGTTCATTATTTCCACCAACGTTATACACTAATCGACCACGAAACAATTAACGCTCTGTCAAATTAAAAGATTGAAGTTTGTTTTATGTTGGTTTTAAAGTTTGTTTTGTTGTTTCAAGATGAGTAGATTCCAACAATCTGACCATAAAATCCATCCATGGGTTTCTCAGTGAGGTCAACGACCGACATTAATGGTATTGGTTTATTTCTTTCGATAATAACCCTTTGTAATCGACCAAGGAAAATAAATGTTTTTTTTTGTTGTTCCAAACCTCAACGTGTGTAGGAAACGAACATTGAATTTGAAAAAGTTGGTTGGTTTTCTCCGGAACTGCTATACCAAATTGAATGAAACATGCGTTAAAAATCACAAATCGGAACTGGTTAGGACTGAGTTTTAGTTATCCGTGTCTGTTTACCCGAAAATTTGGAAATAACAAACGTGATTTTATGTTCGTTATTGATCGTCATCCCTTCAATGAATCGAGTAAGCCCAGACGAATTTACATTCATCCTTTTACTTCTGCATGTTTTGGAATTGACTGCGAAAATCCACTTGTAGAAACACATTTACGTTGTAGGCTATTCAGTTGCTGACTGTTTGTAGGTATTATTGGACTGATTATGTCTGAGTCCAGTCAGTTGAGAATCTGTGCCGATGGGGTGTTGATGACTTAGCCATCCTCATAAAGAGCAGATATCAGAGCACAATTCATGAGATATCACAAAGAGGTCTTGACATTGTGGAGAAATGGTGTATTGAAGAGGGACTACAGGGTAACTCTAAGAAGACAGTAGTTGTACCCTTCATCAGGAAAAGCATTCAAACAAACAAACTCTACTGATGTTCAACCAGAGACTTGAAGTTATAATGGAAGCAAACTATTCAGGCATTAGACGATATAGTAAACTAACTTGAATTTCTCTTTTCAAGTCGGTCTGTAGAAGGGCGAAAGGAGCACTCATGTGCACACAAAGAGCTTGTTGCAGAAATTTGGGGACTCTCACACAAGATGGTGCACTGGATCATAATACTGAGACCTAAGTTAAGAAGATACAAAGACCTGACTGTAAGGGTGACTGGTGTGAGGAAATTTCAGCAGAAGAACCCCTGTGGGGAGCTAGAGAAAGTGTAGAGATTGGCTTGTCTTTTAATTACTAGTGCCCTGGTACGGATGGATCATGATTTTGATATACATTTCCAGGAAAGAATCACCAGATGGGACGAATGAATGGGGCAAGACCCCTTAAGGTAGTGTGAACATACTCCGGAACAGAAACATGGATAACTGATATATATCTTTCCATGAGGAAAATGAGACTCTTAGAAGAAATTTCGACTGAGAATTGATGCTTTGAGAAACATGTATTTATATTGGAGCCTACACAGGTTATCCAGGGTGCAGAAGAAGAAACCGGCTCCCTTCTTTTTTCGATTGTCCAACACAGCGCTTGTAGGACTGTTGACCCATAGGAGTATCGACAGAAAACCTTGTGGGGTGGCATTGTCAATCTGGTGGATAGGAAATGTTCACCAGAACTTGTAGGTTGAAATCAGCGGAGGGTACCACACAATAAACCACGGTTTCGGTGCGGCAGAGGAAGATTATGGCTCCTCCCAAAGTCCCTGAATAAAATAATACTAATAATAAGCACATTTGGTGTGGTACTTAAAATGGATACCAACAACAGGACCCTCGTTAGAAAACTCTTCATAAACCACTAATCTATGTATATTAGACGTGGTCTGTGGTATTTATCTAAATTCTGCTCTTCGCGCCCCAATATCGTGCAATCGCATTCAAGAATCTCATACTTGGGCTGCTGTCAGCCACGCGGTTTAGCTCAGACTCTAGATTGAACGGTTGCTGCATCCCGACTTTGCATTGCGACCACGTAATTAACCGGTTGGTCAAATGGTGAGCCAACGGATGATCCTACATTAATCCGGGTGATCTCATTCTATTAAAACAACAAATTTCTATCTAAATCAAACAAAAAACTTCGCTCGTACATCAAAAGATTTTGAGATTTCAATTTTTTTGGGGCCTAATTACTTTTTTTCTTGATTGATTACAAAGGTTTATTTTGGAAAATAATAAATCAAATGATGACATTGGAAAAAGACACTGCCAAGGAGATGGCACAACAGCTTCCTCGTTACATCCTTTATCATATGAGCTGAATTCATTGAACAATGGGGAAATTACGGCTGTTTCAAGGATTTCACGTTAGTGAAAGCTCTTAGCGTACAGTTGATTATATTGAGATAAAATTCGTATGGGACCTTAAAATGTCTTATGCGCATAGTCTCTCAAAATATGAGCCAAATTCATGCTAAATTGTGGAAGTTATGGCTGTAACAAGGAAATGCGGACACACAGACAGACAGACAGACAGACCGAGAGACACGGAACCAAATTTGTTCAGTAGGCTGTGAAACGCAAAATGCGAGTGGAAATGTTGAATTCGGACAACAACAACATTTTTTGGCTACCGCAAATGAACGCAAGGCTTCAGGAAGCAATAAGCTAACCAAGTGGCTCTCAACTGGCTTTTTGCAGCGTAGAGCATTCGTGTCGCTATTTCGATTCAATACCTCTGTATTAACCCAAGTGAATTGTATCGAGCTGTATCGTATTCGATTTACGAGAGATATAGATTTATTTTGTCCACCTCACGTAGTTTTCCCGGCACCAGCGTTGGTAGAGCGGAACCCGAGCGTTAAGTTGAACTCAACCCGCTGTGACCTCTCTGACCGCCGTATCCCACGCTCTGACCTGCACTTGTGTACAACTCCCTATCTCGTTCAGTACTCTATTTTTAACCTTCCGAAGACCAAGCGTTTTATTTTTTTCTTGTCCCAAAGCCGTTTTCGCTACAACATCTACTAACAGCAAATATATGTTCTTAACAGCAAAATATAGGTGTAGCGCTTGTATAGTGGTACCTCCACACTGTCGTATCATGTGGAACAGAAGTTTTGTTCCTTATTGGGAAGTGTATTGCACCTTTTCATGTTAGTACAACGTACATGTAAGTTAAGAAGATTAAAAAATAGTGAGATCTCGGCGAATTTGAATTTCTACGTCGAATGATCATTTGCGGTCGTAGTGGCAGTGAGAAGAAAGCTCGGAAAGCAAACATGGGACTGACCACAACAACCTGCCCTTCTCAATTGATATCTGAAGTTGATCTGACACTTTTCGTTCACAGAGAGCACTTTTTCAATTACGAATCTTTTCTAGTATAAGTTTCGCTTCAAATCTATAATTAGCCCTTTGAATATTACTTCTTATAGAGGATTACCTCATTATTAATCTATTTCGTCCACCTGATTGGATGAAAATCACATTTTAGTCCACTGTCCTAGGTTGGGCACATTCGTACAAGACAGTTGGGGCAATTTCATTTTCAAGTCAATCAGGCCAAATCGTTCTAAAGGCAGCTGATGGAACCAAACATTGGAACAGATGACTGTTTCTGATTGTCCATGAGAGTCCAACTTGAATATTTTGATATCATAGAAAGGAAATTTCAAATAATTTTGATCTTCTTATAGAAGATATGAGTTTTCTGTGGGAGGATATTTTGGGTAAGCTCGCTGAAGAAAAACAGCCGCAAATTTCACGCAGAGATTTATCATTTCTGCATTTGATAGCTCTGAAATAGAGCTAAAATAGCTCTAACATATGGGCTTGTTTTTGTCCAAAAACGCATAAAGATTTTAGAAGGGGTGATTCGTGACTTAGTAGACATACTGTACATACCCCCGCATATCCTCCCGCTTCCCTACACCCATCTTTGATGATCATCACACACAACACAGAAGGGAGAAGAAGAATCCTACCTCAGTCTGTTTGGAACATGCTACTTGAAAGTGTATGTGCCTCTGTTATCCGTATACATATACTGACCTAAGGACGAATAACCAAAGAGCATCCTTGAGTCAGTCCCAGCAACGACCAATAAAGCTTCAATCAAGAACGCATGGTCATAAAGTCACCTTCAATGAATGCTTAGGAGTCAAGGTGTTGAAGGAAATGCATGAAAAAACCAACTACCGACTAGTTCAATAGTCTGCACGTACCCACAATTGGGTAAGGATGGAAAATCGAAACAAAAATCGACTTCACGAATCGATTGAAAATTATTTTTAAAAATAATTACCATAATGATAATACCTAATGATAGTAGCATGTTCAAATTAGGTAAGTTCCTTAGGTAAGGCTCCTTAGGTTCTAAAGATGGGAAATCGGTACGAGTGTCGATTAATTTTTTTTTTTTTTAATTCGAAATCAAAACCTAAATTAATTTCTCTAAAAATAAACTCGATTTTTCGTGAAATTAACTCTTTTTTTTTGTATTGATAAAAAATGTATTTAAAAAATAAATATACGCATATCTATACGCGTATTTTATATGGATGCATGCATGAATTGAATGAAAGTTCCTACCTCCATGGATTCATCCATGACCAAACCCATTCACCTGTAAAGATGTTTCCAATTTCCTTTTTTACGATGGAGAACCAAAAGTAAATTTTCCGCCGATTTTCCAAAAAAAAAAAAAAGTTACTAAAGAATCGATTCACATAAAATCGACGAGAGCATCGATTCAAAAAATCAATTTTTTTTAACCAATAAGAACCGATTTTTTTTTTTTTTCAAATCCGTAAATTGGTCCTCATCTCTATTACTGGGATCAAATCGGGCCCCTGGATTCAGCATCAATGATTGACTAAATCCAACGTAGCTACCACGAAATTTTGGATACAAGTTCGGTTCCTGAGAATATCCAAAAATACTCTTCCTTTTTCTAATTTTTGATAAAAACTGATTCGAAATATGAAAAAATCCTCTTTATTTATGTCAAATTTTATTAACTGAATTATATAAGTATACATGTTTTTTCAGATAAGGAACAGCTTTAAAGTTGAAGGTTGACACTGCTTTCTGTAGCGTTTCCCGAAAAAGGGCCAGCGTAAATGCTAACCAAGACCCTTAATTATTGACGCCGGCGGATCCTTCATTATTATGTAAATTCAAGCAGACCCACCAAGATCGAATTTTCTCCCAATAACCGTTTCCTCCTCCCTCCGTTACGTGCCAAAAAGCTCCAGCCTTGATGAGAAAAGTTATTTTTAAAAACCCCTCCCGAGCAGATGTTCCCGAAGATGAGCCCGAGAAGCGAGATTAAAAGGAAGACGGCAAGAGAGTGGATGAGGAATAAAGGTGATGGAAGGGAAACCCGGCAGAGCTTCCGAAAAACTTCATATTCGCGTAGGAAGGTCGGCTATTCCCCGTCCCTAGACGCTCACCTCAGGCCGGGAGTTTCTACCTCATTCTGCCCGTCTATCAAGACCCCGTGGGGAAAGGCAGCTTCGCGCTCGATAAAACAAACACTCAACCTTGGAAATCTCCTAAATTAAAAATAAGACTCACCCCACCAACTCTCCGCCACCACGGCCTAGAGCTCTTCAAGTGTCCTTCTCAGTCCTACTTTGTTATTTCCCGTAATAACGGAATTAAACGAAGCTTTCCAGGTTCCCTATCTAAGCGGCAATGACTACCCATTTGATTTTTTTTTTCTAGTTAATTGGATTGTTTTATTATTGAATTTTTAATTTACTACCTAGACGTTTCTAATAGAACCTTTTCATTAAAATCTCGCCAAGTGTTGTTAAGAGCGATTCCATGAATATTCGAAGCACCTCTCGCCATATCAATTTGTTAAAGACAATAAGGGACTTAACGATGGAACTTATTCAATTAAGTATGAACTACCAGCGAGGAAAAAAAGCACGTTATCAATTTCGCTGGCTTCCTGCGAAAAAGTTGTATAATGACCTAGACACCATGATGGCCATAAAAGGGTCTTCCTTCAGGAACCGTTATAAACAGATTCCGAGTCGATTCTGGAACAAAATTTTTCGCATTGCGGAATCCTTTTAATTAAGAGTAACAACATTAATGATGATAATCGCAAATCAAGAAATTTATATTTGTTTAGCTCCATTTTACTAAAAAAAGATGATTAAAACTAAACTTGCACATTCAAAAATGTACTCACAAAATTGTACTGAAAATATACCTAAATTTCAATAACAGCTAAAAATTGATTAGAGCACGGTAAAATTTTTTGGAAAATCCGCAAGTTTATATTTACATAGGAATAATACTAAGAAAAAGCTCATTTGCTATAGATTTGTAATTAACATTAATTTTGTCCCTAAAGTGTTCAAATTTCATAACAATTTAACATAAATGTATTCGCAATACGATAATTTGAGGAACTTTGCTCATACGATCATGCTACATTAGTGGTATTTTTCTAATCGCATCAAATGCAGCAGATGATCCAATAACTTTGTGTAATACTTTTCAGCGTTTATCTGAGAATGGTGTTCAAGCTCTTCAAACTATTGAAAAAAATATTACTACCCATGGAAAAGGCCTTTCTTGCAATAAAGGACTGTAGAGGATTGGTTATGCCAGATAAAGATGTTATTAATATTTGTACGATTGGTTGAAAAAAAATGTACGTGCAAATACCAAAAAAGAATTAACAGTGGACTCGGCGGCATTTGCTGTCCTTTAAATAAAACATTGCATTGGGGAGAATTTCGTTTATAACACTGCTCATTTTTCATAGGAAGAAGCACATTATGCATCACTCATTAAAGCAATTGGACAGATGTACTTGAAATTAGAACGCAACACCATTCAAAAACCCTCAATGACGATCTGAAATAACGAAAAATAACAAAATCGTTCTACTCAAAGGACAATAACTTCAATTTTGTTTCGTATTTAGTCGTATTTCGTGTTAGACACAACAATGTAATACCCCCAAGTGTAATTATGCTGGTTATCACTAAATATAAGTGTTGCATCATTTATTTTTTCCCTTAAACGAAGGAAAACCTTGGTCAATAGCGCTGCAGAGGATAGCTTCAGGGGACCGACTAGGGGGTAAAGGAGTGGGAGTAGAGTCGGGCGGGCTGGTGCCACTCTCCTCAGTGCAGGCCGATGCTTCTGCCGCTTCTAGTTTATTCTATTTTCTGTTGGTAAAAATGTCAAATGTAACAGAAACTAATTAAAAACGTTGTCAATGGTAGATTTTTCAAACTCGGCACCTCGGATGTTTCGTCTTGCCCACACTACAACTGCTTAAAAAAAGACTCTTATATATTCCAACACGTTAGATCGATTAGGAACAAAATTAGCCTTGAGGGAATTCAGGGGGTCAATGATCACCATAACTCGTAATTGACTTCTAGGTGCCCAAAGAGATGACTTCAACGTCGTGTCTTAAACGGAACTCCTTGAACATATCGAGGAGTCTCTTCCTCCTGTCGAACATGCCCAACAAGCCCCCCCCGCCCCGTCCATCAATAACAGAATGGTCTGGGTTTCAAGAATGCTGATCCGACTTAAACATTTGCACCCTTCACAAAAAGGCGTGAAGACCCGCTTTAACCAACACGTTGTGTTATAACAGCTGTCATTTTTCCGTAATCATTCCTCTACAGGCGAGAAATTTATTGCTCAGCTTTCAGCTTGACAATGATGAAAGTTTGGACATAGCTGTCCTATTTGTACTCTTCTGGCAACCTGAAGCGTTGAGTACCTAACTATTGTTTCCGAGTCAACCTATAGGAAGCGGGAGCTTTGTTTTCACTTTCAGGAGATGAACTTTTTTACTGCAAATCAACGTGTCTACTCGCATTTAGAGGTGTAGACCATTCTGAACGGCTCATGTCTGAGATGTTGAAAGAGAGCATCGATCATATGCCAAGTGACCACAGCAAGAAGTCAGATATAGTTGCCACTAAGTCCGATTGCTCTGCAATAATCCAGGATGTCCAAGTTGTCAGGGGCAGCATGAACATGGAGCTGACCTGTTTGGCTGTAATAAGTAAATATAACAGGTATGAACTGCGGCTAGCGGTGTCTGAGTTAAAAGGAGTGGCATCCGCTATCATCAAAGTCTTGGCTGCAACCGTTTCGTGGGATGTGCCACGGGTAAAGTGTCATTGCGTTTCTCAATTTGGACATCTCGGCAGGAGTACTTTGTGGTATCACCTCCCTCCTGCTTGTTTCCTGAAGTCCCTTTGCTTAAATTGGTGGTAATTTCTTAGCGGCACTTCCTTCCATCTTTTTCTCTATCCTCCGTCTTCCGCAACTTCTCCCAACCTGGATGTCTCTTCACCTCACCTCCTCCCCACTTCCATTTTGTTTAGTTCTTCCGAGGAATGTAAGAGTTAGGCTGTAGATGGGTCAGAAATCAGTACATCAGTCTGCGCATGCTCAGTAGTAAAGTCCACCTTTAATTCTTCAAATATTACTGATATATGTTGCTGATAATTAAAAAATATCATAAACGTACATTAATTATTTGCACTAATACCCTTAATTTTAAGTAATGTGATATCCACAGGTATTTCATTCATTCCGTAGAGTTCAACGGACTATCTCGATCGTATAAACAAGCAACATGAAAATGAATTCGCACGATAACAAAATACACTTTCTAAACTTTTTTCTGTTGGGCTTGTGAAAGTAAAGACCGGAATGATATCAAGGACATCGAACATAAATCTTCAAAGCCGGGTTATATAAGAATAAAATTGCATATGAAGGGCAGCCCGGGGGGTTCTTACAGGGCGTAGTAACTCTTGTAAAGTGGGTCTTTATCTCGATTTCAGTCCACTCAAAAATGAGGCCTGGCATTATGATAAATTATGTTTATTTCAGCGGGTCACGGTATTATTCTATAATTCACGCTGTAACGCAGGCTCGCCGCCTGTGAAGTTAACGACTGAAGAGTTGCGAGGGAGTATATAGTCTTTTATGGACGGGGAGCAGATCGCTTTTTAACATGAACAACCGCGATTCTCTTCCTTTAACCTGCACGAGATCGGCGGTGAGGGGCGGTGTAGGAGGTAGAATGGGGGCTTCTGACGTTAATGGGGGAGAAGGTGAAAAATGAGAGATGTTCTAAGAACACGACCAAAGTTTTAGAGCTCGCCAACCCACAAGGAAGTAACTTAATACGCTAATGGGGATGTGGCTAACGCTCGACGCTCATAACGCTCAATCACGGATAGAAAAACGTTTTTGTACCGCTTCAAAGTTTCAACTTCTAACCAAGGCGCCGGTATGATGGGTGCGAGTTCCAACGAACCTTTGTTCTAACGAACTAGTGTTCTGACGAGTTCTGAAGAACTTGCTTGGACGATCAAACGCCTGATTTCCAATTTAAGTTTTTTAACACTGTCAACGCAGAAGTCTTTTTAAGAAGACACGTCCCCTCTGACTCCGCCCGGCACTTCTGGACATCGTTTGGGATGGTGATCTGACGATTCGGTTCAATATGGTGATGCTCTCCTTCAGTTTTTCTCCACACACATACCAGAGTTCGCCGTTTACACCTACATCATTTCTGTGTCTCAGAAACAGTTTGAAGTCAGAGTTCACCGATGGAGGTATTTTCGTATACTCAGTCTCTATCCAGCTCAGTTTTTCATAATTTTCTACTCATTTTGTCACTGAAATGTGGTTGAATCATGGTATTCTGTCTTCAACCGTATAATTTAGGGCCTGAGCGTTTAGTTTGACCAGAAGAACCTTAGTATGACTACCTTCGGCTGGGCCTCCACAGACAGTAGTTCTCCACTGATATAACAGAGTTCGCCGTTTGAACCACTCTCAAGAAAATTATAATGTTGACAAAGTTCCATCAGGGCTTACTTGAGATAATAATTTACCAAAATGTTCCTCATGTAGGTACCTAATACCCAACGAAACGTTGATTATATGGTTTTTACGCTATCGTCTTGCTTATTACTGTTCCAAAAGCTCCATAAATATAGCGCAGGTCCATTGCAAATTCAGTGCGAACGTAAATTCAGTCAGAGGGGAGAATAAAAAAACGGAACATTGCGGGTTTGCGTAATTGAAGCTATCACCACGTACGGGCGTCTTCTTAAGAAGGCAAATGCCAAAAATGATGATTTCATTATTATTCCATCTCATATTGCTGAATTACATCATGAGTAACGAAAATTGAAGCACCTATACAAAAATTCTGACAACGAGGGTGTTCGTACGAGGGTGCGGGCGGATTTATGGTCCCACGTTGAGAGTGTTAAGGGAGAGCGTCAGAAATTGCACGTCGTCCTCAACACAGTTAGAGCGTTCAAACGAGTTTGAAATTTTTATGTAAACTCATCCAAATCCATTGCTTTTCTATGTTTTGGATTAGAACTGAGCCAGTTTGTGTTTTGGCGAAATACATACTCCAAAAATTAAATATTCACCCCCACAGTGCTTTTTGAAAGCCCCCGCTCCCTCCTTCAACAGTTTTTGCAAGACTAGGGAGTGTAATCAATATGGTAGTTCCTCTTTCTTGTTTCTCGAAATTGCTTCTCCTTAGCGTGAAACTTACTCCGTTCAGCTTCAGAGATATCCTCTGGGTGCTACAATCATATCGTCTCGGTTCTTGAAGGAGCAACTAGTCTATATTAATCGATTCATGATACAAGCTTCGCGAGTGTAATTGTTGAGTCAAGTCCATGCAACTCTTGAATTTCGTGGACGGGTCTTCTGTGACACAGTTAATGGGTCAACTGTTGTTATAATTTTGACTGATTTGACAGATACAGGGTGATAGCGCCACATAATGTAAGCTTATTTGTTAATGTTTTGTTGTACCACTATCTTCATTCTCCTCCGCAGATGATCACGCTGTAGAACAATAATAACTCCTTGGTACCTCCAGCCAAATAATATCAGGAATACTCGGAACGCCTGTATTCTCCACCATACCACCAACAATCCACGCCGCCTCCAAGCTGCCGCCATATCAGTGTCTCTTCTAGCCTTCTCATCGCACGCTTCGTCCTTTCTAAAAGAATCCAAATTTATTGGTCTGGGTCTTCCGAACCCCTCCAATATAATCCCTCTGTCAATATTTCAGCGAATTCCTTCGATCATCAGCGGACTCGCGCATGAGGGTCTCATCTCGTCGAAACGGGCAGAGCATTCAGTTTCTAATTTCGAACAATTGAATCACGAAGTGATCATTAGAAATTTATATTTTTGTATAAACTAGAAATACTAAACAGATCCAAGTAGGGTGTTTCTAGCGAAGGAGCTCCTATTTTTTCGAATTGCAATTTATCATTTATTGCTATAATCTCCTCGCGCACACACCATACTAATAAAAGCTTTGTAGCCTTAGGTGTCCGGCATTTTCGATCTCGGAAACCCCACCTGGGTGCTATCCAAAACACAGAGAATGCTAAACATGCATCGTTTAGAGCAGGGGTCCCCAAAATATTAGCTCCAAGGGCCATATCATAATATTAAGGTGGTAGGGCAGGCCAACAGAGGTGTCTGGGGGGCTAGTAGATAATGCTTACAATGTATTTCCGCTTATGATCAAATTTTGTTGTTCCAATCATTGTTCAATTGTTCTTCTGAAAGAATCGCTCGATATTTGGATTTGACATGTGTAATTTTTGAAAAGGTTTGTTCGCAAACATGCGTTGAACCAAAAATTGTTATCATTTGTCTGGAAAAACTCTTGATTCCCTTGAAGTCATCACGTTCTGGCGGTAGCCTAATTTTTTACATCCATCCATTATTTCCGCGGGCGGCGGGCCGGACCAAATCCTTCCGGGCCGTAGTTTGGAGACCCCTGGTTTAGAAGACTAATTTCCATCAGTTGATCGGACAGTGATTTCGGTAAGGCGGTGAATGTTGATAATCCAGACTGATCATCCTACATCGCCGGTAGATAGTCGTGAGCAAAGACATTCAAATAAGGAACCATTATTAGGCCCTCGGAATAATTTTTTCAAAACCTTCGCTAGCAATCGACCGCTTCAAGCTACCATCAAGAGACTTCCTGATTTGTAAGATAGACATATGACTATAACTTGAATAGGAATATGGGAGAATCCGAAAGAGATAATTACAAGCCCATTACCCCAGCAACCCATACGGGTATACGCAAACACACCTGGGAACAAACAGAATAAATGTTTAAAAAAAACACACACACACAAGCGGAGTAATTTTACAGAAACACAAGGATTGGATCAGAAGAGAAAGGTCGTCTTTGATTGGAAGCAATTTCCGTAATAAGGCTCAACGATGGCCAGGTAAAAGGAGAAATAGCGGCTCATTTAAGGAGATTGAAGCGGCCTGTGATCCGGTTACCTCAAGCTACAGATTGCAGGCAATTAACGTTTGTAGAGGGGGAGCTTTTTTCGGTACGGAAGGATGGGAAGATCAGAAGTATAGCCAGAACAGATCGATGTTGTCAGTGACGGTTTAATTCGTCATTATTATTAAGTGGACCGCTTTTAACTCAGTATGCAACACAAAAAATAAACCTTGTAATGTAAATGATCAGTATTATGCCAAATTATACGACAGTGTTATCTTATCATGTTCTTAAATCTTTCACAATTTGTTCAAGGCATCGTTCTCGTGTTTTTGCTTCTATACATGCTATCAACGTTTTTCATTGTTTTTTACAGATATTTTTTTGATAAGTAGTTAATTGGAAATTATTTGGCAAGTAATGTATGCATTGCACCCATGACCACACTTGTACACATAATTTTGACATGTAGTGTTCATTTTTAAAAAATACACCAAATTCTCAATCGAACAAAAATGGTTGGGTTGTCTCACACCCCCCTGGGTCATCTAAAAAGAGAGATGCAAGTTAAAATTTTCGTTATATTCTTTAGATGCATATTAAAATAACTCTAATAATTGTAATTATAAACAATTATTCTAATTGGTGCCCCTATGTTTAACAGTGTTTTCAGTACATTCCTGTATGCCCGCAAATCGTAGGAATAAGTTTAAATTCACTATTTTTCATCAGTTTTCAACCAACATCATTTTTTGCAGAACGTCGACCGAATAACGAGGAATCATGAGATGGTGGATTTGGGGATACTGCTTGGTGAGCAAAACACGTTTTCCAAACTTGATGAGGATCTTGCTGGCAGATCAATGAACTGTAGATTTTTCGCGACACAGTACTAGATAGTGTTTGAATGTCTAGGATTTCAAAGTGCCACGCAAATCTTTAGTTTTACCCAACCTCGAACTCAACTATGCCATACCGGTACCCTTCAGAGAAGGTCCGAAAATGGTTTGTGCGGTATGTGGGACATAAACTTGGAATTTTCGAAAAAGGTACAGTTGGATGGACAGTTTTGTTAGATGGATGGCACATCGACGGAGAAGCCACTTCACGTTCATTCATAAATTGGAAAATACAAATAACAATACGAATACGGATATGAAAAGGACTAAGGTCCGGTTTCATCAACAATCCCTCACCAATCATCTGAAGTAGATCGTTTTACGGAGCCAGAGATTTGAATGTTGATTTTTATACAAACGGGTTTCACCAATCAATGGTTACCCTTAAATTGTGTATTATCAATAACTATTTGGGCTGCCCTGCCATGCTCTCGAACGTTTACGATTGTCAGCCCGCACTACACCTCTCTTCCATGTATTCTCTGCTCTGACAAATTATCTGGAATGTGGATCATTCCAGCGGATCTACCTGAAACGGCATTTTAGTGTTTTTCAATTATAAGAAAGCATTAATATTTATTTCGTCAAGTCCAAATACTTTGTTTAGTTATAAGTAACAGCTTATGAATCAAAATGGTATGGATAAAAAGGGTGCGGCAAGCATTTTTTTCGAACTACACTGCAAGATGTGCTATTAGTAAAACGCAGCAAATCTTCTTGATAGCATTTCAGGGTTAGTAGAAATATTCCTCTATCAATCCTTCGATACTAATCCTATTTTCATTGAATTTCAATGAAATTAATAGAATGTGGATGTTCGCTAATATTATTCGCTATTAGTTCTACGAAAAATATTGATTTTCTCTTTCCATGCACAATCCGTTGTCGCTCACATTGGAAGTATAGTTCTAAAACATCGGTTTGATCACCTTATTAGAGGTTATCCATTGTGTTATTTGTAACTGCTGTTGATCTTTCAAATCCTTGAAATCGTCATTTCTACCGATTTCAATAGAATTGTCAGCATTTGTGAAATTTAAGCTGTTGATACAATCCAATTAATTTTATCCCGCCCGATACGTAATCATAAGTTTTGTAATAGATTTGGGTTGTTTCAGTTTTCCATTTGTTGAAACTGCCACCCCTGAGTTATTGGGTTACTATTCTATAATCTTCATATCATTCTCGTACCAAGCATTACCTTCCCATCAAACGGTTAACCCATTTTTTAATTTTGAAGTCCATCTTAATTTGGGATTTGTAATTATTTAAGATTTAAGACAATATGAATATCTCAATCATTTAAACAACAATTTTAATGGAATACGAGGTTCTATGTGAAACACCCAACTTCGCAAACGTTTTTATTGCTATCATCACCATTTTACTCTGAAATTCTCCCTTCATTTCGTCCCCTTATTGTTCTCGTTGTATCTTCCTTCCGGATAGTTGAGGGGAAAGTAATACGTACACGGTCATGTGGTAATTTAAATATAATGCTTCAATGGCCGAATTTAATAGTAAATATCGACGTGTTGAAGATTGTCGCGGTGAGAAATTTAAATGTTCCGCCGCGTCGCATCGCTCACTATCAGTTTCACGCCCGATGCCCCAGCAAATAGAAACTTATACATTCCACTCAGCGATGTTGATATTTTCCCGTCTAATGCTACCACCTCTCCACGAAAATTAAATTAAAATATCTACATAACTCGAACAGTATTTATGATTAACGTTCTAAATGATCAGCGGATACCACATATTTTTCTCTCTATCATTATAATGAGGTTCAAAACCCATTCGAAACTTCAATCAATTATAATTTACCTAACGTTTGGCGTAGTCAATTTAGAATATGGGGGAAGTCGATATTTATGGACCAGAGGAGAGAATCGGGAAACACTGAATAAGTCTGCTTTAATATCATAGGTCGTCAACACTAATTGTAAAGATCGAAACATTTCAAGCTGTCGAATGCCGAGAGACTAATAAAATTCCAAAATTCTCCAAGTTCTTGAACAGACCAATATTTCTGATGCACAGAAATAGGTAGTGTCTCGGAGCTTAAGGTATTTGCTGATAATTCATTGCTGATAATCATTGATAAAAATGTTGAATGGGAACTACTACAAATTTTGATATCTCCAGTCGCTGATATGTTGCTACTCGTGAAGATTTGAAACTAGGTTTGATCTTGTGAATGAGTTTTATGTGTTTAAAGGCCTATAGGTATCACCTCAGGTAAGAAAACTTTAGTTTAGCGGTAAACAAAGTTGTAAAAACGCATGAAACTTTAAGATAGTTCGGTTAGTTCCACGGAATATTATTGTTCATCAATTCCACAACTCCTTTCAAAAAGAATGTCTATACACAAAAAGACTATAAAAGACAATTCATCAAAAAAGACCCATAGGAGTGAGCTTAAACCAACCCTGACGGGGTGTTTAACCTGCTGGCTTTACTGTTATCACAACCTTGAGCGATTTTTGATGGCTCGTGCGTACACGTAACAAAAACGTGATAAATATTGATTTAATCGTTGAGTGGGTTTAAACTGGTTTTTTACCGCTGGTCTCTAAGAAAATGTAGTATACAAGCTGATACTGAGCTAACGAGTGGCAAATACTTAAAGTTATGACTGTTGATATTATCTGCAGTGTTAAAGTCGAGAAATAATGTTGTCAACAGTGTCTGACGTTCGATCTTAGATACCGGTTAAATTATAAATCTAGGAGTAAATAAAAACCGTCTGGTCGAAAGTAAACAAGGTCACATTCGGGAAATTTCCTGATGTGGTAAGTATAATGAATTAGAGGCCGAACATTCCGAAGTGGTCAGATGGTTAGATTTCCTGTATTAAATGAGTATGGAAAACTCAAGGACTGAACAGATGCTAACAGTTCACTGCCCGCGGTTCAGTCAAAAGCATTCATATTCAGCGAGGTAATGACGTATCGAGATTCCGTCCCGTGACAATTAGTCATTGAGAGGGAAAGGGAGTTTGATTTGCTTTGCACATTTGAGAACACAAAACAAATATAATACCTAGCAAGTTTCGATTTAACGTCTAGTTCGCAGTAAGATTCTCTTTTTAATGATTATTTTTTTGAAGAAAATATGTGATCAAAGGTAATTTCCCTTGGTGATTGTTGTGTATTGAATCTATAAATCTCCACCACCTGAAAAACCATTAGTAGCATTGCAACAAGATTTTCAACTGCAAGAGTGCAATTCTGACGACTGAGGATTACGGATAAGTTTTTGCTTGGTGGTTATTCAAACTAGAACGTCATTGATGTAAGATATTTGATTTCGTTGATCGATTCCTGCGATTTGTTTTATTATTTTTGACAGGTAGTCAATCTTTGTAATCGACATGGTAAAAAAAGTCACCAAAAGTCCCAATATTCCGTTATTCCATAGTAAATTTAGCCGAACATTAGGTATTCGCTCCATTGAAAACCCTTCATTTGGCGAACCACTAGTCTTCACCTCAGGCTGTGGATGAGCCCCTCGTTCGTTATCAACTCGACCGAAGTAGGTGGTGGTTCGCTCTATTAATCAGTTCGTTCTTGAGGTTCCGGGTAATTGGCTCTCTGCGGGCCTAATGGATGGCAGAGCTTGATAATTGGTTTTCGGTGCATCGCTGAATTGGAATCTTGACTCTCTTCAGGCCTCGGTGAATCTATGGAACTTTTGAATTGCACATTGTACACGTAGTGGATTTGGTGTTTTGAAGACCATAAACAAGGTCCCAATGTGAATCGGCCCATTTATAAATGTTCAGTTTTATCTCTGATTCCTTTGTTGCTCATAACTATTTACAACAAGCAAAATTGTTTTTATTAAGTTTATTGGATCGAACCTAATTCCTTCGTCCTTAGCATGTTTCAATATGGTTCAAATAACGTTAATGGAATCCCCAAAACAGAATTTTGCACAAAACCTCACCTCAATGATATGGAGCGTTTGTGATGTTTTGACGAATAAGACCACCCGTTGAAACTACGAAAGGACATTGGAAATCAGTTTTATAAATAGTACAGTGGTTGTTTGGTCGGGATCGCGGAGAGAACTTTCGGAGTGGGGCTTCATGTGAAGCCTTGTCAGGTGATGGGCCACCCGATTTTGTCGTTGTTCGAATAACAATGAAACAATGAAAACAACATCGGGATGAATGTTATCGTAACATTGTTTACTCTAACGAAAGGTTAATCTGAAACTTGAGTATGATTCGCCTTTCACCAAACCACCTTCAACTTTATGTTAACGGGCTAATCTCTCAAAAACCGCCAAGTTAAGTCGCTGTCAAGTTAAGATAGTTAATTCCAAACGGCTCTTGGATTCCTAAACGGTGAAAGAATTGGAATATTCATGCTAAATCCAAATCCTGCAGCAGGATTTTTCAAGCAAATTTAAAATATTATCATGTTCATTTCAATTTAGTATAGTTGATATTTCAACTTGAACACATTTCGAGCAAAAAAGTTAAATTAAACTTCACCCCGGCAACTTGAACAGTATTCGTCTTCGCAAATTCAATTTCATGCTTTTTACACTATTTATTATTCTTTTACACTATTATAGGTACCTTTTCGTGAGCAATTTTTAATAAAATTTTATTATGTTTTTACATAATTATTTGCCGCTTACATTTCTGAGTTTGGCAGTCTACAATACAAAATAATTTTCATGAGTAATATTATGATAAAAATTGTAGTTTATTCGTAGTTTTAAAGTATTTTGGTAGCACAGTCTTGGGAATATGAACTATTTACTTTTGCTCAAAAATGTTTTCTTTGATAATGCTCGAGTAAGAACAAGTTAATGGAAAAATTAATTGATAGTTTTTGATGAGAATTTAATAAGAAAGGATTTTATATTACAATCCTAATGAGAGTATCGTTTGGGTAATAGAAGTAAATGTTTAGCAAGATGTAGAGCATGTTCAATAGCTTCATTTTCATCTAAAATCCGTTTATATGTTTTTATAGTTACTACCAGTGTCGATTTTCCGAACATTTTCCCCTAAAGTGTCGTTTCAATGAAATGCACAGGTGTTAACTGCCTCCATAGTCCATTGTCCTTCATACTCAAGAAAAACACCTTGAAATGGATATTGTTGGTAAAGGTTTTCCATAAAAAATCAACTTTTGTGAAGGATTTCACACAAACGGAAATTATGCGTGAAGGATTTACAGAAATAAATAAATTTAACAAAAGATTTCTTAATTGTCATTATGAAACCCTCCACAAGGACGAACAATTCGGGCAAAATAGATTTTGAAATTGGCTCTTCCGAATCTTTGAAATTTAATTTTTTGAATTTTAATTTCATGCAGAAGTTTTGATGGTGTGGTGTAGCTCAGTTGTGCGAGGCTCGAGTGGGATGTTTCTAATTGGTACAGCGTCCTAAAACGATCCCAGCGAACGCACATCAAAGCTTCAATTTTACTGAGAGCTATTCCCATCCCATCAGATTGATACATAGAAAGGCTTGCATGCTCTTTTCCCTCTTTCATATGTACGATTCTATACCTTCGACGTTCTCTTTTATCCCGAACAGTATTTTACGCCTAAAGCAAGAGGATCGATTCCCGTGGGGTTCAATTTTTCACGGCGGAGTAGCTGCGCGCTAGAAAAGTGAAAAATACGATTCCGCAGAGGAGGCAGAGGGACAAGTTATTTGTCTCCTAGCGGAGGACGCCCAGCAACCGGAACGTATCGATGGATCATGAGAGCCGTTCGTTGTAAGAATATACGCACTGCCAATATCGGGAAAGGGGATGTCAGGGTCCAATCTCATTTGGCACAGCGAGTTCGAGACGGTGAAACCAGCGGAAGACAACTTGAAGATCCGGGTGGATCTGAGATATGTGTATATCGGCCTTGAGGAGTTCTGATGGAATTCGGCAGAACCTACTTCTGGTACTATTACGGAATTTATTTGAAAATTTAATATTGCGACAGAATATTTTGCATTCTCACTGTAACATTATCGAATTGAAGAAAGCCTAATATTCATTGCTAATTACCACGTTCCATGCCGCCAGTTTTGGGGGTGTTTTGGCTGTGGGCCGCACACACTCAGATGATAAAAATAAATAGAACAAATAACAGTCGATTTTGGTTTATTATTCAATAATAAACCATTGTAATCGCTCTGAAAAAAAAATTCTAACCCCCCCTGAAAATTTCATGGTTTACGTTTCAGAGGGTGTAGAATCCGAATCTGCAATAAAAAAATTTTCCGTCCGTCCGCCGTACGCACTATTTCTCCCAAACGGCTGGAGCAAAAGATCTGAAATTTTCAGGAAAAATCCATCTTGGTCCAACGACGCACCAATTCTTGAGCCAGCTCTCTCAGTCAATTTAAAGTACCCTTTAAGGGCTGTCAAAGTTTTGTAAAATCCCATAAAACCTCAAAACAAGTCGAAGCTGCCTAAATGTGTACTCTTTTTGAAGAACATACCATGAGGAATCGAATGAGACCCTCCCCACGTCCGTAGGTCAAACCATTCCCGATGTATGGCCCGATTTTTTTAAATAAAAATGGTGTTTCTTTTTGGCGATGATTGCGTAGAATAAGTATGTTTTGTAGTACGTACTGAATTAAGGCACTACCAAGATATGCCAAGATTGATTATGGAGTCCCGCAACAATCAACGTAATACAAGCACTTTATGAGGTCGGTGGTTCGATCCCAGTCTGATGCATTGATTCTGTTCGCTTTGCGATTTTTTTATTTTTTGGATGGTTTATAACGCAATTTACAATTCTAGACAAGCAGGACGTAAATTCTGGAAGTAATGATTCTAGACTTGCAGAGTAGATTGAAGAACAGAAACCAACAAACGAAGTGTATTGTGATCAATAGCACCAACTCCTAGCAGGACATCAAAAGTCACGATCCTGCTGGGCATATGGACACGAAGAGCAATCTTGTACACGATGAACTATTTAGAATGTGATAATACAAAGAAACGCACATTAAAATTGGCCGTTCAGTAAATTTCTGGGAGAAAAAGTAATGACCATTTTCTGGCCTAATCAACCGAAAAACCTGAAATTTTAATGGTAGCACGATGATTTGAGGTAAATCGAGGTCATGTCAAAAGATACAGAATACCAACGATTTCGAATGCTTGGGTTCCGCTGTAGACTTTCAGCCACTACGTATTATTTAGATCATGATCATACACTCCGTTCAACAATTATCTACTACAGTTTAGTGATCTGCGTTCAAAATGCTATCTGAAAATAATAAATATGTGCTAGATTCTATCGTTTTTGAATTGCAATTTTCATGTGCACATTATACGTATTTGGTTCAAATTTCAATAAGAACTAACATAGAGTAGTCTATAATTCCACGAAAGTTTGTGAACATCTATCTTACTGTGAATTTGGTTTCTTCGTCGCGAGTGACTTAGTCCGTTTCAATGCTCACATGGAAAGATTTCAATGTATGCATCTATTTATTCGCTCAAGAGCAAATGGAAAATTTCAACCCTCTCTATTTCGTACGAGATAGCTCAAATTTCAAGTGTAGTAAAAACAATAATTCAGCCTTCAAATATCAATTTCAACACGATATTATCGTTAGTAGCTAAGTTACATGGTATAACGTGAAATTTCAACAGTTTTCATATGATTTTGATATTGGTTCTAATCAGTTTCTTAGATTACAAATCATCATAGCTCATCCGCGAACTTTATATGCGTCTAACAACTTTTAATCGCACTGTCTGATCTATCGCAAACTTGGAGGCAGTCGTGAACGGAGGGTTTATCGGAAATCATTCAATCAATTCAGTTACTTTCATCAAAATTCAACACATTCATGCATTTTTATATCACTATTCACCCTGGTATTCGAACTACCTCTGAACTTATTCAAAGTTTTGTATGGGCTAACATTGAAATGGACATCTATTGTTGGACGCAGTCATGTGCCTTGCCAATCTTTGAAGATCCAGAAATATGAAATTAGAGAACGCTTTTGGTACTGTTCTTGTTGGCTGATGAGTCGTTTTCTCATGCTGTTAGCTAGGAGCCCCTTCTTCTCGCGGATCATGACATCTACTCGCCTGTACTGTTGAATAAGCACGACAGGAGAGGGTTCCTCCCGATGCTAAACTAAATATTTGACACTATTGCTGAAGAATATTATTCTTCCTGGAACGTATAGCCTGTTTCGGAACCCCTTTAGCTGGAAAGGACACCCTTACGGCGATTAATAGTCCCCATGCCTCTCTCACTATACGCCCGCCGTAGTACCCTTGTTCCTCTTCATTTAGCGTAACTCGTTGCAGCTAATTTCAGCACACATCAGTGGAGAAGATTTGGCTGAGAGTGAATCGATATACGTTTCTTCTAAATAAACGAAAAACCGGGCCAGCGGAGGTGATGTGGTGGGTTTAGGTGACAGGAAATCTTCAGTGATGTAGCTCTCAACCACGTTCAAGCAAACGAGTCAATACTACGGTGGGGTGTGGACAAGAAGGCTAATAGATCATTTAAACAGCCATAATGATCATGAATATCAGTTGTGGAGCTTGTTGAGGTGTTCGTTAATTGGCAATTCCTTGATCGGCCGTTGGCCAACATCGTGGGATGTCTATGAGGATAATGGTAATTACATATCTCCAGAAGGCATGGTGTGCATAACCTGTTCGCCCACCAGAACTTTGGGAGCTTTTGATATATCACCCTATGACCATCGTCACTTCCCACAGACGAAATTTCTCAAGAGTGCTTTTCATCCAAGTTTCCAAAATGCTGGGCATTGATACACACCATATCTGTGATGATCAATCACACTAAAGCCTACGATTCCTCCTGAGTTGAGATCCATTGCGCAGACAAAGTTCAAATGTGTGTATTGAGGCTTCTATGCAATCTCGATGCAAAACATTGTAGTACGGAATCTCAAAGAGTAAAAATACTCACTGCCCTTAGATATAATTTATTGCCAGTCCTAGAGCAACCTCGTTTCTAATCTGTTGTTATCAATTTTTTTTAAATTTCAGTGATTATTTACCGTACTTAAGTACCTAATTGATTACTTCATTCAAACATCATCATTAATTATAGCTTTTGCGATGGAAATTAGAAGAATGGTTCTTTGTAGTTAGTCTGTGCAAGTGGTGAACACATCAACTTGCTTAAACATATCAACTACCCTAGGTTAGAAATATACCAGACAGTAGACTAAAAATCAGTGTCAGAAGTAATTTAGATGTAATCGTAGACTATACACTTGAAATGCTGACATCTAGCGAATCTTCGGAATGTAGGAAGATAAATTTTTGGCATATTGGATTTCATTGTTCCGTAGACTGTTAAAATTGATTATTTGTTTGCCGATGGACGCAAAATGGGTCATGGAGACCCGAGGTGGTAGGTGTTTCTTAGTTTCGTAGTTTGAATTTGAGGCAAACTCCTGTACGTCTTCGTGTTACTTTTACAGTTTTATATTGAGATGTTTGTAGTTCCCGAAATTCGCATACTCTGCTAAACTTCGTCTTTCAAAAAATGAAGTAGCTTGAGAAGTTAACTTGTAATACGCACAATGTTTACCATGACGTACACAAACACAAGAGGCAAAGTCAACTCGAACTTAGATCAAAAATACCTACACCATGGAGAGAGGCACCAGAAAATGTATTTCCAACTTTCAGAGGAAGTAAACACACATTTTACGATTAGTAGGTGCGTTAAGTATGTTCTCTCAACTTGGGGTGAAACTGTTAACGAAAGACCGAACCGTAAAGCATCCGGGGGTATATTTACAACCCCTTAAATTGGGGGTGTGGAGGAAGACGGTGAGAAAAGGAAAGAAAAGAGCGAATCTCTCCACTACTTCCAACCTCCCTTGTTTATGAGGGCGGTGAATTGGCTACGGATACCGAAAGCCAACTGTCCGTCTATTTCACAGTAGAGAACTCAGTTTTACACGGTGCAGCGAACATCAATGGGGAGCTTATTTGTTCTGTTTCTTGAAATTCGGGGATGCTTGAGTGAGGAGTATATTTGTCGAAATATCCAACTAGCCCTATGAATATTTTCGGTGGGCACTCGATTATAATTCTTGGTTACTGTGGCACATCGCTCCACCTCCTGGGTTTGTAGTTTACCGTCTACTTTTGTCAGTTGCTGTTTCTGGTGTATATTAAGCCTTCTATGTCAAATTTTAAGTCTAACCTTCATTGTCAAATGTTGAAAAATGTGCTAACAAGAATGATTTCAAGAGTATTGGGGAAAAACGCTGCAAATTCTTTCACTGGGGTTCATTATTTAATTGGCTTGCGTTCATGATTTGAATTTCTACTAAGCTTTGGAGTGATCGTGTTTCACAGGTGATAGAGCGATTATTGAATTTCAGGAGGTATGCATAGAGCACGTAAATCTGTTCTCAACCAAAATACCTATTTGGATTGATCAGTTGATCATATTTGTGTGCCTCCCAAAATTCAATAATCGCTCTATCACCTGTGGAACATGCACACTCCAAAGCTTAGTATAAATTCTAATCATGAACGGAAGCCAACTGAACAATAAACCCCAGTGAAAGAATTTGTAGCGTTTTAGCTACATTTACGAGAATGCATCAACCCGTGTATCGGCTACAAAGGCTTTTAGGAGTTCACTCCAGTATTCACATTACTACATCACTACATCACTACGTCACTAGGTTAGTGATATCAAAACAAAAACAATAATAAACCAAAATAACGCGAATGTTGGCACCATAAATCGGGCCATAGATTTGGAATGGTTTGACCTACGAACCTGGAGAGGGGCTCATTCGATTCCTCGTGGAGAGTTCTTCAAAAACAGTACAAATTTAGGCCGCTTCGACTTTTTTTGAGGTTCTTAGGGATTTTACAAAATTTCGACAACCAGTAAACTTTAAATTAAGTGAGAGAGCTGGCTCAAGAATCGTTGTCGAACCAACATGGATTTTTCCTGAAAATTTCAGATCTTTTGCTCCAGCCGTTCGGGAGAAATGCGTACGACGTACGGCGGACGGACGGAAAAATTTTTATTGCAGATTCGGATCCTACACCCTTTGAAACGTAAACCATGAAATTTTCAGGGGCGGTTAGAATTTTTTTTTCAAGATCGATTACAATGGTTTATTATTGAATAATTAACCAAAAGTGGTGTAAGAAGCGGTTTTTAGGTATAAGAACATTTCATGTATTTAAAATCAGCGTCAAACCTCTTAAAATATCACACCTATGAGGTTTCGATGCATATTGCATAACTAGCTGGTCTACCTATCGTTGCCCAGATAGTATAGACGATCAAGGATACTCCGTAGCTCATGATTATTATGCAAAAGTGTGAAGGATTGCAATTTTCGTGACTGCTGAAACATTGATTTTCAGATTAAAAAACTAATAATCAATCTTTTTTAGTGAATTGGTTTTTGTTATTACTGTAAATGTAGGAACGTTTGACCAAATCGTGACATTTTCCGTACTAGAAGCTTTTGAACACTTCATAAACAATAAATCAAAATACCAAAAATGCTTAATTAACCTTAATTATTGAACCTTTTAAATGGATAAGAATGAATAGCAAGACACCATTTATCACCATCATTCAATTCGATCTCGTATTTGAGCTCAATAATTTAACCCAAAAAGTTTAATTGTGATATAACTGTCATAATTAGGGCTACCAATTTAATAAATGGTCAGTGGGCAGCGCACGGGAATTAAAGCCTTTGTAGATAACATTTCGATACCAAGGGTTACATATTTCCACTACATGTCCACTATATGTAACTTTTAGAGAGAATAGTTATTGAGGAAAATGTAGTAGCTTTCTAATGGTGAAAAAAATTTTTTAACCGGTAGACTAGTTTTTGAGTTAAACTGTAACATCCAAACAAAACAAAAATCAAATCTTTCTTCTGTACAATATTAATAAACGTATTTATACGTTTATAAATGTTATCAAGATAGCCAAGCAAATCAGTTTTTCAATCTTGCGTTTTTAATCAATATTTCTGTATGTTTAAACTCAGTACAGTCCTCCCTTGTAATTAATCGTTATGTATTCTTTTAATGTCTGTGTGATGAGCTTATTATAAATTAAAAAGTGTTATTAAAGCGTTGTTCCTCCCAAGAGCACAAACATTGTCTTTAAAAGTTTTCGTTTGCACTAAGGTTAATATCTAATTCTTCTCTCATTCTCTAATTTTAATTTATTAATACTTCGGAATTGTGTTAATTGTGCTTCTGCGTTTAGAAGCGTAGGATTTTAACTGTTGGGACGAGATTCAAGAGACGAAAAATTATTATGTCCACGTTGTCGCTCACATTGAAAACTCCCCTAACTATCCACCATTATTTCCAGTAATAAACCTTTGTAATCGACCAAGAAAATAGCAAGTCAATTATCGGTCAGGCCGTCCAAGAACCCAAATCATCGATTATTATGTTTGTAATACACCAGGTCGCAAGTGGACATCACTCACCTAGCGATGAATGTTTATTTAACGTTTTCCTGCAGTTAGGTCCTAAAGCATAGTCATCCTAAAAAAACTTTAGCCCCAACTCAAAAGTTGTTGGTTGACGTTTTAAGATACAGATTTCCAAATATCGGATTAAAACCACAGCAAATTATTATACACAGATTTGTTATGCTTGTGTTACTTTGCCCGTATATGTAAACCAATGAACTTTGCATATTATAAGTGGTGTGGGGTACTTTATCTATTTAAATTTTGCAGCTCGCGTATTCAAATCCTGAAATCGCATTGAAAATGAAAATGGGCTACCGCCAGTCACGGGGCCTAGCTCAGTCCTTCCGTTTAACCCCTTCAAACTTACAGAAACTAAAGTTTATGTTTAGCACTGTACTCAAGAACGGACCAGCTACTTGTCCTACTAAACTAAAAGAACGCACTTGGTAGGCTCAAACAGAAAACATTGGGTAGGTTTGAGAACGAACTATTTATTCAGATCGAAAGTATACGTTTCATAGAACGTTAAGTTGTACGATAATCAAGTTTAGAGCCTTACAATTAGTAACTTTAGTTCGAGTTTATGAGCGGATGTACGGGGATATTTTCGAATACGGATTTTTATAGAAAACGGACAATGCAGCAAGTAGAACAGTAATGGCGAAGAAGAATGGAAAACTATCCTTAGTACCAATTCCACCAAGAACAATCAACTCAAATGAGTTATTACTCGCCTATTCCATTAAAGTGCATAATTATTATTTTATAATTTGAAATTATTTAATTTCAGTCGATCGATGTTCTGTTAGGTCTTTAGAAAATGCAAATGAAAGAGAATCACCATGGCGATAGAGGCACGGAACAGTGATCACGGAGCGAGGCACACACAGAGCGTTATAGAAACAATTGTTGAATTTTGAAGAGTTTCCTCAGTCATGTCGGTGGGTAACGCTATTAACACTTCACTTTCAGCTTTTAAGTAATTTTCTAGGTCAGAATTCTATCTCACACTCTGTTCAGCATCACCAGCACCAGAAAGTACAGGATCTTTCAGTCTGTCTTCTATCAAGTCCAATCCATTTGGGATCCCTCCTAGCACCGCACAAGCTTTATATTTCCAGGTAGACCAGTTAGATTTCTCTCCAAGGAGTCCAAATCGAAAACGATAGGTATCCATTTGAACTTATTTACACTAAAATCCTTTGTTTTAACTCTATTCTACACTGAAAAATTTAGATGTTTAGTGTAGCAAGCCCATAACCTGCTGAATTCTGTTCTAGCTCAAACACGTCTTAATAATTTGTCAAGTTCTATTATTCAAAATGTATATTCCTTCTATCACCGTGTCAAGTCAACATTTAACAACAATCATAGAGGTCGTTCAGTCAGTTCTTCTTTCAGCCTGCAGCTGAAAAGTTGAAACATACAAAAATCAATCCAATTTGTCTGTTGAAGTCAATATTGTTTTTTTTTTAGTATTTCGCATTTTTGTTAGAGCTACTTATCAACGAAATAAGGAAACAATCGCCTTTATAGATTAAAAAACCGCACTTCAAGAATAGTCCGAGGAATCGTGCAACTTGCGAACTCGGTCCTCGACTGATAGATTTCAAGAGAGGATTGCCTCTGTAAACGTCTATTGCAATTGGAATTCAGCAGAGCTGGACTGCCAACAACGATCGGTGTATTATAAATTATGAAAACTATTGTGTTGACACGGTAGGACAATGAATACGAGCAGACGTCACTCAAGTCGTCACAGACAAATTGAAAAGAGCAAAATGAATAGAAGAAAAACTGAATACTAATAATTAGTTGCTAGAAAGAGATTCAGTTGAAATTATTGTTCCCTAAGCTTACCTATGCTGGTAGGTTTCTCCTCTCAGATCGCCGAAGTATAAATTAATTTCTCGTATGAGCCCCGTGAACACTTAGGAAACTTTAGTATTCATGTTAGCTTGTTATAAATTAGCTACATAACAACGAAAACTTTGAGTTTTAGGAGGTACCGAACAGGATGCCAGAATAATATGCAAGTTTCATCTCTTAGGTAGGTATTCAAGACTAGGAGAAAAAGTTTTGGCAACAGAAGCTACGTACGGAAATTTTGTGACGTGCGAGAGATAATTATTTCAGAATGGTTCAAAACGGATTTCTATGAAGACATTATTCGAAAATTTATAGGTATTCCAACATTTTCGGAGCAATTGCGATTTATATGAAAATTCGCTTGAAGTTACGGACCTCCAAAAATTGGGTTTTTACATATTTTCGTGCTGAAAACCTTGGTTGATTTTTTGAGTTCTCCGAAGAATTTGAAAATTTTACAAGTGGTAGTGGACCTTTTTACAACACTTCCTAAACACTCGGGAAAACTGCGAAATTATCCACGGCAGTGAGAGACGGCAAAATTAACAGCGAGACTGATTGGGGGAATCAGTATCGATTTAAGAGATTTGGATTGAAATGAGCATCAATTTTGTGACATTGTTACCAAAAATTGTTACCAATACGGGTTGTATCTAGTCAACCATTCTTCAAAATACAAAGTTATGTTTTTCTTCTGATCCGTTGATACAAAATTTGGGCCCAATGTCCACCTGGATTGGCAGTATTTAGGATGTCCCTCTGCAGCAAGGCTTCAACAGTAGAGGACCTATTAGATTTGAGAGAGGGTGTGAGACAACTCAGACGTGAAAAAATGAATTAATTACAAATAAATATTTTTCAGGTAGTTTATAGGAGCGGTAATAACAGGGGGATTCAAAATCAGTTCAAGCTGTTGTTCAACCTTACATACTGCAGATTTTCTTGCTCCTTTCTTTTTCGATTAAGAATTTCATTCAAATTTTGAACCTCATTACAAAACATTCAAATTACTTATGAAAGAAAGTGAATGGTCGGGTTTATTCGGTTTTTATTTATTTATTTTATTTTATTTTTTTTGTACCTTCCTTTTAGTGGCGATGCGTGACATTTTTGCAGGGTAATCGCCAGTGGCGGCGATTAGTAACCAGAATTGGGGTGCTCCTGGGGGGCACTCCCCCCAGCAAAGAAGGGGGGTCCGAGGGCCCTCCTCCGAGACATTCTGAAAAATTACCTGTCACAAACGCCAATCTAAGGTGTTTTTGACGTATGAAATTCCCCTTTTTTATTGTTGAAGTCAGTGCAAATACAGGTTTGAATGACACTTTTTGAACCACTCACCACAAACCACTTTGACGTCTACAGACCTTGCCAAGGTTGAAAATCGCTTGCTACGATAACCCTGTCGTTGTGAATTTGAACCGAAAAGAAGTCGCAAGAGCTCCCGAAGGTTGCCGGACTCGCTCGAAGTTGCGTGTTTGAGCAGGAGTCTTAAAGCAATTTGATTGGTCGATGTTTTGGAGGGAGTAAGATGAGGGGCCTCCTGCGGGGGGTGTATGAGATACACAGAATGACATCGCTTCCACTCAAGCGCTAATGTCAACCATGAGACAGTAATTGCGCCTACTGCGAGCATGAACATTTTTTTTTATTAAAAGGAAACTGTATATTTAACATTAGTATTAACTAATTCTTTGAATTTATTAAATCGTCTGCACATCGCCGAATCCAAAGATGACCACAGGCTTCGCCACTGCTTTCTTTATAGACCGATGTTAGGCAGCAATTGTCTGGGTGTCAAAGACGTTTCTTTATAAATCCTGGACCCTTTGAGCCACCAACTGGACAGCTACCACCAGATCGAACATAGGTAATACTAGCATTTAATCAGATTGGTTTAAATTATGCCATACCCTTTCCACTCTCATAAACGGAAAAATGGGATTTGCATAATATGCATATCCACAGTGGGATATTATCCACTAAAGCATTCCACCTCGAACTCGTTATCGACCTCACTTCTGGCGGTTTTTGCCAAGCTTACGATAGACTCGCTAGTCGCTGAGGTTACCGGTTGAAACTCCTCATTTTCCACGCACTGTTAGGTTTCCAATACTTAGTAGAGAGAACTGTTACCGCCCACTTTTCATTTTCCTCCCCGAGTAACAGGTCAACTTTTTATCAATCATTTTACCACTTATACCAACTCCTTATCCGATAACCAAACATAACAATACAACTTGGAAATTCCTTGCATTCAATCAAATCGACTCTTTTCTCATTCATTCCTTGGGAATTAAAGACTAATGAACTCACGGTTTTCCCCTGTGAAAATTAACTAGATCTTAAACTTGTCCATTGCAAGTTTCCATATAAAACGCTGCAAATTCTTTCACTGGGGTTTATTATTCAATTGGCTTGCGTTCATGATTTGAATTTCTACTAAGCTTTGGAGTGCGCGTGTTTCGCAGGTGATAGAGCGATTATTGAATTTCAGGAGGCACACAAATATGATCAACTGAACAATCCAAATAGGTATTTTGGTTGAGAACAGATTTACGTGCTCTATGCATATCTCCTGAAATTCAATAATCGCTCTATCACCTGTGAAACACGCACGCTCCGAAGCTTAGTACAGATTCAAATCATGAACGCAAGCCAATTGAATAATAAACCCATGCGAAAGAATACTTACAGAACAATATTTACCCCAGTAATAATATTGAATAATAAACCCCAGTAATAATATTGAATAATATTTACCTATATATTATCAGCGTTTCATGCATATCAGAATGCTTCAACACTCACTACATCTCGACGCTATCGGCCGGACATCACTAGGTTACAAACAAACAATAATAAACCGTGAAATCTTCAGGGGGGGTTACAATTTTTTTTCCAGAGCGATTACAATGGTTTACTATTGAATGATAAACCAAAAACCGGTTTATATTCCTGGTTTCAATTCTTCAAGTTAAATTAATCTGTATATTATAAATATAGTCATGTAGTGTGATAATTCCACTAAATTATTTTTAAGGGTGCGTTTCAAAAGTGGTGTTTTCTACTGCAACCCCACTGACAAGGTGTAGACAACTGTTTATAAATTATTTCGGATCATTTATACGTGTGAACTGTTAAGAGGGACACCCTGCAGGGCATTACTTACCGGTATGTTTGATCCGGGGCACAGAAAAATGGAAAAATTACTGTAATTAGAATTTGGGTTGAATTAAGTCAGGGTAATTTACGTCGTATCCGTTTCAGAAAACTGTGATGGTCTGGCACACGGTATTACACAAAGATTTCAATCAGTCGTGCAAAGAATGACTGTGAGCTACGTGGTGTTTTACGCTCCGTACATGTCAAACAACTGTTTTCACTAAGTGAACCTGAGTTGTGTGGCAACGACTGCTCTTTCAGCAGTCCATAGGAATCAATGTGATGTCACAATCCACGTTAATGTGACATCAACATACTCACAATCGAGTGGAGAAGTCTTGAAGTTGATCGTTTACACGATAATGGAACGCATTACAAAGTTACACGCTTCCACCCAGGTGGTTTCAAAGGTATGAAACTGTTGGAGACAAACATAGTTTACCGGGTATAAATAAACGGGTAACGTGCATTTTCAACACACGCTAACGGCTTTGTAAACGATAAATGTTGAGCCCTTTGAGGTTCCCGCTCAAGTATCAGAAACAGGCCCCTTTTCCCCCGAAGGGGGTCTCTGGGAGTGTAAATAGCGGGATTGATCGATTCACTGGCGCAAAGACAACCAGCCTCCCACTCCTTCTCTCCGCTTTGATTGGACGGAAGAAGTAAATATGTGGTGGAATCCACGTCCAATCAAACTGAAAAGTTTAATCTCGACGATGTTTGGGGATCAGCTAAAACGGTGTACTTGCCGCAAATCGTTAGGTTAAGATGAGTGGGTGTAAAACCCTTCGCCGGGATTTAGGTGAACCGCTCTGACCTACTTTATGAACCATCCAATCTAATTTTAGGAATTGAGACACACTCAACATCATTGAACCTTTTTTCCTATTGACATTAGACAAAAACTGAAACAGTTTATTTGGAATATCTAAGTCATTAGTTGATTATAACGTATCTCTAGAAAAGATGATATGGAACAATTCGCTCTTCAAAATACATGTTCCCGATTTCGTTTCAAAGCTTTTTTAACGATTGTGGTCATATGTTTGTTTACATTTTAGCACATTTTGACGAAAGATAAAAACATTTTTCAGCATAATTAAGCCCATACCTACACCGTACTACACATAGGGAGATAATTGTTTTAGAGTAACGTTTTCGCATACGTTAAAATTGTTAATTACTTGAAAATTGGTACAATTCCTAACAACTCAATATTTTAACCAAACCTTTTCAATTTTTACCAATTCAATGTACTGAACTGATCGCTTCATTTTAATAGCTTGATTTTTTGACAGAAAACAGTATTTTCACCTTCATTTTAAGGAAAGACCAATGCGCATATCCGAAATGTTTATTGAAGGATTTATGCTGTCCACCTATTCATTCTGAGTTTGTGAATATCCGATCAATTCATCTGTTTTCCAGGTTTGGTTTACAAAGTAATGGGGTTCAAATATTCCATGGTATCAATATGATTAATTTGATTAAGTCAAAGCGAATGTCTCCTGAATTATAATTGACGTGTACATATTGTTGGAGATTTGAATGAAAATTGGACATTTTTTTTTTTAAATTCATTCATCACCCTGATTAGATACGAATTGAAAATGCTTTATAATTCGCTACTTTTGTTTTACTGTGTTCCATTACTATTGTTCTATTGAACAATGATTTAACAGATACAGGGGAAAGATTCTTTAAGCTTTGTGCTTTTCGTTAATTTGCCATCCATAACAAAACAAATTATCAGGTCGAGTAAGAGATACTTGTTGTTGGCATATACTCCATTTTTTGACCACACTATCATGTTAGCATTCTATTTAAGGAAAGACCAATGCGCATATCCGAAATGTAAATTATTGAACGATTTAGGACTAGAAATACAATACATACTAAAGCCATATATCCGCACATTGTTACATCCAGGGTACATTCAAAGCCCGAATGTTCACACTCCCGAGTTCCAATGATGCAGCTTGATCGTATGAGCGAATATCCCTGAATTATCATGTCACGTGTACATTTATGTTAAAATTTGATGAATTTCGAGCAGTATGAAGAAAAGGATAAAATTAAATACAGATTTGATAGGAAGTAGGTAACAGTATCTAGGTAGACAGATTTGATACCAAGTAAGTAAGAAGTATATTTAGAAAAAAATAGTCCAGTGCAAAAATTAACATGTTGACTTCTACCTTATGTACTGTTTTTACTAGGTTTTAATTTATTTTAACGAAATGGAAGTACATTTTTCATTACAATATTGTACAGAAATGTTCGAATGTCCCAGCACTTGTTTAATCACAGCGTTCTGTGTATTATGCGGCTAAAAAATAAATCTTTTAATATTATTTTCATTTTTTATTTTACTTATTTATTTTTTAAAATGATTTTCAAGCAATCTTTTTGAAATGTTATCAATTTGATACGTTCAAAACGTGCTGTTCAACGAAATGGTCCTTTCGATTGGAATATTTGATTTTTTGGAGAAAGGACGACGTTTTTATCCCAATCCTAACCGCGAGTTACCGTCTGGAGTGACACAAAGGTGTATAAATATATATATTCTCAAAATAAACTTTGTGAAGACCAAAGTCCGTACTTAATCGAACAAAAAATTATCGGAAAAATCGGCAGTATAAGTTGCATAAGCAGCGCTCTAGCAGATTGAAGGCGTTTGGTGGATGTACTATGCGGATTTTTAATCTACGCACCTTGAAACGTAAGGTGACAAAGTTTCAAGAGAGGTTATAAAAGTTTATTCGCTATACGATAACAAAAGGTCATTATTGAAAATAATAAACCAAAATCAACAGAACTAGATGGAAATAGCAAAGATATAAATGATTTACCACTACTACCCTCCTCATTCAGTAATGAATTTCCTAATGAAAATCAAAAGTTCTGAAATCTTTTCAAGTACCGAACCAAAATCCTAATTGAACAAAAGCATGGCATGAATCGGTTGAGGGTTCTCGCTTGAAAAGCAATTGAAAGGTTTGTGAATTACCCCCATCCATCCCTCTTCGTGTCTGCAATAGCAAAATTTCAGAGGTTCGATTCACACATATTGTAAAATTGAAATTGAACAAAATAATAATCACGAAAATTGGTTGAGAATTATAACTCAAGTTGCGTCGACGGAATTTGTCGAGAAAAGAGATGTTTTTTTCAATTTTTCTTTTAGTAGTGGGTGTGGGTAGTGGGGTGACCACATTCATTTTGAATCTCTTATTTGGAGCGTAAGTATTTATTTTCTTCATATTAGAAACGTTTCATCCTGCAGCGAGGACTTCTTCAGTCTATAACTTATTATGTCATAAGTACAGGCAGAATTTAGGCTTTGACGTAGTGGTGCCACCACACATCTCTTCAGTTTGTTTGTTTATTACTTGTAGCTTGGGTAAGCGAAGTTGTTAAATTGCTCGAGGGGCCCTCATCCTTTCCCATACATACAATTGTGTGTCATGATTAAAAACTTTGTTGGTCTCAACTGCGTTAATTATTAAACACAATTTTATTATGAATAACAAAAGGGATAGAGGAGAACTGCAAGCAAAAATTAAAAAAAGCTTATTATGTACTTATGACATAATAAGTTATAGACTGAAGAAGTCCTCGCTGCAGGATGAAACGTTTCTAATATGAAGAAAATAAATACTTGCGCTCCAAATAAGAGATCAAAATTTTTCTTTTCTATCATGAAATTCGAAATTCCGGAGGTTAAGCACGCTTGAAGTAAACTTGGAAACGAACAAAAAAATAATCAGAAGTTCGGATAAGAATTGAAGATCGACAAGTCACACACACACCTACTGACATAGGTACACCTAGAGTTTTTTCAAGGATTTGATCTTGAAATCGTCTGGAAACTGTATTCAATAATTTGTTTTCTCATGTTTGCGTTGTCCCATAATCCCCTGAACAATTCTAATTGGCGTCCTTTTTTCGAAGAAGCCTTGCTTTAGAGAGACGTCCTATAACACGCTGAATTCCATTCGCCGTTGCAAAGGACGTCAAAAAGGATTTCCACAAAGAAAATGTTCAATGTCATTTCCATGAACGAAATTAGCTTTAAAAAATGATGAAAAAAATGATCTTAATAAAAGAAGATCCGAGCTATTCCAGTTGAATTGAACAGTCTTCCTACCACAAAATTAGTTCGCAGTTTCAAGAATTATTTAGTACTTTAACAAGCTGCGGTTGAATTTCAGGCAAAGCCCTGAAAGCCCTGAAACTAACTTAAGCTCGGGGTTTCCGATAAAATCGCCGGTTTCCAACAGAAGCTGCGACCGAGCAAGTGAAAGTTCCACGAAACGTTTTGAATCTGGATCCTATTTCTCTCCACGACTATTTGAAACGTTGGTTCGATCCGCCGCCAAGAGGAGACCTCCCGTGATCCGAAGATACAATGTTCCTTCCCATCAACTGCGGAGTTACGAAGTCAACAGCGATCGTCATTCCACGTATTAGCCAACAAGTTTCTTAAGCCCTCGAATCCAGGGGACGGACGATCCACTCCAGTCGGGGAATCCAGTCAGATTACTGTCCTCGGGTCCGGCGATGGACCGGAACGGACCTCTTTCCTACGTCCGATTGACCTCCGAGTAATGTTTCCGAATCCCATTAGCAACGGAGCTTAAACCAAATGAAACTTTTCCCGAAGCGGATTTGCGGCTGACCGCTGAAGAGCCGACAACGATAATAAAAATCTGAGAGGGAAGTATTTTTCCATCAAATGGGAAATCTTTATACCACGCTGTATGGGATTTACAAACAAAACTGCCACAGACATAAGAATACGTTGGCATTAACAGCAGTTATGGATTTGCTAAATTAGTGAATCAAAACTTCTTGCAGAATGATCAAATCGTCGGGTTCCGGGTAAAAGTGACCAAGTGACATTTTTTTCAAAATGAGCTTTTTTTGTCATTCCGGTACTAAGGAACGTTGTCTACTGTGTGTTGTTGCTAAGAAAGTTATCTTCAAACTGATGTGCAAGAAATACTTGAAAATAAATTTTACCTGCCTGACCCAAAGAGTTTTATGTGACCAAATGGCATTTGAACTCAACCACAAAACACGAGATGGATTATAAATGTACCTACTCTCGCTGGTGCATGTAAATGTTATCAATTGCCATTTGATCACTTTTACTGTGTAAGATTTGTAAGATTGCATAGTGGGCAGGTGAAAATGACCAATTACAGTGATAGGCAATGGATAACCTTTTCTAACAGAAATAGGTATATCATTGTTATTAGATGCTTGGCAACACGATAAATTAACGAAAAAACTATTCAATCCCTCAATTTCATGTAACTATGCGACAGATTTTCGAAGAATTGAATTGACCAAATGAGTAAAGCTTGAAACTCCAGACAGGTAAAAATGATCGAATAGAGTTTTCCGGAAAACAGCTCTTATTTAATCTGAAGTGAATTTTGAAGCACGATATCATAGGCGGGCACTAGCTAACTACCTACAGGATAAAGAAAAATCGAAACATAGTCGGACGAGACATCACACAACCAGTGTTCGTAAGAAGAAAATAGGTGAAACTTCAGATCGCTCCCCTGTAAAATTTTACAAATGTTACTTGGTCACTTTTACTCGGAACCCCACATTTAATGTCGGTTTGTGGTTATTGGATGCTTTGTTTTAACACTCACGGGACGGAAAACTCTTTTTTGTCCTAAATAAAAATTCAGGATTTTAGAATTTTATACCATTCTGAAGAACATTGGTTTACAACGACGATATCATTTTCGGTAAAAACCCTGCAATTCAAGTCTTTCCATTTGAAAGCGTTTGTCTGTCGATTTGACTGGACGGTAGCTCATCAACTTCATGTATCCCATTCTAATGCCACATTTGTCGCATGCGCAAAATTGACTTCAATTAAGCATAATTATCCCATAGATTGTAAGATTTGATATTTCCATCTACAATATCTAATAATATCATTTAAAACATTTCAACGATCCTTTCGTCCATGTCACGGGTACATATAAGCTATGTGCCATTTGGCAGACGATTTCATTTCTACTAAGTTACGAGAGAAACAACGTAGGTATTCCACACATTTGTGAAAGACAAAAATAAGTGAAATGTATTATAATGTAATATGTATTAAGTAAGTACACTTTCCAACAAGCCCGTGAAATCGGCAATAACCGATTTCGAGTAACCGACACGCACAGTGGGGGCTTGCGGTGAAATGTGAGTATTGGCCCTTCGCGGAGTTTAACCCGGTACAGCTAACGGGCTTGACCGTATTCCTAATCACTTTCATAATAGCCCAAGTTGATAATGGCACCAGTCGGTGCTAATAGTACTTTAGCTGTTGGTGGAATCCTAGATAATGGGTTCCCCATTTATTGCGAAAATTGTTTTAAAACTTATTTGCATGGAAATGTAACAAGTGATAGAAAGGCATCATTGTTGGTAGACGATGAGATAGAATTAAAGATTATATTCAAAACTAGATCGACAGTATTGATTACGATTCACTCAGAGTTTTGTCCCTGGGGGTTATATTTGCCGGTTGTTAGGATTCTAAAAACTGGAAAATATAACTTAATGTTAGTTCATGGCAACAGCAAAACCCAATTCTGGTTTTACTTCCGATTCAGTACGTCTAACGAGCTTGACCGTCTTATGCAATGAATAAGAAATAAATGAAACAACCACTAAACAATTGATGGTTTAAGCTCTGATGAACGTAGATTCCGAATTTGGAAAAACCTACGTAGGTCCGCCGGTCGAAGCTTTGCTTTGGAACTAATGAGTATTTGAAATTAAAGTAAAAAGCATACATCTGCCTGATATGTAGCTGGAATTCCGCCATTGACAAAGGGTAAGGAATGTTAGATAAGTAAATCTTCTGAATTAATATACTGTTTTCATGTTACATATAGAAAGATATATGTTCAACCCACTGGATTAAACCGGTTTGAACTTTGTAGATTCACCCTTTGGCTCTCCATACAGGCTAAACTAACGGAAAACTAACGTCAACATGAAAGAGGATGAAAGCCGGGGGAATCAAAATAACTACCATCATCATAGTAATTACAACGAACGCGTCACTAGATATCATTATAGGAACTGTTTCTTCAATGAATCGATTTCATTATTCACTTTAATTAATCAATCATAATGAAGTAATTTAATCAATCACCTTTATCAAGTAGAGGTGGACTAGAGAATCTAGGTACAGTCAGATAATGTCACATACTTACATGTTAGTCATCGTATATGAGATATAATATAGTAAATAGCCTATCGGTACGTGAGTATGTGATATTCCAGTGTTACTAACTTCATTTGTTCCACGTATAAATTTCAAAGTTGGTTTTTATGTTTGTTGAACAAACATAGAATGACAAACCAAAGTTTGGTTGCAAGACGATTTTTACTACATTCGAGGACGTTAATGTTATTTTTCTTGTATCAAAGTCATGGGTTCTCGAGGTCGAGCTAACAGATAAACGTGGAGTGAGAGTGGGCTCATGTGATACATTGAAGAGGTGTCTTTAAAATACAGATTTTCAACTTGTGTTGCTGCGGAATTTACTTTTCCTCATGACTGAATGTCGCAGTCAGTTGATTTCCAATTTTAGGATTGAAAAGAACTGATGACTAGCCCTAGACTACAAGGGTAGGTTGTTTTCCACCAATACATGCGTTCGGAATAGTGTGATTCGAAAATGCCTTCCTCCAAACTGACACATTTGAAGAACCAAAACAATGACCTAAAGCTCCTGTATCCCTTCAACTCCTCGGTCGTAACAGGAGATGAAACTTTTGTGTTGTAGAAAATGACCGCTAAATCAATGCCTTTAACATGAAGTGCATCCAAGAAGCTCAGATATTCTTGTGATTTTTTTGTTTTGCCATTGGTAGATTTCAAAAGTACAATACTGAACGTAATTAACCAACATCATCGTCAATAGGTATATGTATTTGAAGGAGCAAGAGCTACAGTACCATCAAGACCGGGAGGTCGTGCGGGTACTGTATAACCTGGCGCCGTCATTACATTGTACACTTAACAATTGTTGATTCAGTCATTCAAAAACTGGCCGTCAACGGCAATATGTCGGCTTGGAGAAACCTATCTACAGCTCTGCGGTAATGGCAACAAGATGGTGTTATGTGCGGCTGAAAAATATCGGATCCGATAGTGTACATTTAATGTTGATGTATCGATGGGAGAATATCGATATTTTCTTGACATCCACAGTTTGTTCCCATCTTCTTAGGTAACTTTAAATATAGTAGGGTAAACTGCCCTGATGATACGCTTCATGCGGAGCACGGGTTTCCCTTTAGTTAATCTATGTAAATGATTGATCTGCATTGAAGGGCTATCTAATACGCATGTAACAATCCTTTGTATAATAATTGTAAGCGAACACACGCCATCTATTGATAGGTGGTAGAGTAATCAGAGGAGCTTTTGATGTTATCTGTTCATCAATGTGATTCATGAATAAATAAGTTATCGAGCACCAAAGTAGTGGACATTTGCAATTAAACTGGAAATACATATGTACAAATTCGGATTTTTCAAACAATCTGCTGTTCACTAATGTAGTAGATATCCGTTAAAGGGAGCAGACAACGTCAACTTCAACGTTGTATTTGATGTTCTTGAGAGAGTTTTAAAATCATTATTGAAAGGCAGATGACGTGAGAAGAGTAGTGTGAGCACTGAAGTTAGGCTTGAGTTACATTGAATCCGAAGTTTTGGTTTTATCATTTCCGATAAACCTTTGTAATCGACCAAGAGACAATTTAAACTCCACGTTAAAATTTCATAATGCCCTAAATCTAAAAAGATAATTGAGAAAAATCATCCGGATCGTTTTTCATTTGGTCCAGGAAATTGCCAAAAATAGATACGAAAGCTCACATTTTGGTTCGGAAAATTCTTAAGTTTGATTGGGAAAATTTCATTTTGGGCATTGATGTCATCATTCAAAAAGCAAAGAATTGAACGTCTTCCGCAATGTTCCAAATTCAGGGTCCAACTGGAGGAAAAAAAAAAAATGTTCGAATGATTCCGATCCAGTGTAACCATTTGGATTCACTGATTCGCAGAACCTCAGTTTGGTCACCAACGACCGATCAACAAGTCAGTTCCGATGTAACGTGACCATAGATGGTTTACGAGGGCAACTGGCTGGCCAAATTACCTGCAGCTGATGAAAACCTACTAGTGACCTGAGCAGAAGTTTCCCTCACATACCTCAAGAGCATTTGAAATAAGACCCGTGTAGAGTGGGAAGGAATGTAGCCGTCGAGCCTTCGATTACGGCCCAGCCGTTTAGTGCCTAAAGTCCAGTCGAGGTTTTTCAATAAAATATTTATCGACCGAATAACCTAAATGGTTTCACCTAACCACGTTTGGTAACCGGTTGTCATAATCGCTATGGCCTCACAGATGGCAACCGTTGAAGTTACTGACCGAGCCGGACATGGATCCATTTGACTGTGTAGTGACCAAAAACACCAGACATGTGTTACGGTGACAAAACATGTTTATAAAAGATATCAAACATTACACGAAAGACATGGACTTCAATTCGTATTAATATATAAATCCTTAATTTGGTATTTTCGCCCACTACAGACGGCCAAACCGTTGAACTGATTTTGATCGGTAAGTATTGCTCTATTGTGATGCAAGTGCTGCAAGTTCCAGAAAAGGTTCAAAGTTGGTGTGAGATGCCCACATTTGCGTAACGAGCACATATTTGAGTTCTCCAAAAAAAAAAAAAAAAAACAATCAAATTGTGTTGGAATTATGTTTCACCCCAGAAGTTACAATTTTAGGAATAGGGGGATTGTTTTCTGCCACGCCCTGAACATCTATCAGCAACACGCGAAGTGTGGAGCATCAAAGATGTCCCCTTCGGGGGGATCTAGCGCGTAGCGAGTAATTTGGTATTCACGTATTCAATACGGCACTTTTCCTATCTTGGGAATGAGAGATCGAACTATTTTCTCTATTCTGAAGAGTGTACACTGTGAAGAGGTGGCGGTGTTTGTAGTCAGAACCTCTGGTAGAGAATTTACACGCGTTTCTCAAGCCAGTCCACTTGTAGCCACTCAACTGCGCTGTTATCGGGTTTTCCAAGTCCCAAATCAGTGATTTTCAACTAACTTCCTCCAGGAGTTCTTTGTGACTTCAGGTAAGTTCAAATCCAACTAATGATGCCAGGTTCGTTCTAGGACGTATATCACTCATCCATTTCATTAATAGTTTACCTAGTTATTTATTTGTTTTAGTTTGTGTATATGTATCGTTTTCTTTCTTTCAATTGAACGCCAAAATCATCTAGAAATGTGCACGCCCGATCAATAAAAGGCTTGAAAATGCATACTTAACTACAGTCAGTGCCTAACATTGTACTTGCAAGGCGGATACGCGTCACTGTGATAATTCCAAGAAATTCGAGAGATAATGGTTTATTTATGTCATGTGATAATTACGTTTTATGAGAAAAGCCAGTTCAGCTCGGGGCTCATCTTTTAAGATGAAGAATTCGTTTCAATAGTTGGTAATGAAAAATATTTTGGGGTCCCTGAAACGTTCTTTTTCTTCAAAAAATGAGCATATATTTGACTGCATCACTGATCAGTTGGACCCATGCGGTTTTTCAAGCATATTCCTTTATAAGTTGATTTAAAAGTACGCAATGATTCGATTAACTGTCTCAAACGAGCACAATGAAACGGCACAAAGAAATATAATTAGGCACAAGACTCGCTATCGGAATATTTCAAACTAATTAAACACTCGACGGAATTGTTGCGGAGAAAGGTTTATATAATGAATTTACGAAGCGATAAAAACGCAATCAAGTTCCCTGTGAACACGAACTCCATGAACAAACAGTTACAGTTTCAACCAAGAAGTTTCACTATGTTTCTCAGAGAGAGATTTGTTCAGAAAGCTCTCCTCTCGTGATTTACGATATAAAAGAAACAGGCAGAAACTTTTGCATCTTCCAACTTGCTCCCTTCCAATTTTATTTTGCTCGGAAATCGTTAAAGCGTTACACTCTCTCTCGTCCTCCCCCTTCCTTAAAAAAAGGCAAGTCATCATTTAAATGTTTCTACATTGATACTTTACGAAGTATGGAAATCAAGTTGTAATCATTCAGCTTGGCCGTGTCAGAGAATTTTTCGTACAATCTATATGTTTAAGTGTTTTGGAAGTTGAACGTTTTGGAGATGTTGTTGCAATCTGGATTTAGATTGAAAATTGGAAGAGAAATGCTCTTTTTCCAAATGATAATCAACTATAAACAAATTTTGAAATTTGTACTACGTTTTAGAGTTTTAATCGATTTTTAAACTTTTGGTTTATTATTCAATAATAAACCATTGTAATCGCTCTGGAAAAAAAAATTCTAACCCCCCTGAAAATTTCATGGTTTAGATTTCGAAGGGTGTAGATTTCGAATCTGCAATAAAAAATTTTCCGTCCGTCCGCCGTACGCCGTACGCACGATATCTCCGAAACGGCTGGAGCTAAAAATCTAAAATTTTCAGGAAAAATCCATCTTGGTCCGACGACGCCCCAATTCTTGAGCCAGCTTCACTCAATTTAAAGTGCCCTTTAAGGGCTGTAAAAGTTTTGTAAAATCCCTGAAAACCTCAAAACTAGTCGCATCGGCCTAAATATTTTCCTATTTGAAGAACATACCATTAGGAATCGAATGAGCCCTTCCCCACGTCCGTAGGTCAAACCATTCCCGATGTATGGCCCGATTTATGGTGCCACCATTTGCGTTTTTTGGTTTATTATTGTTTGTTTGTAACCTAGTGATGTCCGGCCGATAGCGTCGAGTGAATGTGGTGGAGTGATATCGATGTGAATACTTGTAGTGTAGTTAGTGGCCGATACACGGGTTGAACCATTCTGATATGCATGAAACGCTGATAATATATAGGTAAAAATTATTCAATATTATTACTGGGGTTTATTATTCAATATTATTACTGGGGTAAATAAGTATTCTTTCACTGGGGTTTATTATTCAATTGGCTTGCGTTCATGATTTGAATCTTACTAAGCTTCGGAGTGTGCGTGTTTTACAGGTGATAGAGCGATTATTGAATTTCAGGAGATATGCATAGACCACGTAAATCGGTTCTCATCCAAACCATCTATTTGGATTGATCAGTTGATGATATTTGTGTGCCCCCTCTACATCTGTCTACCTTTGGCTACATCGTTTAAATTTGGATTTGGGGAAGTTTTAACGCAATACGAGTGCCAAAGGACTTGATAAATTATAGATGTTTTTATTGGGGGGGTATTGGGGTTCATTGTGGGGGGAAAAACGCTGCAAATTCTTTCACTGGGGTTTTTATTCAATCTTCTTGCGTTCATGATTTGAATTTCTACTAAGCTTTGGAGTGTTTCACAGGATAGGGCGATTATTGAATTTCAGGAGGCACACAAATATGATCAACTGATCAATCCAAATAGGTATTTTGGTCGAGAACAGATTCACGTGCTCCATGTATATCTCCTGAAATTCAATAATCGCCCTATCCTGTGAAACACGCACACTCCATAGCTTAGTAGAAATTCAAATTATGAACGCAAGCCGATTGAATAATAAACCCCAGTGAAAGAATTTGCAGCGTTTTTTAAACGTAAATTCAAGTATATTGACACTACACGAGTACAGTTATGTGTATAATTTTTTGCAGTACCGCAGTTCACGTGTCATAAGGCGGGTATCGACAGTGCGAGGTGCTTCGAATGCCTCGGGACGCATGCTCGGAATGTCGGTACTTCAGGTGCGCGTTGCACTCCTCACGCCGACAGATGAGAGTGTCGGTATAGTGGAAGTGCTCCAAGATGCCTCCGTCTGAGCCGATCGTAACGTCAGTACCTGCCAAGAGCTAAATCGGGTAATGTCCGCAATACTCAGAAGTTGTCTCAGATGCTGGAAGGCGTCAGGTTATCCCCGGAGATTACGGTTTCAAGAATCCGGAAGGGGAACCAACCTTAATCACCATAAACCCAAAAAATCATTGTATTGTGGTTCAGCTTATGGCATTTCCATCTGTTTCTGCGGCAATTTGGATGAATAATCCTCCAATCCTGTCGAACACCAGTTAGTCTTAGCCAGTGCAAAATGAACGACAATTACAAGCCCGTCCCAGAGAAGAACGTTACGGTTTTTTAGCCGAGAGGATGTGGGGAAATCGGGTGTCTAACTGTTCACTTTACAATGCTAATCCTCGGACCACCTCAGAACGGAAGTTCGGGGTCACTATTCCTGACCTCTCAAGCTCCGCTCGTTCAATTATTCATAAGTTGTTAGCCGCTTTCGATTTTACGTTCCTGAATTTACTCGGCGAATTATCGAAGTTGCGTGGAACCGCCGAGACCGCCGTCTCCACTCTTTGCATGTTGAGACGTGCTTGAGTCGGAATCCGGGACAAATTTCGTTCAGCTTCCTTCCAGTGGAAACCGACCTGTTCCCCCTTTCACACCGACAATTACGGGAAGCCGAAACCGCTGGGATGAGGGACCGCTCTACCTTTTCATTAATATCCTGCAAAACCCGGGGGGAGAGGGGGATAAACCGCATTTCCGTCTTTCGGGCGGGAGCTCCTAACTTTCCCTGTTGAATGATTGATAGATGAACAGAACACGAATGAGTTACTCAGCGCATCCCGCTCCTTGCGTATCATTTCGTATGCTGATTTCAAGAAAGGAACTAATTGATAACCCACTCAAATTGATTGTAGTTGATGAAGCAAATTGATTTATTTGGCTTCACAGTAAGTTATTTCGGTAAAACAGGTCTTCAGATTATTTTCAGCATCAGACCTTTGTGGCAACCAAAAAATGAAAACGTCTGCAAGTTAGGTCTATCCCAGTCTTCCTCATATCCGTATCATGACTGAGTAGGTTACTGAAACGATAAACGTTGACATCAAATCCCCGATCCCTTGGTACTTCGATTTCAAACAGGATGATGCTTACTCTAAGCTCAAGAAAATAAATGCAGATGTACTACAAGAAACTGTATTAGGCCCACTCCCATACGTTCTGTACCAGATTCACCAGAGTTCCCAGGAAATATCACAGCAACGTTCGCTGATGACACTGCAATCCTGACAGTTGGAGACAGCATTGACGAATCAATCAGCAAACTCAACAGATATATCTCCAAAATTAGTCATTGGGCTTCCAGATAGAGAATAAGGTTAAATGAGGCAAAGTCGGGGCATGTTGATTTCACCAATCAGAAAATCAACTACTTCCCAAGAACGTGGCAATTCCCCACGCGAATGAAGCCAAATACCTGGGCATGACGCTTGACGCCAAGCTCATGTGGGAAGAATATGTTAAAAAGAAGAAGGCCGAACTGATGATAAAACTTGGAAAAATGTACTGGCTTATTGGCAGGCAATCCTCCATGACCATTGGTAACAAGCTGCTTCTGTATAATCAAGTACTTAAGCGAGTTTGGACGTATGGAGCACAGTTGTGGGGCTGTACAGCTGTACACCAAATTGATTTATGTAGCTTCACAGTAAGTTATTTCGGTGAAACAGGTCTTCCGATTATTTTCAGCATTGATCTAGGCGGCAACAAAAAAATGGAAATGTCTGCTATTTAGGTGTAACCCAGTCTTCCTCATGTACGTATCATGACTGAGTAGGTTACTGAAATGTTAAACGTTGAAATCAGATCCCTTATGGTTAGTGAGAAATATCGTGTTGAAATTCCACTTAGAATAGTCAGTGATATTTTTCCAACCTAGAAGAAATGTTGCTTCACCTATAATGCAATCGACATGGGACGGACGATTAGGATGAAAAATGATACGTTTCATGGATTTTATGTTTGCGCGTGCAAAATAAACAATTGGTTGACAACCGACCAGAAGGAACCAACCACAGCTCAACTCTCGTATGCCCCGAAAATGCAGAAATTTTCTCAAAATTAAACAATAATTTATGAAATTTCACAGGAATTTTCAGGCTTTTATATTCGTGGTAGGACAGAAAATATTGATATTTAAGTCTTGTTGAAGTCAATTAAATTTATTCACCGTCGTTTCCGACAATTCTTTAAATTCGGGCTACATCAAACGATTGGAATGCGAAGAAATATTTGATTGATTTCGCTATAGCGATTGGTCAGACTGGAGAACTCATATGTGGGCAGTATTACTCAATAACCCGCTCATTCCCTGGAAATCGTTCATAAAAATCGAATTATCAAAAACTGTGGAAATTTATCCATTTTCCTGTTTTCTGAGTATCATTTTGAATGGTTATTACAGGATAGGAATTCGTACATGAATACCATTCAAATATCATCGGTCTTAGCTGATGAAATACAGTAAGTTATTGAACAGAAATGAGTTACCTGCGTCATCATTTACGACTCTTCCCATGTAGTTTTCTGCATGTTCCTATATCACGAATTACTCGACACCTCAATTCTTTATACTACACCATTTCCACACTAAATTTCACCATATTAAACACAGCAACAGGTTTTCGCAGTTCACCTTTCCCGACGCCGGTCATTCCAACTATCAATTCGTGATAAGAGTAATGCCAACTCCCCGCTAAATATACTTGTGATACCGTCATTTGCACGTGCGTAATCAGCTGTTAATGTTGATAATCATTTACTGCAACCTGTAGGAATCAATTTTGCAATGTTTGAAGTAATGTTTTTTACACATGTATTTCCAACCTATTGTACATTGTAGGACAAATCAGCAATCTCAACTAGAGGATTCAATCTTAGTAAAACCCGATAATTTTCTCAGCATCCAAATTAGACTGCTTGGCGCCATTCTCTCACCTGGTGACGTCATGATCCTTCGACGTCACAATCAATTCGTCTATGGCTTGACTCCACCTTCTTCTCCGTTACCTTTATATCCAGGTCTGCCAACCCAGCAATTCGGCAGAAGTCTTGGCGTTATTCCCGGTGCTATTCACGATCCGCGGCGGGGAGGCAGTGAATCACCATTAATGTCCCAACTTACGCCAAGTGAAGTACCCTCTTACAAAAATTTACTCAATCTGTTAAAGTTCTGCTCGTCAACTGCTTTTTCTTTATCAAATTTGCATTTCGTTTGCCTTTCTGCATCTGTTAGGCGGAATCAGTGCAGTTTGTGATCCTTTTACTTCCGAGTCTACCAAGGTAGCGGAAGCATTCTTTTCACTTTCGGAATGTGAAAATTTTTTTGTCTCCAAAATCAAAAATTCCACTCGCATTTTGCGTTTTAGACCTTTCTGAACAATTTTGGTTCCGTGTCTGTCTGTGTGTTTGTCTGTCAGCAAATCCCTGTTACGGGCAAAACTACACGAAGTTATTGTCCGATTTTGATGAAATTTTCAGGGATTGTTCGGTTTGATGTGTAGATGGTCCCCTATAGGTTTCATGACCCCTGGATTAATAGTAGCCTCTGCGCATGCGCAGACGTGAAATCCTTGTTACGCGCATAACTCTGGGAGTTCTTGACCAATTTCGATGACATTTTCAGGGATTGTTCGGTTTGATGTGTAGATGGTCCCCTATGAGTTTCATGACCCCCGGATCAACAGTAGCCTCTGCGCATCCGCAAACGAAATCCTTGTTACACGCATAACTCTTGGAGTTCATGACTGACTTCGATGAAATTTTCAGGGATTGCTCGGACTGATGTAAAGATGGTCCTCGCGAGTAATAAAGAGAAAATAAAGTTTTAGCCTCGAGCTTGGAGCGAACCATATTGAACCATCATTGAACGATGCATATATTTTGTCAATTTTTATTATTAGGTATATTTTATTGTTTGTTCAATAGTTGAACATGCCTACCTATATTTTCTCAAGCTATGCTCCTGCGTAACAATAAATTTACCCCAGTTCAATATTTACTTCGCCTAATTGAACGAAGTTCTTTAGTCAATAATAATTTTCAATGATCTATACAGTCATGTTATGGATACGAGGAAGCTATGTGCCACACCCACTTGGCAGACTTTTTTTTTGGCTGATTTGGTGGATTTAGTACCAGGCTACCCCCCTCCCGCCTGTGTCTCGTGGTGTCTGTAGTTTGGAGGCGGTTATATTCCGAGATCGAGCTCCACCTTGACAGGAATCTGTTTCGCAGCTACACCTGCACTTGAGAAGTGGGCAGAAGTGAGAGATCTGTTCTCAGGCCACCTTCCCTGAGGGTTTCTTCCCTGCCACCCCCCTCCTGCCTGTGCCTCGAGGTTTCTGGAAGCTGTTGGAATCTTGGGCACCTTACAAGCCAGAAGGTCCTCTCATCGGAATCACGGTAGAAATAATTTTAACCATCGTACAGAATTTCCTCCTATGGCCATAAGGTACTAGGTAGGTAGGAACTGGAACACGTGTTTTTTCCACGTTCATTATACGTACATTTATCTTCATTTAGCCTTCTTACTTTTAATTTCCTTAATCATACCTACCCACACTTTTTCTTCAGCCGATTGGGCTGTGGTCCTTCGGGTTTTTCTTTGTCACTTTGTAGATGCCTACTTAAGGTTGGTTAGCGCTGCATGCCGCCACTTATCAAAAGTTTTGGTGTTTTTACAATTTCGACAAACACAACATTCATTTATTGCTTTTTTACTAAAATTTAATTGAAATAGGTACATTTGGTTAGCGCACATAGCGTGCCGCCCCGTATCATTTCAGCTTTACATGGCGAAAAAAAGCGCTGCGTGGCGGAAGAAAATAAATTAACTACACTTGATTTTTTTATGTTTCAAGATTGATTTTTAAATTTAAATTCTTCATGAAAACGCTAGCGTACGAGTCTGCATCACATTCAGACAATGTCGCACCGACTCGCAAAACTTGGACACAGAGACAAGAAATAATGATAATGGAAGCACAAATTTTAACCAAGAAGGATATTTATTTTTAATAAACAAAACTAATTAACATTAATTAATTGACTCAATTAATTGACCAATGGCAAAAATTGGCGACCGTAATGTACAGCTGAGACAACTTTCTGGAACAATTTTCGTAACGATTTTTGTTCGTGTGCCATAATATATTATAGCAAAAACACGAAAATTTCAATATATAATATAATAGTATATTATATTATATTATTGTTTATTCGATCCCCGATTACTGAACAACAGGTTGTTGCGTTTTGAGGTGATATTGATGTCCCTTCAAGAATGATATTATGATCTTTACCAACGATATTCAATTTTGAACAGAAAATGATGAGAGATGGTTTAAGTAACAAATATCGTAAGTTACGGTAGTTAGTGTTTGAATGCATACGGAACATGTTGACTTTCAGGGCGCTGTCGGTATGATTTTTCGGGGCTCCGTATGGATTTGAAAAAAAAAAACTAAAAGGGCGAGCAAGTGAGAGACTTTCTTTCGATAAAAAGGAGTTATATGCAGGTAATGTAAAAAGCATTAGAAGAGGTGGCGGCCTTGTAAAACTTTCTGCGCCGGCGAAGTGAAACCATTATTTTATCATTAATTTCAAGTTAAGGAGAGATTTCCCTCTTTTTTTCCCGAAGGGAACGGAAATGTAAGATAATGCTGTATGTATTAGACCTTCATTTTCCGAAGGTGTTTGCGTATTTACCTCGGGAAACAGTTGTTTCTGAAGAAACATACTCGGGTCTGAACGCGGCGAGCCGATCATTTTTCATTTTACCACACAATTGTTTCAACTGAAGAACATAAATTCGCTCGGTTGCATCATAGTTTTCTGGCTTATTGCCGAATGTCAAAAACGCCCCGACTCGGTTGAGTCTCGCAGGTGAATGGTAACTGTTATGAGGTCTTAAGTAAATTGGGTTGAGGGGTTGGATTTGTGGGCACAGTAAAATTTGTATCTTCTCTCCTCAGTTCATATCAGTTATCTATGAACAAGTCTCAGAGACAGAGTCTGTCACAAGTCCAAGAGAAGAAGATGTTTAGAACATTCTGTTATGCATAATATTTAGGTCAAAACACAGTTTACCAATGGCCAAAATCCAGAAATTGATACTTTAAGTCATTTAGCATGTATAGGGACGTTCCGATACTACCGATATGGGTAGGTTTCGATACTTTTCTTTCGATACTGCAGGTATCGTATCGATATCGAATCATCCGATATTCGAAAGGACATCTGCAGTATCGATAAGTATCGTATGAGTACTTCCTTTTGGTGAACATAATTCTAAATTTTCGTAATTTCCTAATTTTCAACAATATTGAAACTTTCTCAGTTTTGAAAAGTAGTGGGCTAGTGGGTAACTTGCTTTAAAAGACGCAACTTTGGTGGTGGTGTTTCCAATGTGGTCGAATCGAACCAAGTAGTTTATCAGTTTGATATCGACAATGATACGTGTTATATCGAGCGTTTAGTGTTGCTGTTGTAATTACTACGAGGGTCATCCAGAAAGTAAAGTAACAACTGCTGGTAAAAATCGAAAAATGCATATATTTTATTCAAATTTTGAGGAAATGTAGCAAAATGTGTCCTTATTTTTCTACATAATCGCCACCAACTTCAACACATTCCTTCAGCCTGGGCACCAGCTTTTTTATGCCCTCGTCATACCCACTTCGCTCCAACTCCAAAAACCACTTCTCAAGAGTTATGATACTCTTGTGTGATCACAATGTCTGGTTTTGTCTGAAATTTTTTGCATTCGAGGTTTCGAGTCATTTAAGTTTACTTTGTCACTCGATACTCATTCGATACTACCTATATCCATACCATTGACTCGATACCGATTCGATACCGAATATCGTATCGAAAGCGGTATCGGAACGTCCCTAATAGAGGTGGGTAGTGAGTGAGTGACCTCGTCTCAAAGACCTTCTCTTTCAAGTGAACTTGACCCAAATGACCTGTCGAAGGAAGACCTGCAGTTCATCACGAGACGTTTGTGACAGAATGGCTCCCCGTGGCCGACATTCCAACTACTCAGACAGTTGCGAACTTTTCGTGGCAAGCGAAGTTCGAGACCTGCAGGTCGCAAACGTCTCTTGCTGAGGAGTCTTGGCTCAAGATAACCGTTCACTCTCCCCACCTAACAACCCTGGCAGATCGCCGTTCCTTGAAGCAGATTCTACTATTCAAATAAAATTTATTCATGAGTACTCGGAAAATGACCTCGTTTCAGTACTTATCACTGTTTTACTCAGGAGTACTAATCTAAGGAGTACAGTAGGCGTCTGTCATCTACCGAACCCTGACTGTACACGAAGGTAATAGATGTCCCATTCATTCACAAAGTGAATAGCGGAGTAAACTGCAGGTCGCATTCAATCACGGAGTGAACTGGTGAACTTCTCCCACTGACCTTGTCTTTGAACTGAGTGACCTGCAGGGAGTCAATTCCCTCAGGTGACCTGGGTTTACACACCTCTAGTCCCTAATTATGTAAAATGTGTGAGGTGACGGAATGATGTAGTTGCCCCTTCAATTATGCTGAATGCGGTTCAATGCTACGACACGCTCAGAGGATGACCCGTACGCTTGAAGGCGTCTGATTCATCTCCCAAGGTGTCGGATTCGAGAATCGGGAAGTGAGAACTAACCATACCCATCACAAATGCCTACCAGACTTTTCATTTTAAAGGGTTCGTTTCCGACTTGTTATACTTTTAGGATTCTTTGTTTTTTCCGTGTTACTGACCTTACTTCACTAAAGTGGACACTAAATTGGCTATAACTTTCGTAAACTACTCTCTAAAATCAATTTGGAGGAGGCTGTTGGAAATTGCCCTTAACGTTGGGTCAAAATAAAACATTTTCAACATGACTTAGAAGGTGACACATCAGTTAGAAGATAAAATTTTACAAAACTATGAGGGAACTACTTTTTTCGTATTTTCTTCTCTCCATATTAAACATGTTATGTAACGCCCTCCCCCCCACCAGGAAAAACTATAACAGAGTCTCAGTTTTCCAACGGTATGAGCAAAAAATTTTTTTCGCGTGGAATTTTTCGGTGAAAATCACGTTTATGATCAGTTTCATCGAATCAGATATCTGACATTGGAATAAATAATGAACAAGCCATTTCGTTCCCATGACTGCCTCAACATCAAGTATGACACATAACATTCAATTACAGATTGGCTGTTTGACATGGGAATAAGCAATGACGACACCAACACACTCTAGTAGAAAATGCTTTAACAAATAATGCTTACTAAATAATGATTAAGTTTAAAGCAGTTACTTACTTTTCTGAAACCCATCTTCCACTCAGAGGTGGCGGCAACAACAGCTCTGTGAGGTGATCAGCTTCAGCCACTTTCTCTTCGAGTTCGTCACAAGATGGACTTGAAAAACCTGCAAACAAATATACTTTTAAAAATAATAACAAATAAATCTTGAAGTAAATATGAGAGAATATCACATTAACAAAGCTTAAGAAAATATCAAGTCTTATAATGAAATAGTGGATGTGTAAACGTCGGTGTGGAATTCAACGTCTGCGCGTGTACACATTCGACGAGTAAACGTTTATTACTCTGAGCAAAACCAGGTTCTCAATTTCTCCATTGAACATTCAAATTAGGCTTTAGATGGATGTGAATACGATTCTATCCATTTATCAACATTAATAGTCGTTGTGGACCTATGCCCGATTCTGCAAAATCTCCGACGAAGACCTTCAGTTGATAAAACTCAGCAAGTTTTTTCATAGGCAGGTGAGGAAATCTTTAAGGTCCTGAGGTGGGAATCATATCTCATAAGATATCCGAAGGGACCCCGGGTTATGTAAGATTCAAACTCACTAAAACCTCGCTTTCCTTTTCCTCCGTTGGAATACGGCCTGGAACTGTTTAACTCATCACTTCAGTCCGATTCCTTGGGAGATTTTTTTAGTGCTCCCGGCCCATACGCTGCCATCTATGTCCTTTTGTTCTTGGATGATCTTTATCTGTGGAATCCTTCAACGTAAACAGCTAGAAAGGTCGAATGTTTCACTCTTTTAAGTATTTTAGCTAATATCATCTCTGGAATCATACCCTAGGATGCCACTTCCAGATTATCCTGCAGCCTTGTTCTTTTTGTTTCTCTCTGCTTACACACAAAGAAACAGTAATCATCGTCTGTTTCTTGACAGTTTGGATAAGTTAGAACGTATATTTTCCCCATTCTGCGAGAGTAGATGTAAAATAGCCCTCGCCCTGAGAGGACCTACTCCAGGAAAAAGTCCACTCCTCCATGATTTTTCTTACAAAATGTTGACTTGTGGTGTCAACTCGATGTCCATTTACCTCTTTGCTATTTGGTTCACATTTTGGGAAACTTTTCCATAGTGTGTCGTTTCTCTCATTTGACAATACAGGCTTTTATCCCTTCCTTCTACCTGTCAAAGAAACGTTTTCGTTTCGCAGTCACAAGTTGTATCGGGATGCAGCTTGTGAATATCAGTATGCCTGGCTCTGATACTGCTCCATTGGCTCACGCGATCCTTAGTGCTCCTTAACTTTGAACTTCTATCGTTCTTGTGACACAATAAGTAATCTTTAGGGTGACGATCACAGGCCAGAAAAAGATTCTCCGAAAAATTTCTGATCAAAAATGCCACCTAGCAATTTTTGTTTACACCCTTGGAAATGCAATTTTTTTTCAATTTTAAGATTTTTCTCATTTTTTTACCTTACCACATTTTGCGTGTGATTTCAAATGTGATTCCAGTATTGGAAAGAGCGTTAAATTTCTTATCCCCCTAATGTAAAACCAACTTTTTTGAGCCGGCGAAACGGGCGAAAAATCAGCTTGAAAAGGAAATTGTCAAATCGTGAGATCTCGACTTTCTTCAAACGCTTATGAGTCCCTGTAATAAGGCACATAAATTTTAGCCTGTAGTGCTAAAATATGCGCCAAAATCTAGGCTTTCTAGCGAAATAACCAGATTTTAAATTTCGTGTAATTTTCTGGGAGAAAATTGCTTTTCAAGTAAGAAAAACGTAGTTTTTTTTACTGGATACTCCGGTTTTTCATCATGCGTTGATTCGTCTGGAAAAAAAATTCGAACTCGTTTTTTTTTTTTTTTTCAAAATTATTAATGAAGTGCGCACAGATACTCGAGAAGTATTATTGGAAAGAATACACCAATGTTCTGACGACATGAGACAAACCACCAGGGAGCTGTAGCGAGCAGTCGACATCGTTCGGCGGAGGTGCCGTCTCTGCATTCAGCAGAATGGTGAACATTTTGAACAGTACCTATCTACAGTAAAAATGTACAATTTATTACAATGTATAAGAAAAAATTGTTGTTTTAAAAACCGAACGAAATCCTTCATTAATAATTTTGAAAAAATCTGAGTTCAATTTTTTTTTCTTTATCAGACGAATCAACGGATTTTTTCCATTGAAAAACCACTTTTTTCTTACTTCAAAAGCAATTTTCTGGCAGAAAATACACGGAATTTCAAATTTATATGCCTTATTATAGGAATTCATAAGCGTTTGAAGAAAGTCGAGATCTCCACGATTTGACAATGTCCTTTTCAAGCTGATTTTCACCCGTTTCGCCGGCTCAAAAAAGATGTTCTTCCATTAGGGTGATAGAAAATTTAACACTCTTTCCAATAGTGGAATCAGATTTGAAATCACACGCAAAATGTGAGAGATACGGCCGTTTTAATGCGGTAAGGTCGAAAAATGACAAAAATGACAAAACTGGGGTTTATTATTCAATTGGCTTGCGTTCATGATTTGAATTTCTACTAAGCTTTGGAGTGCGTGTGTTTCACAGGTGATAGAGTGATTGTTGAATTTCAGGAGGCACACAAATATGATCAACTGAACAATCCAAATAGGTATTTTAGTTGAGAATAGATTTACGTGCCTATGCATATCTCCTGAAATTCAATAATCGCTCTATCACCTGTGAAACACGCACACTCCAAAGCTTAGTAGAAATTCAAATCATGAACGCAAGCCAATTGAATAATAAACCCCAGTGAAAGAATTTGCAGCGTTTTTTTATTTACTCCGAAGGTACAGATTCAAATCATGAAAGCAAGCCAATTGAATAATAAACCCGAGTGAAAGACTACTTATTTACCCCTGTAATAATATTGAATAATAATCCCCAGTAATAATATTTACCTACATATTATCAGCGTTTCATACATATCATGATGCTTCAACCCGTGTATTGGCTATAAACTACAAGTATCCACATCGGGTATCACTCCAGTAACCACATTCACTACAACTCGACGCTATCGGCATCACTAGGTTACAAACAAACAATAATAAACGAAAAAACGCAAATGTTGTCACCATAAATGGGGCCATACATCGAGAATGGTTTGACCTACGGACCTGGGGAGGGGCTCATTCGATTCCTGACGGTATGTTCTTAAAATAAGTTTACATTCATGCCGCTTGGACTTGTTTTGAGGTTTCTAGGGATTTTACAAAACTTTGACAGCCCTTAAAGGGCACTTTAAATTGAGTGAGAGAGCTGGCTCAAGAATTGGGGCGTCGTCGGACCAAGATGGATTTTTCCTGAAAATTTCAGATCTTTTGCTCCAGCCGTTTCGGAGATATCGTGCGTACGGCGTACGGCGAAAAATTTTCATTGCAGATTCGGATTCTACACCCTTTGAAACGTAAACCATGAAATTTTCAGGGGGGTTAGAATTTTTGTTTCCAGAGCGATTACAATGGTTTATTATTGAATAATAAACCCAAATCTTAAAATTGGAAAAAACCGCATTTCCAAGGGTGTAAACAAACATTGTTAGGAGGCATTTTAAATCAGAAATTTTTTGTAGAGTCTTTTCCGGGCCTGTGACCGTCACGAAACGTAACACCCTGTATACCATAGCAACCTTAAAGAGAACTTATTTGTACAATGTAATACCTGATGAGTTCTCTTTAAGGTCTATGTCATAGTACTTAGACTTGCATACCACCTTTCAGAAGTGAAATAGTAAGACGTTGAGTTGTGCAAATTGAGTATTGTTTTACTATCGCAACATTAAAATCTCCAATTGTTGATAAAAAGAGCTCATCCACCTATTTCCGATTGAACAATCTTTCCAGTGTAAATACTTGAGCAAGTGTGGTTAAAAAAGGTTGTACGTATCGTCCCATTCATTATTTCAAATGTATTGGGAGACCTTTGAAGATAACGACCACCAGTGTGTCAAACGCTGAAAGATCTCAGTGCGCATAAATTATAACGAAGAGCTCGTACCCACGTCTCGTTAAACGACTGAGGGAAAAAGGCTTCAGAGCTCCGATACTTGAAATCCAGCTCTTTCTGCCTGGGTGTGGTTCCGTTTCCTGAAAGGTACCGGGCAATTTCTCCCTTATTCCTCCTTTAGCGTCTTCCTGCGAAAGGGAAAAGGGAGAGAGAGAAAAAAAAAGAAACCCATTAACTACATTCAAAAGACAGCGTAATTGCATAGCTCGCTCAGAAGCATAATGCAGATTATCCGCCACGTCAACGTCACTCTCCTAAGGGAAACCGCCGTGACTTGAGGTTTTCACTCTAAGACGTCATTCTTCCAGGAACTTTTTACAAATCAATGTTGCTCATTTGAGTCTGCTCGTTAGCCACGGGAGAATTTTTTTAATTTGAATTCCTCATTAGAAACGAGGTGTTTTGTGGGCATTTCTTTAGTTTTATTTATTCTATTATGAACCTTTGTTGATCAACTAAGAAGATAAAAATATTAACGTTAAATTAGAAACAATTCAATAATTATTATTATTGAAAAAGTAAACAAGATTCATTTATTGTTGTTTATTCCGAGTCCGTCTATAAAGTAGTGCAAGTACTGCTTTCAGTTTTGAGAACCAAGATTTCCACTCGCAGTTTACAAACACTCCACGAATGTACAAACGCAATATCCATCAATCGTCTGGATTTGCTTTAATTAGTTAAATTGTGAGATTGATTGAAAAATGAGGAGTTAATCACTCGGTATGAGGTTCGTCAAGATCATATCATTAGTATCAGGTAATCAAGATCTCGTAACAATCAATTTATAACCTTGTATCCAATTTCAATGAAAATTTCAGCCAAAGTTTGGATTTGCTGTTTTGCTAATTATTCGGCCCCATGGATGGACAAGACTGGAGAATTTTAGACGTTCAATGAAAGATGATTTGGATTGTGATGTGAAAAACTCCTATTTTTCTCCTCAAAATATGAGTGGTCCTGGAAATCAGATGATATGTAATGTGGGGGGGGGGGGGGTCTAGCACTCGTTGCGAATAGTCCTGCACGTTCACTGAAGAATATTAAGTAGGGATGTCCAGAAAATATCGATATTCTCCCGTCGATATACCAATATTTTTGGGCAATATTTTCCATTCCGAAACATATAATATATATATATTATATAGTGACATAAAATGCACACTATCGGATCCGATATTTTTCAGCCATAAATCATCGTATCAACCATTTCCTTCATCTTATTGCTCAAAAATAATTTTACAATTTCCATTGAAGAATAGGGGAATTATATCAGACGAGGGAGGCAAATCGTAGGTAAAAAAGGTAGGGACATCTTGGAGACTTGTGTTCTAGCCAGTTCGACCCTTCCTGGAGAGCACATCAATCAGAGTTTTTTCCTCACCTCTATCCCCCACCAATATTGATTTGATTGAATTTTTTTTTCAGTTTTCCTTTTTACTCCTTTTACATTGATTTTACAACCTACATAATATAGATAACATACTGTCCTGGATCCTGTACATAATTATTATCATGAATAAAGTTTCATTGAATTTTTTGGGTGTTTATTCGGATTAAAGTTTGAAGAACTTAATTCTTAACATATTTTCCTCGGATATATCGATTCACTAAAACGATACTTTTTAATAATATCGATATTCGGTATATCGATATTATTTACCGATATTGACATCCCTAGTACCATCTACATTCCAACAGGCATATTTCTTGGAAAGTTCATCAAAATCATATGGAAGCTGTAAAAATACAATTTAAACTTTGTAATAAATATTACAACTATCAGAGGACACGTCTGTAAAAATACGGACTTTTAAAACTGTAAAAATGGAGTTTGAACTTTGTGATAAATATTACAATGATCAGTGGACACGTTCACACTTGCTCATACCGAAAGGTATTCAGATTGGTTTGAATCTCCGATTGCGAGTGGAAATTTTGATTCCGTGGAAGAAAGTTTGACTCCTGAATCTAAGAACATTACTTCCCCTAAAGATAGGTTCATACCACCCACGGACTAGGTTCGGCGATTGGGGACATCAAGGGGCAAGACCTACCCCACCTTCAAGACCTGGCGGTCTTGCGGGTACTGTATACCCAGTTCGCCGTCTCGTACCAATTCGGTAGGTACTGGTGCATGGAGTGCTCTTGGTTGGACGGTGCTGGGATTGAAACTCAGATTATCAAGAGCAAAGGTTCCAACTTTTATTGATCTACTTGAGTCGTTCAATTGATGAAACAGGAATTCACATGTAAAACAAACAGGATTGAAAATATATATACATATCGATATTATTTGCCGATATTGACATCCCTAGTATTAAGTTGTACACTCCATTTTTAAATATCGATGTTTCGCAAGTTTTCTAAATAAAAGAGGAGTTTTGAATTAGTTCAGTTAAATGAATCTAAATGTACCTTTTGCAACATTATTAGGTTAGCTAAACGACTTCCAGACCCAGGGTTTGGATCGATATGGTATGCTTTTCTGAATCGATGATCCGATAAAGACGCTAACAAGATCAACGTGATTGTGAATAATGATCGCATCATATGTTTGAATGGAAAGTCATATTGAAGGTTAGTCTCAGCCTACGCCACTTCTGGATAAGATTTAAAAAATGTGATAACAATGAAATAAAGCAGTTATGAACCTTGTCTATCCAACTCCAGATACTGCCTAGGACAATTGCTTGCTCAAAACGGAATTTTATGAAAAATCCTCTCTCAAGAAAGTTAGAGCCACGCAGATACTGTTGTTTTCTTTGAATATTCCCTGATCCAACTGATGTAGCATTCGGCACTGTGTGATGAAGTCCAACTCTGCTATTAAAACAGCTGAGGTTCCGAATCTGGCGACTCTGTCATGCCAACACATAAGCCTGAAGAATCAGAAAATATCGGTGAAAAAGGTCAGGAATGTGATTTTGGAAATAAAGATGATCCTTCTAATACGATACTGGAAATCATCTTGTGATTTTGTGATGTTACCACACGTGAATTTTGTTGCAAGGTCACTGTCAGGTAGTGGGGGGGGGGGGACTGGACCCCGCCCCCGGCCCCTTCCGAAAGGGCCCCGGATTATCTTGAGAATTAAAAAAAAGAAAGAGGCAAAATGGTAAAAGGGACACATCAATATCTCCTTTCCGAAGAGATTAAATGGTTTTGGTTTGAGGCAGGCGCATAGTTGGGCGTGTGGGCCAGGATTCTCTCTCATGGGCCCTGGTCACTGATGAACTGTTCAACATACAATCAGTTTCTCAAACTTACGAATAAAAGCTAAATCTTTCGTTTGGTTTTGATTGAACTCAGTTTAATGAATTGAATGATCAGTTTCTTAACTTGAAAAGACGAACCGTTAACACTTGGTTAATTCCGGACGCAGGGTTAGTGGCGATCAGGGTCAATTCGTTAAGACCCTAACAAGAGGATTATGATTGTGAATAACGTTAGCATCCCCTATTTTAATGGAAATACCATTATAATGGAAGTTTAGGTGCTGCTGATGAAACTTGAACTTGCGAAACAGGTCATATAAAAAATGTAATAACAATGATAATACTGTAAGTATCAGTAAACCTTATTCTCCCTACGTCAGATATTGCCTAGGACAATGCTTTGCACGATTCATTCATATGCATGCAATACGGATGCCCCGAAATGGGATTACATGCAAGAAATCCTCTCCCAAGAATATTCGAGCCATTAAGATGCTGTAAGTTTATTCGATCATTCGCTAATTCAACTGAATTAACTGTTCGCACTAAGCGATGAAGTGGAACGCTGCTGGGAAAATAGCTGAGATTCCAATTCTAACGACCGTGTTCCCTCCGTTCAACTTGGGGGGAAAACTGCTTCATCAGTAAACCGATCAGCTCGCGGTTCCCGCCAGACTCGTCCACCTCGGAACGAATGGGTTAACGTCCTCATCTTGCCGTGCGCACCCTATTAACCCCTCGGAGGTTTTCTTTTCAACCCCACACGAAACCATCACGAGTAATTTGAAAAGAGCAACATACTCCTGATTCACTCCCCCTTTTCCTCGGTTCGTCGCCGACCACATCACATACATCCTAATGAACCGATTTCTTTACGGAAGTGTACGGTCAACGAACTCGCATTTTCCCGGCGTCCTATTTCGAATCGGTTGAAGCACCTTTGAAGTCACCTTTTTGCGTTCTTCCGCGGTTGATTCTACAATCAAGGAAGCAACCACTTGGATTTCCATACCGATATTACTTTTTTTCCTTGAAACGTCTTGGAGAAAGTATTCATAAAGCGCGTGGAGTAATGAAAAAAAGAAGTGGAAGGCTGGCGGGAATTTTTATTGGATGGAAACCCATCATCTTGAGTGCCCGATAATCTCGTTGGTGATGAAGGTGATTCAACCTTAGAAAGTTCAGTTTGTTCCTTCGCTTCCAGTTACTTTCAGCTCTTTAGATGAAGAAACAACGTTTCATCTTATCGTGGTGGGGTCCACTTGAAAGAAAGTGTTTGTGGTTAGCTTAAATTTGATTGTTTATCCGGCTTATTTTGTTTCGCCAATCGATGGAATTGTTCGATATTCAGCCTCCTCCAATCTCCAACAGTCGTGTTAAGCGTGGCACATTCCTTCCTCGTCCCTGTAAAATGTACATGGCGAAAGAGCGATCAAGTAAATAGCTACACTCGCTTAATTACCACTATTGCCCTCAAAAAAATTAATTAGGACCCACGGATTTAAATGTATAAGTAATTAATTCATAGTAAAAATTCATAAATCATAAATTTTTTCGTAGAATTCGGAAAAAATAATTTTATTTAGAGCAGATTCTGATTCCATTTTGGTTTCCATTACATTTTCATTTTTCATTCGATTTAGAACGCACAAAAAGCTGAAAAGCGATTCAAAGATGTTCAGTGAGTTTTTTCTGTTGCTTTACATGCATTCATAACTCCCAACATTCATGAGAAAGTCATGAAAATGTGCTTTTAATTGAATTATTAATTTTAAATGGGTAAACATTGGTGTGTTAGAAAAAAATATATGTCCATTTACAAATACTAATTCACGTACTCAAATCAAAACATCCTTTATTTCGTCATTCGTCATTATCTGACATAAGGATGAGTTACAATATTTGAGTTCAAACAAAATTAAGTCAATCTTCTGAGTACAGTACTATATGCAATACACCAGTACAGTAATGATACAAAGATAGTGTACAATTTCTTAATAGTAACTTCACGTTATTCCGATGCCTTTTTTTTCCTTCTTTTTAAGTTCACTAATTTGCTCATTGTTCAATCGAAATTCCTTTATTTAAAATTATTTAGATATAGTTTATGTTATTTATTCTTAGTTGGTTTAATATACGTACTCAGGTTAATAATAGTTACTTATCAAATTTGAAAAATTAATCTTGATAAAAAAGAGAACGTTTGCGCATGGACTAAAGCTAACATACACAGCATTAACTGTTATATAAATAAATGTCTGATTGAAATAGTAGAAATAATGCGTGATTCAAGGATTTGGGGTCGCTCATGTGGAGTAATGACATTTATAAACCAACAGTAGCTCATAACCATGAGCTATGGAGCAACCCCTATCCGCTGAGTGAGCTCTGTGTCTGATTTCTTTATTGTCTACTGAAGATAATAAAAAATCATCATTATAGGGAGTATTTAGGTATTTTATTGTTATTGGTGTTAGCGTTTATACAGACAATCACCCACCCAACTATGGAAACATTAGAGGATAAATGAAAACATGAATAACTTCAAGGGGTTATTGTGGCATAACGATGATTGAGAACACCTCACCTGTTTTGATTTCCCCAACCAGGGAAACGCCGAGTAAACCATCTAGTTCGTAATATGTCTGTACAATTGGTATATATTAACCATTATTTTTTAAATGCATTTTAATTTCATTTCGTTATTACATCACTTCTGAATACTACTCAAATTCATCCATTCTGTGGCTGCCTTGAATTAGCAGTTTAAGATGTTATGATAATAAGAAATCACAAAAAAAACCAACGATTGAGATTTAGGTTAAGGGTGCTAGGCAGGGGGGGGGGGTGGTTAGGGGATGCTTAATATTGGGAACGTTGGGTCTGTACGTGATAAAAGATTGTCTTTCTTGGTGTATAAATTCAAATGTCCATAATTTCAATCTTATTTTTTAGAGATAATTGATAAATAGAATTTATAAACCAAATTTGATGGAAATATAAAACCGTTTTTCAAATTTAAATTTACCTGGTGATATCATAAGGTTCTGGACAGCGATTCACCGCTTCTGGTGGATTTACCCTTTTAAGCCGTTTGTAACATGACTACATAATACAGTTCAACTAAAGTATTTTATAGTTACAAAATGTACAGGAAAATTTCGACGGAATCATCCTTAAGACACGTAAATCTTAATTTTTCTCGATACCTACTCTGTTTTAGTAACATAGTTCTACAACCATACTAAAACTACAAACTGTTTCTGCCTATTGTACCGAGGATTCTTCACCTGAAGCAACGAGCTCACGTTTATTGCACTCGACTTAACCTCTTCAAAGGAAAATAAAAAATAATGATAAGGTGAATTGCCGCTGATAAGGAGGAGACTTTGCAGGACCTCCTCAAAGCATTCTCAGCAGCAGCAGCACTTGAACAAAAAAAGAAACTTTACGATAAGAACCACTCAGGAGGAAGAGCCGTCAAAAGCGGCGACCGTAATCTGATACCTCCGCTTCTTTCTCTTCACATTCTTTTTTTTCTGTGCAGTAAACTTTGAACCTACAATGAGCTCTTTCATGGAAACCTCTTCACTTTACACGAACAGGTTATTACGGAGACCTGAAGATGTTGTCGGAACAGCTAGAGAAATTCATTCAACTATTTAAGTGTGACGGGCGACAAAGTTTAGGGTACTATGTCATTGTCAACTGTGATCGGGTTTGTTCAGTAGTTCCTTCCGTACGTGAATGTGGCTGTGTTTTTGGGGATTCATACATGCACCGTTTACAAAATATAAAGTCCACCCTGATCAGTTGACCATATTCAGTTTTACCGATAGATTGTAATAAATGTCATTGACTCGACGCTGAAACACCACCGAATCGATAACCAAATACATGAAATCCATCGGAAACGGCCTATCCACGGATGTGACTTGAATAATATTGGAAATTTTCGGGCTTCACGGAAGTAAATCTGAAAGTACGTCTGCCACAATCAACGAAACCCTGATGATTAAAATAGCCTCCCCCGGTGAGTTCTCAATTCCCGCGACCCGGATCTTGTTATCGCGAAGTGAGAACATGAGGTAACTTAGTTACACTTGGAGGCTGAATCAATGAAGGAGGACCAAACTCTAGATAATTAGATCACGCTTTTCCGGAACTCGATTCCGCGAAGCTGGGAATTTACGATTCCAACCAACACAAAAAGCAGTGTGGAATAACACAAAGAGAATGATTACGGCAACACTACTTGAGTTTCCATGTATGTGAGTGATCGTGTGTCATTCAAGACTTGAAGCATTCCAAAGCCAAAAGTGCTGACAATAGTTTTTTTTTTTTTTTTGCAACCTCTCGTCCCTTTTCCGACTTTCTTCGACTGCCATGTCGTCAAAACAGGAGATTGAAAAAATTGGGATTTGAAAATTTGAAATTTAGAGCCTTTTTCAATGATTTTCTATATGTTTGAAAAGCTCGGAATGGTCTGAGACCCATCTCAATCAATTCAGCGTCCAAAATTATTAGGACATAACACTCTCCATGGTTTCAACATTAGCAGAAACTTCGAAAACACAAGTTTTGACATGTTTTTGACGAGTTTTCGGGCAACCGTTCACGCTAAAAGGTAATTTTGCTTGAAGTTGGTAGAGCTTGGGACCAACTAGCCCCCAAATGGAGTCTACGTGCGAAAGGACGGTCACATGGCGGACGGCGGACAGTGGGGCGAACGACCTGATTCCACGGACATCGAACTCACAGAGCCTTACAAATTTTCTTTCTATGTATAAATTCGGTCTCCCGTGTTTTTGGAAGAGCAAAACCACAATCTGAAGTCAAGTTTGTTCTTAGAACATCTAGGTTTGGAAATAAAGGCCTGTGGAATGGTGCAAAAATTGTTGAGGGAGGGTTATTAAAAAGTCTTGGTATACGATTACAAAGGCTCATTAATGAAAGTAATTAACCTAACTCCAGCGTTATTAAAATATAATTGGAAAAAGTTCCGACCATAGAGTGCCTTATTTTTGTAGTTGTTATAATTTAATTGGACGCTCGAAAACTGTTTTCGATATTGGATACTTAGTAAAATAGCGAACTAGTTTGGTTATAGGGTCGTTTTGTTTCGCAATCCACGCAATTCACGTAGGGCTCTGCGTGACAACAACTACAGACGCATCAATAAAAACCAATTATTTGTCAATTTTCAGACGTTTTAATGATTTCGCAGCACTTTTTAATGATACTCAAGAAATATATTTTTCAGCATTTTTTCTTAATATTACTAACGGGAGTGAGTATAGATTGATAAAGCTTTGTTCTCTCTCTGAACAACTTTCGTTTTGTGTATGTCTGTCTGTTCGTAATATGTGTAAATATGATAAGAATGACCTGCTGCAAGCGATATGTGAGATGTAAAGACTGAAGATTAATAGCGTCAAGGTCATGGCCCCACCTTGTCATGGTGTGGCACAGGAAAAGTGGCACGAAGCTTATCAAGTTGGGCATCACGGCAGGAGTACTTCGTGGTAGCTTACATTGGGAGCCCTTACCTCAACTGGTGGCCATTTTTAAGGCAACTTTCTTTCATTCTCTCACTTCTTAATCTTTCTCAACTTCCCGAATCCCTTGGGTAAGCCCGGGCGGTCTCCTCTTTTATTTCATTCATTTAATTTGGTAATTGACCATTTACTCATACATGGAAACCTCGAATTCCAAGAATAGCAATATTACGAAAAGTTGGGCTTGGGAGTTTTTATTAATTTGGTATGATCTTTCATACGCAAGATGGTTATTTCAGGTGCAAAAGTAAGTCAGCGTGTGGTTACTTCCATTGGCCAGTAGTCATAAATTTGAAACTAGCTTCTAAAGCTTAGCAAAGCAGATAAACAAAAGCGTGGATGATATTCCACCGGTCCATCCAACTAAATTGCATTTTAAATGCATCGAGTTCTCCCATCGAAGTTTTACCTGACGGCCGAAGGAGATTAAACAGTCATTGTCGGTGAATATTCAAGATGGAACAATGCTGGTCGTCGCCCAGTAATCACTTCCCCAGCCGAAGCTAACTTTCCTGAAATGGGGTCAATAATGCAGGAGGGTCGGGCATTTTGTGCTCGGCTGAGTTCTGCGTGCTCTATCCTCAGTGTTTGAAACTAAGTTTTAACGGGGAGGGATGTGCGAGTATTCAATCTCTTCGCCTTCCCGCCGGCCGCGGATTAGCTTTTGATAGCGTTAATGCGCTTGAGCACACTCAGGTGCCCCATAACTCCATTGTCTGTGTTGGGATGATGAATGCAATTGAATGAACCTATTCATAATTCTGTACTACGAGAGAATTTATCGATCAAATATTCATCTCGAAACTAATGTACCTACCATCGGAATTGCAAACTTCTTCTCATTTTCGGTCAATTACTGCTAGTAATTAATAAAATTGTGCGACAGATCTGGAAAAACCATATTTTTGATCTTTCAAAATTTTTTGGTTTGTGTTTAAAATACTCAAATTTCAAAAATCGAATGAAACATTAAAAATAAGTACATAAATATGAAAAATTTGTTTTGACCAGAATTAACAAGACTTACCTTTTGGATATTTTGAGTACACAAATAAAGGCACATACAATTATTAATAATAATTATAATTTTCACAATAATGAATTCTCTCTTCATTCTTGTTATACCGATTCCGATTTCCACAATAGAAAAAAACAAGTTATCTTTGCTGAAAGAATCACATTAATTGTATGCTTCTAACGGGGAGATTGCTAATTGAGCCCATACCTCGAATGCCCAAATGAGCCCAGTGTGAAATGAGCCCACCCCCCTATAATTGGACGTAAGATTATATGTGAATTGAGCCCACAGTGTTTAATCCAAAAGAGCCCCAAAAGTTCGACTCACGTCCTCTCCGTTATATTGATTCCATATCATCATCTACCCAGTTACGGTAGACAGTTTTATTGGCATTATTATGATAGTTTAGACTGCTTATGAATGAGCTCCAGAGTAGTTTAACGCCAAAAGCCCTGTTCCTGCACATCTGAGCAATAATTCGGGTATTTTCAGTCAGAGAAGAGAAACAGTCGATACGACTGAAATCTAAATCACTGATGAAACTTGTTGTCCATCGAAGTAGTTACTGATTCCAACAAAGTCGAGGCCGTATATCTGACCTTCTTCTGTTGAAACGTTTGTTCTGAGTGTCTTCCTTACTGATCCCCAGTAGTTGGTGTGACAGAGCCTGAATCCCTTGTGAGGTGATGTACCGGTATAGTTGCCCCTACCATTGATATAGATGCGGTAACAATGCTGCCTCCTTGAAAACGTCTGACCACAGGTTCTAAAATCGGAAGGGCCAACTAACCATATCCATCACACCTCAGCAGATAATCAAGTCGGGACGATATCCTCTACCTCCAAGGTTGAAATGACATTTTGCCATCTCTGCTCACTTCTCGCGGCAAGAAAACTCTAGTTGAATCATCTCATATCCCGAAGCAACAGTTTCTAAAATCGGGAAGGTTAGTCTAACCATATCCATTGCAGGTCAATCAAGGTGGGACGATATCCTCTACCTCCGAAGGTTGAAATGAATTGTGTTAGAATTGGTTTGAGATCATCAGAGAGTTCTTCTCTGACAACCATTAATTTTCCAATGATGTAAAATTGAAAAAAAAAAAAATGGTTGGTGGAGTTTACGTTCGCGCTTGTACAGGATGTATTAATTTGTTATCGTTCCTAACTGGCACGTGAAATTTTCATCATAATCCAACTACATAATTAGATTTGTTACAAGGGTTTTATCGCCCATGCCCAACGGTCAGGTGATATTATCATTTTGAAAGTGATATCTAACAATCAGACCTGTGAACATTTTAGTGTCATCAGACCTTTAGAGAGAAATTGGAGATGGTAGAGCCAAAAAAATAAGGTTTTTCGCGACAGATTTTGTAGACGCTGTTGTCGATTTTCATGGTTCCCACTTACATCCCAATTTGAATGCAGTTGTGCAAGTTGTGCAGTTGTTTATTAATTAAACCGTCTGCGACAAACATAAATTCAGGCAGTATTCGAATAGAAAAGTAATCATATAAGAAACATAAACAAAATAAATATCAACTGGCATGGACCGTTGTAATCGGCAAAAGTATTCGAATAGAAAAGTATTAATATACAATTGTAATTGATAAACAGCTAGAGGACTGACGATGTCCCCAGGGAGGTATGCGATCCACGTGTCACGTCGTCAGCAATGACATGAGACAAAATGAATTCAGTTAATGATACAAGTAACTCAGCTATGAATATAGTGATTACGATTTTATTCTAATACTTTTGGCGATTAAAAAAGTATTTGAAAAAGTAATCACACCGCGCGAATACAAAAGTAATTGATTACTCTCGTTATTCGATTACCTTTACGAATACTTTTGTCATCGCAAATGTAATCGTAAAAGTATTCGTTAATCAGGGATTCCCATCTCTGGTAGCAGCCTAGTGTTTGTCGAACGGGAATGCATTCATCAGCTTGTGCTGACGTTCAGGTGTCCCTTGGCGGCACTCAGAGTTGACAAGAGAAAGAGGAAAAGCCTTAACACCAACAACCCCGTTTAAGTAAAGGTTTCCCCTTAGGGTGAGTAACGGTGGAAAGCGAAACCCTTCCTCCCGCTAAGTAGTCGAGCGGGGCTTTCGAAGACAGCGATGTTTGCACATTTGAAGGCTCATTGTGGCCCGGGCTTGAAGGGAGACGGTCTGCGTCCCTCCCAGTTCGAAACGCCCTTCTCCCCATCTCCCGGGGATAACCCAATTAAACCGGAACCTAACGGGCCCAACTTTGGACAGATTTACCTGCACGTTCCTCCAGAAGTTTCAACTCCCCGTTTTCGTCATCACTCTTTGTTGCTCGCTTCTGCCCTTATCAGAAACATGGCCGAAACTTCTATCTTGATTTTCGTTCTGAAACGTAAAGATGAACAGGAGCGGCAATATGCCGCGATATTTAAGGCCCCTCCTTGAACAACAGGGTATTGTTTTGAACTATTTAATCAACTTTACTTTGTTCAACTCGCTTTAAACAGCTACATTCTCCAGGCGCTCTTTTTGTTGTGTAGATACGACAATTTATTTGCTACATTTACTCTACTTTTAATCTCCTTCACGAATAGAAATATATTGTACTTTCAGAACTCTCTAAGTTTTTCCAGAGACAGTTTCCAAATCTACCGCCACCTATTAGAACTTTTCGAATCAATCCTACAGTAGTAAGATGTTTTCCCTATGTTTATTGCCATAGTCACTGCGGCATAGTGTATTATCTATAAAACTTTGTAATCGACAAAAAAAAAAAAAGAAATGCTGCACCTCTCCAAAATAAAGTTACGAAGATTCCAAAAATCGGAACTTTTCCCAAATGGACGAGACCGAAGTTGATAATTGCTGCTAATAGATAGTGAAATTTCATTATGATGAAAAGATGTACATGTTATTTTAATTTGACTTTTTTATTGCGACTAGTTTAACAAATATTACAATTGTTCTCGGTCGTTTGAGACGCCGTGTATAACGACATCTGAAGAACCCATTTCAACCACTTAATATGATAATGCAGTTGAGGTCGAGCGGTATCTTTTAGAAAATAGAGGCACCTCCGTAAAACTAGGGTTTTACCAGTTTAATTTCGAAAGGAAGACTTCCACAATAATTGCTCGTTTACTCTCAAACCGCGAATTGCGTTTGGCTTACCTGAAGCGAACAGGACAATGTGGATCAACCCTTTTCATCAAATGGGTGCCAAGACCGAATCAAGACTGAAGACGTACAAATGATGTGTACTCCCTCGGACGCATATGCCCTACCCGGCACAGGCTCAAAGGTTTACATACGCTAAAGAATAAATTCATACGATGAATGAATAAATTGGGGGAATGCTGATGGTCGGCTATCTTTGTGTACATTCGGTTTATCTCTCTAAGGACCTCAATATTAACTATTTAGCCAAGGAATCCGCATCAATACGGACCTACCACAATGCAACTCTATGTTTTTAGGTTTTTTTTTAGTTACTACGTCAATTAATTCTCTTTCGTCAGGGGTTTTCTGACTCAGAGCGATAAATATAAGGGTGTTTGGCCTTTAGCAATGCTTCCATTGGACATCAGCAGAACATCAGTCTCTGTTTCACGCATCCCCTTCCTAGGCGCTCTCATTAGCTGTGTTTCCAATTTTTATTTAGGAAAATAATCGCTCCAGTCTCTGATTGAGTTTTGATTACTTGTCGCTAAATATACCTCTTGGAAGCTGCAGGCGACCCGGGTAGAAAGTGAATGATTCACGGAGACGCATAAAACACATTCGTATGCTATTTTGGAAGCTGAATATGAATTATCGTTGTTTGAAACAGTTGTAGAAAATTCGACAGTATGCACGGACCCAAATTTTTGAGAGACTCTGCAATGTCAATTGCATTATTACTACAGAACACTTTGTGAACACTCAAGTTCATGACCAGTACATGAGGAAAGAAGGTGGTTTCGGCGTACAGGTCAAGTGGTCGAGATAAATAGAGAAATCAACGCTTCTAGCGAACGGCTAGATAATGAACAATCGGAAACAACCACTGTTACAGTACCAGTGGGGGTCATTTTCCCAGAAAGAGCCAATCTTTGTTCGGAGAGGATTCTGACTTCCCAAGAGGGATTGCAGCTTCTGGTTTTCATTCATCAATTCAAATTATAGGTTGTAAAGGTAATATCTTCTGGTGTTCTTCTTTACCTGCAGAGGGTTGTTGAACTGAAAAATCCTCATAAAAACTTTACGAAATGATCTGGTGTTGTTCTTGGAACCGTACAACCAGAAAAAAAGTCCAGAACAATAGTAGCGAATTGGAGTCCCAAGAAGAACGTGAACAAAAACCACTCAATTTCTTCGATTACTTGCCAAGACGGTCAGGATCGTCTAGATGAGGACAGTGATGATTGATTACCGTGATGTGGTAGGAGGGAACCTAGCTGTGATTTGAAAAATGATTTGATTTAGGAAAGTTCAAGTCGGAATTTACGTTAATGAGTTTTATTCATGTTGGAAGATTGGTATTTTTTCTCTTCCCTCTTTGAAAACAATTTTTCTAGTCTGAATCTAGCCAGTTTCTACCTAAAAGACTGGAAGTTGCGTTTCCCTCTTAACTTTATGCATACATTTTAGAAAATCCGCTAACCATTTTTTTTTCTATCTTTGGATATGTATTGAAGAATCTCCAGAATCCCGGCACAATAACTGTGATCAGTGGTTCACAATGTTCGCGCAAAGTTGGAAAATTCGATTCATTACAGGCAAACTACTGGACAATGCACTTTTAACATTTATGAATAACATGTACAACGCAAACGTTGACGGGGCGTTGTCGGACCAATATTGATTTTTCCTGAAAATTTCAGATTTGTTGCTCCAGACGTTTGGAGAAATCGTGCGTACGGCGTACGGACGGACAAATTTGTTATTGCAGATTTGGATTCCACACCCTTCGAAACGTAACGTTTTTTGTTTCAAGAGCGATTACAATGGTTCATCATTGAATAATAAACCAAAATGCTGGATATTGTTACCCAACACCTACAGACTCCCGTCCACTACCACCAGTTACCAATCAAAAGTAAAATCATCATTCATTTACGAAGTAAAAGTAAAAATTTAATTTTCTGGAATATATACTTGCATTTTTTTTTTCAAGAGCGATTACAATGGTTTATTATTGAATAATAAACCAAAAATGCGTATCTCATTGGTGTCCATGAGCGCACATGCCTCGGGCTGGTAGCCGCAACATCGGAGGTTCAGATCCCTGCCAACGCAGAATAAATTTTTAATTTGTTAATTTATCTAGACCTCTTGACCTGTGTGCCGACGCTTTTCCCTCTACTCCACTACGGAGGGTAACGAGCGAATAAAATGCGGGATGGAATAAATTGTGACGATGATGCGATATACACTCATATACAATGTACATATACGCATATATACAGGGAGGCGTTGAATGTCCTCATTTAATTTCACCTCTCACCCCCACACACGACCGCTCTCTACAGCGTAAAGTATCAAACGCTCTCGGAATTTTAGGGGAAGAAGCGGAGGGATGGAAAAAGGATAAGCGTTCATTCATAGCCTAACGAACCGTAACCTCTTTTCGGAGTCAGGGCGAGCTCTGCGAGGCGGCTCTTCGACCAAGTTCCCCCGCATTACCGCGATGAACATAAACTTTCCGAAGAGAACAATATCCAGTTTTATATTTCATGTCCCGTCTCCCGGAGGTTAACGGGCCGGAACTAATATTCCCCCAGCTGCTGCTTCTCAGGGCTGTCATCTTAATTGTGCACTACGAACCACCTTTTGAGGATTTGAGGGCAATCTCTTCCGTCCATTGCATGCAATCAGGGTTCATCATCTTTGTTTTATCACTCATCTTCATTGATTTTTAATGAAAATTTCATTGAATTGTAGTTCGCATCGTTTGAGGAATACATGGATAGTTCCCCCTTCTCGATCGTTAAAAATGTTACTCCTGACTTTAAAACTAAAGATTTCAGCTTCATAATTGTACTCTAGGTGTTGCAGGAATTAATCGCACCCGCTCTGGAAAGGGATGGCTGGAGCATTCCATCAGCTCGTAGTAATATGGTAGCAGTACGTGGTTAAGAACCACTAATCCTCAATTAGTGTATAGTCACTCAAGAGTATATAGGGTACTGTACAACCTGCCAACGGACATGGGTAGTATAAAGTGTCCATAAAAGCATAAAAGGGACTGTCCAACGATTGCCAAGAGGGGTAGGCAGTTTCGCTCATGGGATCCACATATCCTTCCGACAGGAGGTCGTATTCGGGGGTCCTGAGGCTTAATTGCCTTGTGATCTTCTCCTAGCTTTGGCCGCAGGAATATGATCCTAAGGAGAGACTAATCACAGAGACCAGTAAGGGACCAAGGTCCCAATGCTGTTTCCGTGGCTATTGACCTACAGGTGTCTAACCACGCTACCAGCTGAGCAGTCTTTTATCCAAGTTTTTGGAACAGCCACACAACTCCCATGTCGAAATCAACGATTCAATTGATCACCTGCACGCTATCGCTCTGCTACTCCTCTTACAGCTCATCCATTGAATGATGGACGGAGATGTTTAAACGACTAGACCCTTGAATGGAGGAAGTACAGATGGAGTTATAAGAAAACTTAGCATTCCCTTATAAGGTAAGAGCAAGCGCTGCAACCATATTTCTTCGATTATATTTGCAGGCTCTAGCCAAAAATATCCAAGGATCCAGTAATTTTTTTTTAAAGCAAATCTTTGTCTCTTAAATTTTAGCTGGAAGGTTGCTGAAAGAGGTAGGTTCTAACTCATATTGAATGTGAAAATTAGTTATAAATTTCAAAGTGTTCCAGGATATAGATGAAATACATTATTAGGTCAATGCTTAAGCTCTAGAGGACGATTAAGCATCTTAGAATACTTTACAAGTAAGGAGGAGTTGAATGCATTATGAGTTATCAGGATACAGCTTCTTTTCATCAACTCCCTGTTTTACTTAAATTACGCTTAGGTGTTCCAGGGAATAGATGAGATACATTATTAGGTCAATGCTTAAGCTCTAGAGGACGATTAAGCATCTTGGAATACTTTACAAGTAAGGAGGAGTTGAATGCATTATGAGTTATCAGGATACAGATTTTTTCATCAACTCTCTGTTTTACTTATATTAAGCGCAATAGGTATGTAACATTAAAACCTGCAAAGTAAGATTTTCCGATACTTTTGGTTTATTATTCAATAATAAACCTTTGCTCTTGAAAAAAAATTCCCCCCCCCCCCCCCCCTGAAAATTTCATGGTTTACGTTTCAAAGGGTGTAGAATCCGAATCTGCAATAAAAATTTTCCGTCAGTCGTACGCACGATTTCTCCCAAATGGCTGAATCAAAAAAGCTGAAATTTTCAGAAAAAATCCATCTTGGTCCGGCGACGCCCCAATTCTTGAGCCAGCTCTCTCACTTAATCTAAAGTGCCCTTTAAGGGTTGTCAAAGTTTTGTAAAATCCCTAAAAACCTCAAAAAATGTCAAGGCGGCCTGAATTTGTACTCTTTTTGAAGAACACTCCACTAGGGATCGAATGAGCCCTTCTCCAGGTCCATAAGTCAAACCATTCCCGATCTATGGTGCCGATCTATGGTCATTTATGGTGCCAACATTCGCGTTATTTTGGTTTATTATTGTTTCTGTGTTGATATCAGTAACCTAGTGACGTAGTTATGTAGTAATGTGGATACTGGAGTGAACTCCTAAAAGGTTTGTAGCCGATACACGGGTTGAAGCATTCAGATAACCATAAAAAAACGCTGCAAATTCTTTCAAGGGGGTTTATTATTCAATTGGCTAGCGTGCATGATTTGACTTTATACTAAGCTTCGGAGTGTGCGTGTTTCACAGGTGATAGAGCGATTATTGAATTTCAGGAGATATGCATAGAGCACGTAAATCTGTTCTCGACCAAAATATCTATTTGGATTGATCAGTTGATCATATTTGTGTGCCTCCTGAAGTTCAATAATCGCTCTATCAGCTGTGAAACACGCACACTCCAAAGATTAGTAGAAATTCAAATCATGAACGCAAGCCAATTGAATAATAAACCTCAGTGAACGAATTTGCAGCGTTTTTCTGAACGATAAACTTTTCTTTGAGGGGAATCAATAACGAATGTTCCAATTAGATTCGGAGTCATAATTCAGGCCGGATTTTGCTCCAGGCCTCCTTGTAGGTCGGAAACACTGCTGATCGGAATTGAATTATCAGTAGGGTCGGAGCCAAGTAGAAAAGGGCAAACGTCTGTTAGCGTCGGGGTTCTCTGCAAAATACCTTTGTAAACAAAGCAGAATGAGGTCATAGGAAAGCGATCCTCCACTCGCAGGCCTGATGGAGGACCTTAATACCGTTCACTTATGACGTGATAGAGGAGGGATCCCCCCGCTTCCCACCACTACAGTGAAGACCCAGGCTCATTCCATTCGCCTATGACGTCCATTAAATTTGTTTTTATTCGGTTTTGATTCAAACTTTTTTCCTTTGAAACGTTGAGCTAAAATGTTGCTCTAAGACAGTGGCTCTCAATGGGGGCGATACGGCCCAGGGGGGTAGTGAACTGGTACAAATGGACGGCAAGCACTCTTTGGCGATTGGGAGGCAATGAGAAAAGTTGTAAAATAAAAGCGCCCTCAGATAATGAGACAAACAAACAACAAGCATCTTGGGACTTACTGGAAGAATGGTTCACTTGAGGATCACGCGTTGCTTCACTCTCAACTCTCCTTCGCGAAACCATAAGTTAATAACATTTTTATTTGGATAATAATCAAACATTACAAAGATGGTTTTGCAGTATCAATAATAGCACCATTATAATAATTTTCCAGTCACTTTAACGACTATGCAGCTGAGTCCATCCTGAAACATTCGAAGTTTAGTATGGGATATGACCCCGGCCATCTTATGAGGGGACAGGCCTGAGTCGGTCTGCCCCCGTGTTGGTAGAAGTAGGGGAATGCAACCTCTGGTTACGCCATCAAAAGGCATTTCTCATCCCCACTGTTTTTTTGGTAGTCCATCTCCACGGACCAACACGCCTACCCAGTAAATCCATCAATACACATCAATACATGGGAAATAGTCATCCCAAACACTGACCACATGAATCCTCCTTCTGTTAGAACCCTGGTGGTCATCCACTCCAGTATCATGAGAGAAAAGCCTGCCCATGTCCCCTCAATTGTGGGCCTCTTGTACCATAAACCTCGCCAGGTAATGGTTTCGCTAACCACCTGAATCTGGCCAGGTTGTATATCTGATAACTTTTGCTCCTGATTGGAGTAGAGCATCAACTTGGTACTTTCTAATTTGTGCAGAGTTGAAATCCGCAAGTGATCTTTTTACTGAACCAGAGATCGCTGAAACATCAGTAATATATGCTCCTGATGGAGTCACTACCAGAAGTTCAGGACGGCAACAATGCTCTTCTAGGTGAATGTAGGGTTTAACATGGTTCCGCAAAGGATGGATGAGTGATAAGTCGTTCATACCAACCATGTATCCATTCAGGCTCCTTTTGGTTTTGTATCCACCCTTGCTGTAGTGCTCGTCGTCATTCCTGATTAATTTTCATACGAATATCCCCGGCAGTTTGATGCGTTCTCTCTCTCTCTCTCTCTCTCTCTCTCTCTCTCTCTCTCTCTCTCTCTCTCTCTCTCTCTCTCTCTCTCTCTCTCTCTCTCTCTCTCTCTCTCTCTCTCTCTCTCTCTCTCTCTCTCTCTCTCTCTCTCTCACTTTCTCTCTCTCTCCTCTCTCTCTCTCACTCTCAATCCGATTGTGAAAAGCTGAATAACACTTTGTCGGATGGTGATAGGCTCCCGGAATTTTGGGTTCAAGCTAACATCTATCGTTTTCTGGAGTGTGGAGTGAGGTCGAAATATCTTTTGCTCATAAGAGTTGGAAAATATGTTGAAATGTGCTGAGTTCCATTGTTTTCCACTTGTTCAAAACAATAAACATTTGATGAGGATAATCAACAAGGGACCTTCTAATTGAATTTGGAGTCATAATTCAGGCCGGATTTCGCTCCAGGCCTCCCCGCTGATCGGAATTGAATTAGCCGCTGAGGTTCGGAGGGGCGGAGTCGAGTAGAAAAGGTTAAACCTCTGCGAGCGTCGGGGTCGAATAAATCCGCGCGAGGTGGTCGTCCCCACCTGCCGCCTAATGTCTGAAATGTGTTTGTAATCGGTGTGAGCCCGCACACACACGCCGGTCACAAATCGGACAGAGCTCCCCGCACCCTGCCACTTTGCCGCCCCTCCTCACTTCCCCGCCACACACACCGGCCTTTACTTCCCTATTCCTGTAATAATGTTTCTTTTTCCACAGCTGCCGCTCTTCCTCTACTCGCCGCAAGTGAATTTTTGTGGCTTACTTTCCATTTAGGGAGCTGAAAGCGCTCCCGTAATCCGTATCACGTGGTCTTTTCAGAACGTGACTCGACCCCTACATCCCCTTTTTCCCTCTTGGGTTTAGCTCAAAACAAAACGTACGGAGATAGTCGAAACTTTTTGCCGATTCATTTGCATGCGGATTGGTCTTTGAAAAGTAGACACACGATTTGAAAGGAACTTTATTGACCCTTACAACGTACAGAGAGAGACTTGCTGAAGTTTTCAGAGGTGCGTTTAGAGGGAAACCCACCAATCCGTGGGAAGAGTATTATGTTCCCTTCGAGTTTTCGTCCGAACCTTCACTGCTACTCATGGTAAGCACCTTTCCCCCGTAATAATCACATTATTACTATAACCCTTTCCGCTGGTTGGTCTCTCGTTAGATAAACTTCCAATAATTGGAGATGTTAAGGACTTGAGGTAATAAAACAAGTAAAACAGTCAATACTCTTGTTTCCTTCAATATCCCTTTCTGCTATTAAAGTTGGTTAAAGCAGTAGTATTACCTATATAAGATCTATACTATAGAAATCCCTTACATGGGGGTGAATGGGGGTTACAGGACAGTTAATAATCAAAGGGCCAGTGGTTGTAACCACTTTCATGCTAACATGTGAGGTGATGGAGTGGTATAGTTGCCCCTTCCAATGAGCTGGATGCGGTAATGCTCCTGCCACGCTCAGACGATAACCCAGGCGCTTGAAAACGTCTGATTCATCTCCCAAGGCGATGGATTCTAAAATCGGGAAGGGCCAACCAACCATATCCATCACAACGGAGACTATTGAGAGAGAGGTGCGAGAGTCAGCACATCACAGACTTCATGCAAAATTGAACCATGAGGGGGTGGAAAAGCGTATCAGACACTACAGGACCTATCGAAAATACGAGCGATATTCAGAAAAAGGACGGAAATGTTTAATGTGAATTACAAATGGTGGAAAGACGGAATATCAAACATGTGTTCAATGTACAACCGACGATAGTTTTCAAAAAAGTTCGTGTAGAGGGCTTGAAAAAGGCGCACCTCACCCAGTCAGAACTGATCGATATTTTGAATTTTAGGTCCGATCAAGTCTCAAATGATGAGTTAGTAAAATTTATAAGAACGGCAACAAAATATAGAAAATTTCCCACGTTTCTCCTCTTTAAAACAACTTTTTTCTTCTTTCGACCACATTCTTGGATTTAGCGTGAAATTTCCTTTACGACCAATGCACATTCATAATCATAAACGAACCCCTAAAGACCGCAATTGCAGTTCAAACATTGAAAGTTTAAAAAAATTGCTAGTTTCTGAATTACTTTTAGTTTTACTGCACTCACAAAAAACGTGCTGGAACTTGTCAAACCTCAGAGAAACCTCCAAATTTAATCAGTTTTCTAATGGTATTGTCAACTTTGCGATTCCGTGTCGAATTCATGGAGAAATCCCAGTATGAAGGCGAAAAAATTATATCTAGAGAACGAGTTGAGATAGAAAAGTGCGGTTGGCGTTATTTTACTACATTTTTGATGCAGATTAGAAAAAAAAAAATTGTCGTCACTTATCCGCTTCCACCCTGTATAGCTGCAGGGTTGACTCACGGACAGACTGACTGATTGATAGAAATTATTGGACACTTAGAGGCCTACTGGAGAAAATTATATAGGTTGATGGATGAATAGTTTATTTAACATCATTTCCTTCACAAGTTACATCCTTCGATTAAGTAGTAACCAATGACCGAGCTGGATGGTGTAATACTGTGGCCCACCCCAGAGTTGGTTTTTACTTCCAATTTTTTAAAAGTACCTATAACACAATATTTACTGTAACGAGTTTCTTAAGCTCGTAAACGAAATTACAGTTTTCCCAGTGCCTAGACAAGTAGGACCAAATTAATGGTTTTTTTTTTTTAACATTCGCTTTTTCGTCTAGACGAATCTGACGTACTCAGAAGGTAGTGAAATTAAAGAAGCTTTGTTTTTGTTAACCTTTATGTCGAAACGGATCTGACGTACTTGGCTAACATGGTAGTTGAAAGTAAAAGAGTTTTTGTATGTGTTTGAGTGAAACCAATAGCCAGGGTACAGAGGGAGTCGTCGGGAGAACGATTAGTGCCCTTAGCTTAGTGCTCAGGGCTTAAATATAGTTCCCCTCCTCGTCCCCTGTCTGGCCATTAGAGGCAGCGGGCCTTCCCCGTTCAATGAATTTGATTCCTGAGTTTTCCTGGCTGTTGGTTGATTTTATCTGTGATAACCAACATTATTGAATACATGGTAATGATGAAAACCGTTGGATTTACACCACGACCATTGCTCAATGAATTATTATAGTTTTATGTCAACATTTAAATTCAACTTTCGTGGTACGATGTACTTAGTTAAAATGGGTTAGCTCTCATTAGTTTACAAGATTCTTTTTTAAATAGCTGTTCACTGTTCATCTACATTAGATCTCCAATTTTTTTTCAAAATCTTTATTTGTTATTTGCATGCCTCTGTATTTTGTGGTCACTTTTGAAATTGATTTTTAACTCTCGGTAATTTTGGTCTGCACAACTTTGAGTGCCCCTATCTCACATCTGCAAAATACATATTTCTGTGTTCACGAATTAGTTTGAGGATGTTCAATGTGTACAATTGAGGGACAGTGAACAAATTCAAATCATGAAATAATTTATTGGAGGGATGACGCCTCGGCTTATTCAACAATGGCCTTAATGTCATTTTTTGAATCTTAAATATTTATCAATTAGTTACTTGACAGCGCTTCTCCGTATTACAATCACATATTGTAAGATTGACTCAAGCAGCACCTGATAAACATTGATCTTCAGTTCTTCTGATAGAAATGTGATTCTAAACAGGGTATAGGCACTTTTTCCTGGATTTTGACGGAAACCTTGCATGTGGTGGATCCATTTCATTCGAGGATCCAACTTCACTAGTAAATAAATTAAACTGTTCATTTTCATGATTTTCGAAATGACAGATGTTGAGTCATTGCAGCTGTGTAATGTCAAAGCGTCGTTCGATGTTGACGGTGGTTCTGTTTTTCTTGCTATATGCATGAAGGATGATTTCGTAGAATTGATGGTACTTTAGCTTGTTGGTATCCATCCGTTGTACAATCGCCCTCAAATCCTTCTCGGAATTGACGGACCTCATCTTTCGTTCTCCCGGAGTTTACTAGGGCAACATCATCAGCAAACATGTCGATATTCCCGGAATGTTTTTGTGGAGCAAGTTCATTCACATGTGGAGAAAAAATAATCGCCCCCAATTGAAGTGCCTTGCAAACAGCCGTATTTACGGTTTAAAGCAGTTTCACTTTCAACTTCGCCAATGTATATGCTTTGTGAATGTATATTTCCAAGGCTTGTCCTTGAATCCTTGACGCTTCCAGTTTTTCCACAAATGAATGATATCTTTCAGGAGGGTGAACTTTGGTGGGTGGCGGGATAGTAGAAGAGAAACTCTGGCGTAATGATTAAAAGAAACCCAAATGAAATGCAAGAAAGTGGAGTCGGTCAAGGACGTAAATCGATTTGTATCGGTTATCCTGAAGACATCGTTTAATATGTAAAGGCGGCCTCTTATGAGAAGATCAAGCGTTTGGAGGCGAACATCTTTAGCCGTTGCCCCAATTAAAGAGGTCTCATTAAATAAATTATGAGAAAACCCACGAACATGTTGAAGTTAATTAAAGTTGGGGTGGCCCAACAACTTTGGGCCCATGTTCGGAGCCGGTCGATGGGGCTGGTGTAGGCTTCATGTAAAGCCGCAACTAATTCGCTCCCTGCAGTACAAGAGGATGCGCGAGAGATGAAATGAACAATGAAAATTCGACTTAGTTTTCAACATGGAACATATGGAATAAATGCTTCGCGATCACCGCATATCTACCGTAATGAGATGTTCCAACAGTTCCGAACCGAATATAGAAACTGGATGTAGAATTGTATGGTCAAGATTCATAGACGGGAATTGAGAGTGAATAGGCCCTTAAGTGAAGAGTTAATGGGAACCCTGTACTCAACGGGATTCATAGTCGTGATTCAAGGGTGGCCTAATTGGAACTCTCAACAAAATTCATAAATGAAAAATGACGTTGAGTTGAGCGTCACCCTCAGCTCAACATTGCAATATCCTGAGTGATATCGGGAGGTAATTTAAGAGAAGCAGCTGTCATCTGTAGGTATCCACTTTTGTATTTTGTTTGATTAATAATTAGTTAAGTTTATCTTCTTATTAGTTCAGTTGTTATCCCAACTTGATTGCCATGCATAGTGAATCGAATTATTTGGAATATTAACATGTTTAATAACGACGACAGTAACCTCACAGTACTCAGGGGTGCCCACCAAGGGGAGGTTGACGCAGACCGCGTCATCAAGCTTGGGATTCCCTTATAGGGATTCCCCTGCATCCCCCCCTCCGCCCAAACTTGATGACGCAATTATGACGTCATCTGCGTCAACCCCCCACCCCCTCTGGTGGGCACCCCTGCAGTACTGTTATCAAATAGTAAGGAAGGAAAGAGGAAATTCACCCTTCGCACAAAACAGGGACACTTTCTCTAAACATGGCATCAGGGCTGCCAACCGACGGTGAAAATACGTTGAGTGTTCAAGGGTCTGTCTCACTTACTCAACTCCGAGTGTGCCCCCAACTGCAAAAAGGGATTCGTTGGTGACCTACCAGTCAGTGGTGTGAGTTAACATTCATCTACACCGGATGCCAAAGGAGTTATGCACAATCCGACTCCTACGTGTTGCACAACTCATTTCCGAACAAAAAGGCCTACCAGCAACTTTTTTTTTTTTTTTTTTTTAGAGGCCTCGTTTCCAAGTTATTCCAGATTTAAGATTTTGTTCGTGTTTTCAATCATATGTCATTGAAACTGTCATAACTCCCTCAATGTTAGGGATAGCTCAAATTTGATGACACCGTTGGAAAGACCGTTAAATTTCCTATCTATTTTATGTTAGAAAATATTTTTTTTATTGCATTGAAGATTTGCGATTGCTGCGCGGAATGACAGTTTTGACAAAATCTTGAAATCGCCGTTATTCATCTTGCCCAGATACCCTATTAAAACTTGACCCAGAACTAGGCAGGCCTGGTAAAACGTGCGCCAAAATGTCAGGGTACTTAAGGGAATGGTGTTGAATTGCAAAAAAAAAAACGTGTATTTTCTGTTAAAATTGAGGTTTTGTTCGGAAATGAGTTGTACAACAAGTACGAGTCGGACCGTACATAACTCTTGGGACACCATGTACAACTAAAAAATACCTAGGTAATGTTTGAAAATTGGGAAAGCTACGGAGGAGGCATTGTCTTGGTCAGGGGCGAGGATATGCAATGACCCGCACGACTCCCCGGTCTTGAAGGAGGGGTTGCTTTGTGCGCCGTGTATGTCAACCCCAATCTGATTTGGCCGTCGCAAGGGAGCGTCTGGCCCCTGATCTGACGGCCGCGCAATCGCCGTTCTCCTACCGCTCCCGAATGCAAGGACTGTTATCCAACATTGTTATCAAAAGTAGATCGCGATGTCCTTCCTCCTTCTGCCATAAAAATGTGATTCATATTGTAGTGTTCCGCCAAGTTATAGTTTTCTATCTAGTTTTTCCTACTACCTATCTACCTTTTCTAACGTACCTACTGATTAAGATTGGGCTTGAGTTACCTACTTGAATGCTTCTAAGGATTTCTCCAAATTATTTTAATTGAAAGTAAATACATGTTATAATGTATCCCTTGCAGAGATGGGCGTTAATCGATTAATGAATACTTTTGCGATTACAAATGTAATCGTGAAAAATATTCGTTGATTACGAATTATTGCTTTTGAAGTAATCGTTATTCGTTGGCGAAACAACGCAAAGTATTCAGTATTCGTGATTAACGAATACTTTTAAAGTAATTGTGATTAACGAATACTTTTTTGCGATTACAGATATGTACGAATAACGATTACTTTATAGGTTATGGGTTATTATAGGTTATTTATAGGTTATCCAGGAAGCGAGGTGGTGTTGTTTCACGAAGGCTGGCCTTTTTTTTCTTTTTTAAATATTCATTTATTCATTCTTTTTCCCGAAGTTTTGGAGTGGTAAAACACTCCATCATCAGGAGCGCGGCGATCGCGTGGCCGTCAGATCAGGGGCCAGACGCAATGGATGTTGCAACGTTGATAATTTGTTGTTTCTGACCACAACAGTTCAGGAGGCACACAAATATGATCAACTGATCAATCCAAATAGGTATTTTGGTTGAGAACAGATTTACGTGCTCCATGCATATCTCCTGAAATTCAATAATCGCTCTATCCTGTGAAACGCGCACACTCCAAAGCTTAGTGGAAATTCAAATTATGAACGCAAGCCAATTGAATAATAAACCCCAGTGAAAGAATTTGCAGCGTTTTTTATAATGTAGGGAAACCTAGTTTCCTGATACTGTCGTATAAGCAAATCTCGCTCAAAGCAACACCCTTCCTAAAGAAGCCAAATTCCACCGTACGAGCAGTTGAGTGCAAAAAGGAGCACTTTGTGCCTGCAAATGTTTGGTGCTCCTCTTATTGCTGCTGTTTTTGCTACATTTGAGCAGTCTAGGGAGCGGTGAGAGGCGGAATCGGTATTAATAATGCGGCTGTCAGAGAAAGCCGGGCGCCCACTCCCTCAGACACTTCCACCTTGATATCGGCAATCAGACCCGGACTCTCAGCGTTGACCGCACATAGCAATGACTCCGCAGTTACCCTTTCCCAGCTCATCTCCTTAGTAAATAAATTGAACGGATGTGAATTCCTAAAGTTCTTTTATCAAGGCTAAAAGCCGACACCTTCCCTTGAATTTACCAACAAATGAACATTCAAACACTTTTCTTCACTTTGGTAATTCATCCTGATTTTCTTTATCACGAACTTCGGCTAGTTCAACTTCACAGTTGCCCAACACCATTCTTCCTTATATCTAGAGAAAAGTTTAAATGTTTCAATTATCAAGTACTCAGATCCCTTCCAAAAGCTTTTTAGAAGAAAACACGGGCTTCCTTTACAGTTAACGGTATGATACAGAAGCTGAAAAGAAAAAACGTTAGTTTTACGATTTCCAACCAGTTACTATTTTAGCGTTACTATTAGTGGATTTTCAACGAAAGAACTATGCGTTGAGTCGATTAGTAGTCAGCCAAAACTTACAGAAAAGTGCCCGTCCATGCTTTGGCGAGCCATTGTTATTTCTTCAGATATTACAGAAAATTAGGCTGTAGAAGAAACCAGTATTCTCTTACGATACGAAGAATCAACATTCCTTTGTAAATAAAAGGTATGGATGGCGCGTGGATTAGAAGGGATTGGCTATGTTCCCAAGATGGGCTACATTCGATTGCAAGATAAAATCCAAATAAGACTATTGAGTATTGATTGGCTACGCATAAAAATTTCATCTTATACGTAGGAGCTAAACGAAATTTGGAGACTTGAATTTGAATTTTTTGTGGCATCCCTATCTACAGATTTACAAAATCTGGAGACTATCCTGCGATTAATCCGCAGGTATGTGCTGTTGTCTGAACTGTTTGGATGGATACCAACAGTCAAGACAATTGGAAATGTACCGATAGCTTTTTGGAGATAATAGTTAGCAAAAGTAAATGAATCGCCCATCTGTAAGCCAAGCAAAGTCAACTTATGAAGCCGAAAATCTTTAGGTTCGATGTTAGCATAAACGGTGACGATCCAGTGAACTAATATCTGTAGTTTGTGTTCAATATGTGATTATCCTCAAACCCCTTCCTGTTTTGTTACAGGATTCAAATTAGCTTCAACTGGATACGAACTACTATTTCATGATTCCGAAGGAGATCCCATTATAAAAATGGTGCTAATTGTTTCTCAACGGTATTTTCAACCCATTCTTCACACCCTCTCCCTCCCCACTCAAGTTTTCATGTCTGTCAAATCGCCAAAAACAAAATACGATAAAAATGGAAAAAAATAATTCAAACGTATACTACTCGTTTTCAACATTTTCATCCTTGAAATGAGATTTTCGTGATCAGATGAGCTCGGATTGGTCTAGGACTCACCTCAATTGATTCGGGGTTCAAAATGGCTCGGAATTAATTGCTTGTGTCATTATAAGGTTGGGGGACTCAATTTCAAGTTCAGTAATTGTGATTATAAGCTCAAGGAAAACTTGTATGGATCTGAAATACATCCTAAATCTTGATACCAAAATACTTATTTCACTAAAAACCTAAAAAAAAACACGTTTTTGGATTGTTGTTGTCTACTTTTTTCTAAATCACATAACGCCAATGAGTTTTATGTGATCGGGCTTACAAGAAGTTGACACCAACTAGACCCCAAATGGAGTTCATTTGCAAAGAACGGATATTTTATATGAATTCGAAGGTCTTTTTTGGCCCATACGGAGGACAGAAATTGCAGATTTTGAATCTGAACCCATTGGAACGCACGTTGTGTGTGTGTGTGTGTGTGTGTGTGTGTGTGTGTGTGTGTGTGTGTGTGTGTGTGTGTGTGTGTGTGTGTGTGTGTGTGTGTGTGTGTGTGTGTGTGTGTGTGTGTGTGTGTGTGTGTGTGTGTGTGTGTGTGTGTGTGTGTGTGTGTATAGAAAAGCTTTGCTACAAGATTACAGAGCCTTATCATTGAAGATAATGATTAATAAAACTTTAATTCTCTACCACACAGTTATACCCAATCGGTACTCGAATAAGAGATTCGTGGAACTGATATTACCGGTCGAACACAAAATACCAAAGTTATTAGTGAAATGGTGAAGTAGTTTTAGTACTCGACTGAAGTAGGTCTCAGGAAGTTTTATGTCTGTTATATTTTGTCGAACTACCTGTGTAAAGCAGACAGTATCATGTAATGCAGTGTATCACATTTCTGATTAGTATTCATCGGAGCAAATGTACAACTGAGGAATCGCGTGGGTACTTCTGGCAAAAGAATGAGATTTTCTGTTTAAAATGTGCATCTTCACCACGACACAAGCAGTCGACTCCACTAAAATTTTATTTAAACCCCTCTCGTCTCAAGAAAATAAACCAACACATTTCCTGCGTCACCCCGAAGCCGCCCTTGAACTTGTTATTTTTAAGACAACCGTTTCCCCAAGACCTCTCAAGATTCGGCAATTTATAAAAAGCTGACAAGCTATTTTTCTATGAAACCTCGCCTTACAGGACAAATGGTCACTGCGGAACCCGCATAAATATTTTGTATTTCACAATCTCAACAGCCAGTAAATTCACTGCTGGTTCACTGTCAGAGACAAACAGTATCCTTACGCAGCCGGGCATCGCTCCGGAGTTGAAGAAGGTGATAAATTAATTAAAGCAGCGTTTTCCCACGCCCATTCCATTAATCTGTCTCAAGCGGTAACGATCTTCTCTCAGCCCTGAAGGTTTTCCTTGGCGAGATATATGGCACGAGAGAAGAGAGCGAGAAGCCTTCCTCTTTTGTCCCTCTGGATGATTGCATTCCTCCCGGGAGCTCCACCATCAATTGTCAAACTTGAATTTTATCAGCTCCGGGAGTTTTCCGATGCCTCTTCCTGTTACATGCGGGGTTCAGACGTCAGGCCTTTCTTCAATTCGGTTTGTAACCAAATCCTTGAAACCGTAGCAACCTTCTAAGCAGTTCAGCAGGGACATGATTTAAATTCTCGGTTGGAAAACCTACCTTTAGGCATACATTAAACCTACAATTCAAGAAATATCAGCTTATTTGGTAATCTTCTCGTGATTTCGCTTCGTAATTCTAGAGTTAGCTACGCCTGTAAGGCATGTGAATACAAAATGAGGAACCCATACTGAAAAGGTTATTCAAAAACATGGCCGAGCCTAGCTAAGTGATTTTTCAGTTCAGATAATTACTGATCATTGAAAAGAGGTGGATAAAAATGAAAACTTGAGGTTCATTTTCCAATTTTAAAATAAGGAAAAATTTGTATTATTAAAAATAAAACAACCTGTAGGTGTAAAAATGTCATGCAGAACGGCCAATATTCAGACGGATAGCTTGGAAAGGTGCCTAAATTCCTTGAAAATTCGTTAATTAAATGATTTTTCTCAACAGGACATTTGCTTCAAGGCCATGAATCATGTTCTCAATCTTAGAGGAACATAGTAATATACGCTTTTGATCCCTATTGAAAGGGATACGCCAAAATGACAGCTCATTTTCTGAGAATCAGAAAGTTACTGAATGAAGAGGGAATGGGGATCTCTGAAGGTCCCTCCGTCACTCCTGGTAGCCAATTGTCAATTGTCCTAAGAGGACAAAGAGAGTCCAACGTCTTAACTTCGGTACTTGCCTACGAACTAAAGCGAATTCTATGTCTGATATAACTTCGTTGAAGATTACTACGAAGTAATGATTTTAAACTTCAGAAATGTTTCTTTCTCCTCAACTAAATTTCAAGCTGATACTCTCCACCTTTACGTCAAGCAATAATTTCGTTCAGTTCTGGGTATTTCACCTGTCTGTAAAGGATTTATATAAATCCGAAATACGAGAAGCTTGGGCTGTTCTTAATTAAAATCGTACTCGTTTGCCCGGGTGATTAATCACAGTTTAGACTCCCTTTCTCGTTCACTCTCTACCAACTCTTGCGTTCTTTCAGTAAACTGAATCTCGGATTCAATTTCAAACTGAAATATTGCCTAAACGTCGATAATTTGAATCTTTGTATTTTTAGCTCTGTGAAAAATTTGAATAAAACCATTTGTAAATTTAATGATCGTTCAGCCTTTAAACAATTGGTGTCACACGCATGGTCTCTTCTTATATCCTAACAAATGTACTGCCATGGTACCTTCCCTTCCTAGGTTGTCAACAAGTTTTTTTTTTAAGAAAAAAAGCAGAAGTAAAAATTAACAAAATTAACTAATTTAGTTTTATTTGCCTTAAATGTCTTCGTAAAGTACTTGAAGAAAGTTGTTCTTGGAATATCCAACCAATACTGTCGTAAAATAGTTCATTCCCACATGTACATCTTTCGGAAACTTCTAAACAACCATAGACAATATTTTTTTTTTTTTTAACAGCAGCCAATTCTAACACGGGTTTATTATTTTTTGAATTATGGATGCGTGGATCAGTTTTAGCTTCAGAAATAGCTTCCGTTTGCTTCGGGTAAATTTCTACTGATGTGAAGTATAATCCAGCCGTTTTTTCGTTGAAAATTATTAAAAGATTACACCTCACTTCCCTATGTCCGTAAAAATCCAGAAAAAAATGCGTTTTTGACCAATTTTTGACCAAACTAGACCACAAATCCATGTGGGAAACAACAGATCTTACATCAATTTAAAAGTATTTTATGGCACGGAGGATGGATCTTGTCAATTTTGAATCAACTCACCCTGAAACGTGAAGGGACAAAGTTTATAGAACGGGAGGTTACAAAATGTTGGCTATACAATTACAAATGGCTGTAATTGGAAATAATAAACCATCAGTTAACTCTCTGATTTTAGTTCACCAGTATTATTTTAGGCCTTCTCATTTATAGTTGAGGTATAGTACGAATGGTCGACAACGGCCAACACTTGTGAAATTAAATCGATGTCTCATTCCCACTCTCAGTATCCCTCTCTCTTCAAATAAATAATGACGGTTGGTGGTTATAATGAAATACTAGGTCAGTATCATTTTCGACTCCTAGGTGCATAGATCATCTTTTTGTTCAAAATGTCAAACAAAGAATTATAGTGGACAACAAACTCAAGTATGTATGTATGTAGCCCATAGGCTACAACCAAGTGCACAAAAGTAGACAAAGAAGTCTACCAAATCAGAAGGTTGGAATACAATTTGACTGAAACGATGCTCGTTAAGGGGCTCGTTTATATCATTGGAATGTTATGGTTTTTCGTTTGAAAGGTTTGATAGACTACACTAAGTACTTGGGTCAGATTTTACAAAGCCGTTAAGCTCCTGGGGGAGGTTTAAATCAGGGAATGGAAGGAATACCGTCTAACCGTACTCGCGTTCAAAGCACTTGTTTTAGGTCCTATCAGAAATCCAGTTTAACATCATGACAATTGATTGATGTTGATGATTCATCTTGACCAATTGACGCACATTTTAACCCCCCCACCCCTCCTAGAGCTCTTTATACTACGTACAATCTTATCGCTGAGAAAAATAGCGTTGATGTCTTCGAAAACATGATCGTTGATCGTTGATTAGCTAGTCAAAATCTCCTAAGCTTAAGAATATTTCAAGTTCATTGACGGCATTTTAATGATCTACTCATTCATCTTACAAATACGAGGAAGCTATGAGGCACATTCAACTTGGCAGAAGTTCATGTACGGGTGATTTCAAAACATGGCGTTAAAACATTTGTAGAGTTGGATTATGAATGCAGGCCATTAAAGATGTTTAAATTGTCTTAAATACCAACTAAATGAACCTGCACGATCCGTATAAATCAATATCCACTTTTTATGAATTAGCTAGATAGTTAACTGGGAATACTTAGGTAATAATAAGTGTTAATAGTGGTAATACACAATAGGGTTTTGTTATGCTAATAAACTGGCATTAGCACACTCTTTTGGTCTTCCCACGTATGTGTAACAGCTGATTGGTATGGAGTTTAGATTGACTTAAATTATTTGAAAGTCCACTTAAGATGGAGTTGCCATACTAAAACAGTGCGAACTGCATCAATTTTATATGATGATGCTCTAGTGTCTTGACAGCCCGTTCGAAGGACAAACTTCACCAGTTGAATTTGAGCAGACAACTATTGATTGGCAATCATAGCGGAAACATTAATAATTAGATATTAGTCCAATATGTCTCTGTTCTAATTAAGGGATCGGTAATAATGGTGTTGTTATGGGCGTGAGCGGTTGATAGGACAGGCACAACAGCTGATTGTTAGGTATTGTCAGGTTCGGAATCTATTACTTGCTACCATCACAATCGCAATAATTCACCCGGTGACATGTGGATTGTGAAATTAATTTTGGATTGTGTGTATCAACTACTAGTAGTTGAACTAAGGAGAGCCAATAAGAGAAAAATATCGATAATGTTTTTTTTTTACCTGGGCATTCTTCGCATAATTCCAAATTTTTCGGTATAGAATAACCGAATATTAGGTTTAAAAAAATTACCAACTACGAATTCAACCTCCCAATGTGCGCTCTACTATTTTCCTTCTATTTACTGGCTTCAGGATTTTTCTATAAAACGACCAAAGTTGTAAACCCTGAATACTTGAAAACAACAGTTTACCCAATAAGAGATCAAACTCAAATGACTAAAATTTCGATTTCTCTTATGTACCTAAATAAATGTTTCTTACATGAATAATAATGATAATGAATCAATAATGTTACATTTTCATGCTTCTATATTGCTGTCCTTGATAAATTGTGACGGTTTTTATTCAATATGTTTTTCCGAAATTGTATAATTTTTTTCACCTTATAAATCATGTTCGTGGGTTTTCTCATTATTACTTCCCATTAACAATACAACTTTATCAATTACCACAGCCGGTCCATAGAAATGTGGCATGTTTCCCTAATACTTTGAACGAACCACCAACAGAACAGATTCTATACTCTGTTTTTTGCTATTTTCAATTCTTTTGATTTCCATGAGCTGCAAATCTTGAATTCATCGTTTAAATACCGTATTTAGCACACTAATTCGTATTTGAGATTGATCGTATTTCATACTTTCTAACAGGTAATGGACGTGCTGTATTATGTCATATTTTGTCACCCCCCCCCCTCCCACCAAGTTTTCATGTATCACAAACGAAAATGGGTTTTCTTTCTTTTTTTTGTGTGAATAGATAAGGATTAGACGTGATACTGGCTTCTTCGGTTAGAAATGTTGTTGTGCCTGATTTACATGTTTTTTAAACACGGTTTCGGAAACGGGAAATACAATGTTTCCAGGCAATATCCAGGTCTTTCCGGGCGGCTGTCACAACTACAAGTGCCGTACACGCTTAGTTTTCTGCATGATACAAATGGTGACAAATAATCTTAAACAAACATCTAAATATATATCACACAACAGGACCTAAAGACCTATCACACAATATTTTTCACATTTTCATTTAGATAGTACACACGAATGGATATTAGATGCATTGCGAAAATGCTAAATACTTGTAATGCCACGCATGCGTCGTGTGTATTGAAACTGTGTATTGGTGAATATTTCAGTTTTCAGTCCTGAAACATGAGTTTTATAAGTTTCTGAACTGAATTTCAGTCTGACTGAGTAACCTTCAATCATCATTGGAGTGTTGGAAAAGTGATTTGAATATCGGCAACCCTACGGACGAGTTCAGTCAACAATATTGTAGTCGCTATTGTTCCCTACTCGACGTTCCTTCACCACAGTACTGCTGCCATATTGTCATTTATGACTGCTATAACAGATATTGTGGAACCGCAGGAACCACATAACTCAAGAAACCATGAATACCACGAATTGCCTTATTTCGACGATGTAGAATCCACTTATAATGGGCAACGCTAACAATGATAGGGGCCGTATTTTACCAGGAAAGCTACGCAGGTGGTGGAGCTCTTCTATACATTATTCACGTGGCCAGAGGATAGGAAGCACCCGTGGCTTGTACCGTAACTAATGTTTGTTTCTATTACAGGTAATTTAATTGTGCGCTCCTTGATATTTCAACAGAATTAAACAAGTGTTCTGCCTTAATCGCAAGAAACGAGGGCCTTGGATACGCCCCGAGGGGAGAGGTGGGGTATAATTAATGAAAACCATCTCCAAACTAAGACGAGGGGCAAAACCACTCCCCTCTTCCCCTGCTAATTGAGAATAAGTCACTCCTCGCAGTGACAAGATTATTAAGTTATCCTGGGCATTTCAGTAATTAAATACGATATTGTTGCTCCTGTTGCTAAAGGGGTTAGCACTTTTCTTGAAACATAAAGTCATTCCAGTTCCCGAACAAATACAACAGATTTATGAAATCTCCCGAAAAAATTGTTTTTTTCAACTGGCTTAATTACAATACTACAACGACTTGATCTGTGTTGGATTTATAAGGATTATATGGTTTATAAGAATTCCAAACGGCTTCTACAGTTAAGTTGATTATTTAATGTTTCAATTTTCTCAGGACGTTCCTCTGAGATGAGGCTTGTAAAATAAAGAGACACCTATAAAAAATGATCTAGGAGGGTGTGGGACAACATAAACTTGAGGAAAAAAATAATCAAATGCAATTCCGTTTCAAAACTTCGGATTGGTGAGAAAGGATAGGTGCATTTGTACGGTGTGTGATTATTTGTTGCTGGAAGGCTACAATAGGTAAATGTGTTAGAAATGACCTGGGGCGGCCGAAATCTGAGTTTAATGGAGCGGAGAATAATAACATCAGGGTCATGTCCATTGCCGTGGTATGGTGCGGAGTGTGGTGCGGGAAAAGAGCAACAGAACTTCTCTTGTTGGGCATCACGTCAGGAATACTTCGTGGTGTCACCACCCGCTTTTTTCGGGTTTCTTACAACAACTGTTGGTCATTTCATACGGGCACTCCCTATATCCAACTCACAATCTTTATCAACTTCCAAAATCTCATGTTGCTTGCTTCAAATAAACCCGGGCCACACTTTTATTTAGTGTAATGGTTATCCCCCTACTCCTTTCAAGGGAGTTTCGATAAAATAATAATGTGATAAATTTCCTCGATACGGCCCAGCCTGCAATCCTTAACCGATCTTCGTGATTCTCCGGTTTATCATTACAACAATACATCTTTGTAATAAATAAATAAAAAATCATTAATTTTTAACCCCTTCTAAAAATATGCTGTTTTACGCTTCAAGATAGAGAGAGAGAGAGAGAGAGAGAGAGAGAGAGAGAGAGAGAACATGTTTATTGCACGCAAAACAAAAAACAAACCATCATGACAATAACAACGGGTTACAATACAAGAGTACAAAACATGGTACGCTTTGGTATTTAAGACCATCAGCGGGAGATTTTTTTTTTTTCTCTCTTTTAATTTTGAATCACACGAACAGTTCTAGAAAATACGAAAATAGAACAACACAGGCATAAATATAAGACGAAATAAGAAGGATCGAAGAACATGCACAGATAATAGAAACAAAAATCAAAAAGAAGGGAAAAAGAGAGCAAACCATGCAGAACCAAAAAAGAAAGATAAATGCAAGTTGAGGAGGATTTTATGATATGACTATTCATTGATCAATTATTGTAATTAAACTCAGCAACTAAAAACGATCTGTAGCGCCAGGCCTCGCGAAAATAGGAGCATAGCGCCGACCAGTCTGGACCATTCAATATGTCAATCAGCTCGGATCTGGACAACGCCAATCGTCCAAAACATCTAAGGCGGACATAACCGAGGACTGGACACACCGCCAGAAAGTGTTCAGTTGTTTCGTCAGCTCCATAGTTACAGAGAGAGCAGAGGTATGTCCTATTTCTGATCCAAGGCTGCCAGTTAACGCTGAGAAGCTCCCCTCTGCACTTGAGGATCACCATTGCCTCATACTGCGACAGGTTCCTGATGTAGTCCACCCTCAAGTCAAGCTGGCGATACAATAAATGATACTGAGCGTTATCGGCCCTGTGGCATAGAGATTCCCCGAAATCCAGTCTCTGACCCTCCAGCACCATGTTAGCATACTCGGCAAAACGCGCAGGGTCGAACAGATCAGCCGCCGGCGAGCCAATGGATTGTGTCGCCATACTGCGCCAAGTGTCAGCCCAACCGATTCCCCGACGAGCCATCTCCAAAGCAGTGACTCTGCTATACCGACCTGCTGGAAGCTCAAAAACTTTTTTCAAATACTTGGCGTTCAGCTTCAGTGTAACCAGGAATATAGTTTCTCTCTTTGTTTCGTTGTAGACTATATAGTTTGGGGAGTTCATTGGCAATTTCAAGAAGAATCGAATGAGTTCACCCGGACCACATTACGTTCTTCTGTTCGCTGCCCCTGAGGTCTAAAACTTCGACCGAATGCGAGATAGAAACACGTGAACTGTGAAAACACGAGAAAATGTGAACTGCTCAGCATAACTTAAATGATAGAGCATACAAGGGCCTCACAGCAGGACTTTAAATACTCGCGGAAGGACGCAAGTTTCCTGTCATTTGAGATTTTCACGTTCTTGTACCCGGACTTTCGATCCTTCCAATCAAAAGCTGAGATCATTTCAAGTTCCAAAAAAAAGTCTAGTTTTTGCCAAAGGTCTGCAGCATTTCAAAATGTGGCAGTATTTCGCACGTTTTGCAATCCGTCTGGCTCAAAAAATCGATTTTCTCCCAGGAGCGCTTTCAAACTCGTGCGTGTGGATCCTTTCCCCGCGTCGATTCGTTGTAAAGGTCGTTTTCAGAACTGTCAGGAAAATTCCCAGGATTTAAAAAAAACGGCTTTTCTACCCAGTCTTCCGCAAGAGGTCGGTGCGAGTTGATCGCGGCACGCGTGTTTGTGTGAGGGCAATCTATTTGGATTCCTACTTTTGTTATTCCAGAAAATAATACTTTTTTGATTGAATGAACATTTTTTAATTTTTGTTTTTTCTTTTATTACTCGTAGGATGAATTGCCCTAAGCTCTAACAATACCCGCTTCGCTATACCTGATATTGGTAAGAAATCGTTTGACGATATTGGCAGTTTAAAAAGACAAGAGTTTTACTTGAATACATGGTGGAGGCCACGTATTGCGGATCTGCAGTCGGAAGCGACAGCACCACAGGTAGAACTTCTCACCTTTTGGTAGGACAAACCGAAGCCTACGAGCAGGACGCCGACCCATGTGCAAAAGTCCTCGTAGAAGGACCTTCCATCAGAACGGACCCCTGTACATTTTATCATCAAGATTAACATTTTAAACGTTCAAGTCTTCAATAATCTGCTAAAAAAATATCCGCTTTTTGCATTTTATTGATTTGTTTAATAGGAAATGTTCCTTCATTTATTGAAATTTGACAAATGTGCAGCGCTGTAAAAATACGATTTAACAAACACAATCACATTCTTTGTATAAGAATGTTTGATTTTTCGGTTGAAAAACGAAATTTTAAATATTTGTCAAACGAGGGAGTTTCGCGGAGTAAGTCACTCGCAACGATGTTGTGGAAACCCATTTCAAATAAAACTGGAGTAAGCTAGAACGTTGTCTATATTTCCACGGAAATTATGAGTTACACAGTTGAATCGATTTCGACGGTTAGGTCATCATCAGTGACAAACATGAACATTAAGGTTATTTTCTCGAATGACACACTTACTAAAGTATATATTTTTTCTTTTTTAGCCATTGAAATAGGTTTATTTGAAGAAAATTCTCCAAGACATCTCAAGAGTACAGGTAAGGGAAATGGGAGGGACTCTATTTGATAGTATTAGAAGCTTACTCTATTTCTTTAGAGTATTACGCTAAAAACCTAACCCCGCGCGATCGTTAAATACGTGAGGTTTACCGTGTGCGCCCGTGCAGATATCCTTACCCCACTTTACGTGTCTCCAAAGACAAACTTTATTACTTTTAGTACCTCCCTCGTTAAGTCCTTCCTAACCCCTTCAACCGCCGCCTCTTCCACTTTCCCCGGCTCCTTACAACATTCTCTGTGTCCCTCCACTAACTCGGCCATATTTCTCGGCTTTTAGAATTGTTAAGAGGAACATTGCAAGACGGGGCTTAAAACGAGAAACCTCTTAAGGTGAAATGTACTTAGATCAAAATAAATAGTACCGTAATTTACTAAAACAACAAAAGGAAACTTCTCTTCAATTTTCCACTTTTACATAATCTTTGACGTATATCGGGGATTACGCCCTATCTCCGGATGTAAAGTACTTATTTTCATTCCAGTACTGGATTCCCGCTTCATTCGAATTAGTCGTATCACGTTGTTTCGTATGGTATTTTGGTTTATTATTCAACAATAAACCATTGTAATCGCTCTGGAAAAAAAAAATTCCTGAAAATTTCATGGTTTACGTTTCAAAGGGTGTGGAATCCGAATCTGCAATAAAAAATTTTCCGTCCGTCCACCGTACGCACGATTTCTCCCAAACGGCTGGAGCAAAAGATCTGAAATTTTCAGGAAAAATCCATGTTGGTCCGACGACGCCCCAATTCTTGAGCCAGCTCTCTCACTCAAATGCCCTTTAAGGGCTGTCAAAGTTTTGTAAAATTCCTAAAAACCTCAAAACAAGAACTAAATTTATACCATTTGAAGAACATACCATGAGGAATCGAATGAACCCCTCCCCAGGTCCGTAGGTCAAACCATTCCCGATGTATGGCCCGATTTATGGTGCCAACATTTGCGTTTTTTGGTTTATTATTGTTTGTTTGTAACCTAGTGATTCCGATAGCGTCGAGTTGTAGTGAATGTGGATACTGGAGTGATAGCCGATGTGGATACTTGTAGTTTATAGCCGATACACGGGTTGAAGCATTCTGGTATTCATGTAACGCTGATAATATATAGGTAAATATTATTCAATATTTTACTGGGGTAAATAAGTATTTTTTCACTGGGGTTTATTATTCAATTGGCTTGCGTTCATGATTTCAATTTCTACTAAGCTTTGGAGTGTGCGTGTTTCACAGGATAGAGCGATTATTGAATTTCAGGAGATTTGCACGGAGCACGTAAATCTGTTCTCAACCATAATACCTATTTCGATTGATCAGTTGATGATATTTGTGTGCCCCCTCTACATCAGTCTACCTTTGGCTACATCGTTTAAATTTGGATTTGGGGAAGTTTTAAGGCAATACGAGTGCTAAAGGACTTGATAAATTATAGATGTTTTTATTGTGGGGGGTATTGAGGTTCAATAAAAACGCTGCAAATTCTTTCACTGGGGTTTATTATTCAATTGGCTTGCGTTCATGATTTGAATTTCAAAATACCTATTTGGATCGATCAGTTGATCATATTTGTGTGCCTCCTGAAATTCAATAATCTCTCTATCCTGTGAAACACGCACACCCCAAAGCTTAGTAGAAATTCAAATTAGGACCCCAAGCCAATTGAATAATACACGCCAGTGAAAGAATTGCAGCGTTCTTCTCGAGATGTTAATATAGCAATTGTGATTGTAGTAATTAACAAGATTTCAGAAGTTCAAATAATAGTGAGTTAAAGAACTAGCTAAATAGTGGCGGATGTGCTCAAAATAGGAATTCAATGGAAACTACCATTCCTCAAACTTGATATGTAGTTGGCGATGGATTTGTCAGATATTCACTTCGATCAGGCATGTAAGGAGAACCAGCCGAGTGTCTGGCTTTCTGTGACTCTTCGTGTGATTCCACTATGCACAGTGAGGCTGATGGCCGATCTAGGAGGACAATAACAACTTTCAAATTATTAAAAATATGATTCATCTTGCATCGATTAAGTCGTCACTGTCCTCTGGAATCCAACTATCTGATTTCCGATTTCAGGACATATTGCGCTTCTTCACTTCGCATTACATCCGAGATATTCTTTTGTTCTGTTCCGATTATTCCCTCTCATCCATTTTTCAAAGGTTATTACTGCAAATTCTTGCTTCCCACTCTCAAAACCTCTAGGGCGCAAGTTTTGAGCACTTTGAAATATATTTTTCAGCTCCCGGGGTCATTTATGTCAACTATGAAAGGTGGAATGGCTGTAGCAGATCACGATCATCAAGGGGCGACTCAAGAGACACTACAACCCAGATCGCTAAGTCCAGATGAACCTGCCAAAGAAGGTATATTCATTCCTCTAGAACAACTGAATTCATAAGTGGTCTGGTCTGATAGGAAAGGTTCAGGGTGAGCCCCTGCGCTGTTTGACACTTGCAAGAGAATTTATCTGCAATTTCCACCATTCTTGTTCAACTTGTTCTGCTTTCACCTATCCATAACACCTGGGTTCTAAGTCAAACAGAAATCTCACGATAGTCAATCATTAGCAAAATAGACCTCGATCGATCGAAATGAGATGTGTGAAATCAGCCTACCAAATCAGAAAGCTTTAAAACCTCAGTTCCTGATTAGTTTAAATCAACACATGATTGAACAGAGGATTTTTGAAAGTGCATAGCCCTAGACTAATGAGGGCTCAGTCACTCCCGTCTGCCAGCTTTATAACTTGCAACATCCCGTGAGGCTTGCTGGGGTCATAAAGCAGTTTCATGTGGAAAACCACAACACCTACTTACCCCGAAGTTTGCAAGTCCAAATTGCTCTCGTCTGTCTAATCGGTTGTCCAAAAAGTTGCCTTGCACCGTTGTGCCTAGGAGCACCTAGCCCACTTTAGGCCGTCCGGTGAGATCAAGTTCTGAGAAGCACTAGAACCTCAAGTACGTTGTGCGGAGAAGGAGTCAAGAACCGTTAAGAACTAGATTGAGTGGTTCTAGATTGTTTCTAGAACTTTTAGTTCAAGACGTGACCAATAGACGTTTTCACGATTATCGAGGACTCCTCCCATGTAGTACAAGTTTCTGAGTGTCTTGATGAGTTGTTCAAGTTTGAGCTTCTAAAGACAGGCTCTTTGTTATCATGTAACATAAGCAGTGATGGAATGGTTTAATTGCCCCCTTCCAAGATCGATGGCGAGTACAGCCCACAGCATCGAGAGGATGACCATGACGCAAGAAGGAGCCAGGTTATCTCCAGGGGCGGCGGTTTCCAAAATCGGGGAACTAACCATATTAATCTCAAAATATAACCTCCAATATTCTGAGAGCGTATTTTACTTTTCCTACTGACTTCATTTACGATATTTTCCCCCTTTCCTTCAGGAAGACACGTCTAGGGACAAATGATATATCTTGATAAAAGTTGTTTATTTAAACCAAAACCTTCTAATTAATTGTACAGCTCTTTTCACAACGTGGATAGACAATATGTCAATAGTACACATCAATACCCAAGCGCAAACATGAGGATTGGAAATAAATCAAGATTTAAATAATAACCTTTCAAACCTTCTAACACACACTAAACTCAAAATTTACCTCATTGATAAACCGTCCGTAATCGTTGAAAACTTTAACGATTTCAAGCACTGCTAGTTCAAATTTCTCTTAAAAAACTGATCGATAAATAGTCAAAATTTCTTCCCATAACATCTTAAACGCTATCACCAACTTTTTTTTTAATTATTTGATTAACGAGTTGGTGTTTAGTGGATATAGAATCCGATGATTCACATTGAAGAATCATGACACTTCTCGAATCAGTCCGAAAATCTTTCGGACAACTCAGGTAGTAGCTGACAGTCCTAAACGCCACAAACCTCTCCTTTTACCGGTTCTGGTTTGGTTTCGATCTAATTCGAGACTATTTCTCTCGAACAACCTAAACCTAAATCAGGAATATTCTTACGTTTGATTTGTTTTTTTCGAAAGAAAACAAGTAGTTTATTTTCCGATACATCTAAGGAACTTTTTCCTCAACCCCAGTACAAGAATCATGAACCATCAAATGAACCGTTACGATAGCTTCATTGTCTACAAAAATGCGGTGAAATTAGAAGTAAATCTCATGACTCCGCGCAAATTGAAGGTCTGCCCGTAACTCGTTCCTTCCCTCCGTTTTGTCGTGGATAAGAGCAGTGCAGAAGGGAAATAAAAAAAAGTAGAAAATGGAACAAGCGATAATAACCGGCAATCAACTAGATGCACTGATATTAGAGTGAGCGCAACCTGGCAATGAAAGGTGAAATAGGTGAGCGCGGTTTTCCGTTTACCTCCGTCAGAAGGGAGACGTGTTAAAATTGTCGGGCGCGGGGGAGAAAAAGGCGGCGTGATTACCGAAAAGGTTGGAAGCGACAAGGTGTCCGAGCGCACGCTATTCGTGCCCATTAGTTGTTAGAGCTGCTCGGCTAATAGCTCACGAGTTGGCAGCAACGGTCAACGGAGAATTCCATAGAAAACCCAATACTAACCCCGACACACCTACGTGCTGGTACTTGAGCTAAAAAAAAAGGCGTGTTTCACTTTACCTTACAACACATATATTCAAACACCATTTAGCGGATATTTAATTACGGTAAAACACAGCTAGTAATGCTCCTCTGTTAATGACATTGATGTTTGAGACATATCGCTAAATTCAATAGCGTTTTTTATCACTTTTTATTCTACTAAAATTACCTACGATTCAAATAAACCCCCTTGCTTCTGTAAACAGAAAGTCCAATATCTCTGCAGGAGTGAACGCAGCAGTTGGCATTTTCGACGTGTTGCAACACAACTGACTAGAAATCTCTTTGCGTCACATGTGTTTAACATCATTCAAGAATCAACAAAACAACAGTTTCTTGATACTAATCGGTCATTCTGAACTCTGCTCTTCATAATCAAGTCAAAAATCGTAGTGTGAGATACCTTGGAATTAGGTTGGATAAAAAATTAACATTTAATGATCACGTAAGCGACCTGGTCAACAGACTACGAAGTCGAACAAACTTCCTAAAACCGTTAATCGGACCAAGATCCCAGCTCTCTTTGTGCAACAAAAAGTAATATACCTTGTCATGATCAGACCGATATGGCAGTATGGATGTTCCTTATGGGGATCTGCTAGTACCTCTCAAATTAATAAGGTACAAGAACAGCAAAACCGAGCTCTCCGTCTAATCACAAATGCTGAATGGTATGTGAAAAACTCTGTAATACATCGAGACTTGGACATACCGATGGTTAAAGAAGTGATTTCCTTGGCATTCCAGCGGCAATTCGACACCATAACAACCCACCAAAATCCAATTTTCAATGGATTCACAAACAGACTGCTGAACCAACAAACCGGAAGGAGGCTAAAGAGAAGAAGGCCAGTGGATCTCCTTAATGATCTTTAAAAAAAAAAAAAATTGTTACCAAATTACATTTAAATTATTGTCTTGTATGTTGTATATAATGCTAACTGTATCATTTATTTCCTTATTTATTAACCTAGCTAACTTAATAACTAAACTTTATAATTATTACTGAAATATTGTTGATAAGGACTGCTACTGAGCAGCTACCTTAAATCACGTTCCATTGTACTCTACGTACAGAAAACAATTTGTTATGTGACCTAAATTGTAAAGTAATATTTATTACTAAAAAATTTTCTTGAATAAATCAATTAAAAAAAAAAAATTTACAAAAAAAGATTCAGAAGATGAAGTTTTAACATGAGTATCACTTTAGACGTGACTTCAATTGATGAAGGATAGACGAAGGAACCGAATGAAACCTTCAAAATGTTGATAATTTTCAAATACGCACCGACGTAAAGCCTAGAAGACTAAAATAAGTAAATAAGATAGGAATCCTCTACAGCAAGCGATATCTGTTCTAAAAGGAGTGGCGCCTGATAACATCAAGATGGCCGCGACAGTGTTAGTACCACTAACCTTCTCGAGTTGGGCATCTCGGCAGGAGTCCATTGTGTTGTAACCACCCGCGCCTTTGTGGCTCTTACACCAGCTGGTGGTCATTTTATAGAGGCACTCTTTTTCATCCTCTTCAAATTTCAAATCACTAATAAACATGGGGATCCCCTCACTTTTTTTTAATTTAATTTTTTTGGTTCTGTTTGATAGTGTGGCTTGTTTGCCTAAGGTGGGATAAAATACAATAAAAGAGAGTTTAAAAGAATACAAATCAAGAAAATCCAAGTACACCAATTAATTTGAGTAGCTACCTACGTACAGGTACCTATATGTTTCAGTATGTGATTGTTCTTTGGAATTTAGACATTATAAAAACTGTCATTTAAATGGGTTTATTCGAATGTATACTACCTAAATAAAGAAATGAAGAATCCGATCGTGGCACATTATCAATTTGATTGAGTTATTTCTGTAGTCAAATCGATGTGCCAGGTTATTCGGTGAAGGTCAACACGTACCCGGTAGGTATCAGTGTTGTATATTCAGTTGATGGTGGAAATATTCACCTACACGTCGGCCGCTCTCGTTCTACACAGTCAACCAAACTCATTCATAGTAAGCACGTAAACGTTAAGTACTTCGTCCTTCTTACACTGGAAGTACGGCAAGGGAGCAGTGTATATGATCATGTTAAACGAGATCTAAACCAGGATGGAATAGCTAAACACGTCACCGACACTTATTATCGATCGTTATGCAAATATCTACGCCACATCCGTTCTTCCGGAGGCCAAGAGATTTGCGAGAGGAGCTTAGGATATTACAGTAGATCAGACCGCCTTCTCGGTTCCCCAAGTTTACTTCGATCTTGTAAGAGTTTCGAACATGCATGACTCGAACGAAGTTAATAAATTTAATACGAGAACTGAAGAATCCGAGGATGTTGTACTGAAAACTTGCTTCGCATGTTGGAAACTTTACAAATGTATCAAATTAACATGACTTAGGGCGAAACAGAAATAAACCAAGACGGTCGATTCGAAAAGGGAGATTCTATTTATTGTAATAATACCATGTAGTCTAGCAAAAACTAGGATAAATCAGTTTAAAAAACCTTATATCATGTTGGGCGTAGCACACAGCTTCTTGTCTAGGTCACAAGAAGATGTGGATATTTTGAAATCTCTTAGATCAGTGGTTCCCAACCTGGGGGCGATCGCTCCCAAGTAGGCGATTTGGGTTATCAGGGGGCGATAAATAAGTTGGAGGCGATTGGGGGGCGATGAGTATTCAAAGGGTGAAAAATGAAAATAGTACTGTACAGTTGAAGTTGCCGGTCAGCCATTGAAAAGGCAACATAACACAAAGTTTTCAAACTTTCATTATTTTCACCTTTTAACTGTAAATTTTCTTAATTTATCTTCTTTGTTCATAAAAAAAAATAAAAAAAAACTATAAAAAATGTACTTATACATTTTAATTTTTTATTTTCTATTTTATTTAGGAGTGACCGGATAACACTGATTTGGTTGTGTTTATGTACAGTAATAAAATTGTTTAAAATTATAAAATTGCTTTATTATTACATTTCACTTCAAATAAAATTAGGGGGGGGGGGGGGATAGATGTTAGTCAACCTCCAGAACGGGGCGATGGGCCACAAAAGGTTGGGAACCACTGTCTTAGATTATCTTGAAAGATATGAAATATAGGCTTGTTGTAACACGTTTCGGCACATATCAACGCCTTCAATAGGTTAGTCGACATGTGTTGGGGGTCTGGATAAAATGAGTGATGACCACCGTGGCGAAATTGATATGCGGTTATCATAATGTTTTCCCCTAAAAATCCCTAGAAATCTGAGCGACGTTTGTCTACTAGAACCTCAGAAAGTGATAATGGGTTTATTATTTCGAATGATCAATTTTCGTAAAGCGAAAAATGTTTATAAACATTTTTTGCTTTACGAAGACTAAAAGACTTAACGAAAATTAACAAAATTTTCGTTTAAAGTTTATACGCACGCGTACATACGAAATTTGCAATGTCCTTCCAGTGTCTGCGGTCCGCCTTAGAATAAGGCCGTAAGAGGCCTTAGAATTGACCCAAAAAGTTATTATTTTCTCATCGGAAAAATCACGCATTATTCGAAAATAATAAACTAATAAGCCGGCTTGGGCACACATCACGCACCACACATTAACACTTGTGTTGACGTTTGAACACATTAGCACCGTTTTCCGTTTGCTATAGTGCAGCGTTGGAGTATTGATTCTGGAGCGATGAAGTGCATTACTGACCATCTGAGAGTTTCATCATAAATCGGATGAAAACTGTAGGATTTGGGTTTGTTCCAAAGATTCCACCGGCAGCTCCTAATGCCACTGTTACCTGGAAATAGATGTGAAATCATCGGAACAGAGAATGGTAGAGTCCTGTATTGATTTCTGAGCAATGAACCTTATAGAGAACCATACTTGTCCCTCTTCAATCTCAGCCTGCATGCTAAGTACCTTCTTACAGTATTACAGACGCCTGAAAATCGATATTCTAAGTCTGTGTCCCGAGAAATGGTTAACCGAGAATTGTTTTGGTACAAAGAGCTGAGAAATTTCTCTGATCGGCTTGGGTGTTCGCTGAGTGGACGCTTCGAGGATCCGATAGAGTGAAGAGCCCAACTGGAAAGGATTCAGGAGAAATCGAGAGAAAGCTGGTTGCATAAATTGCAATCAAGAGCCCTTTCATTAGCCTCCCACATATACAGATTCCTCGATACGAATGTTCGAAACATCGATTCGACAGTGATGGAACAGAAAGCTTTATTGTTCGTTTTGTGATGGGTTTGTAGAGTGGGGGGGGGGAGACTTTTTGAAGCTGAATAGCAGAACGCGCATGCCTCTACAAGAAGAAGATTTGAAAGCTTTGCAACATGGGTGTGCCTGAGGACCTTCAGCACTTTTTGGCGATCTGACCCTGTGCTTTCTTAGGACACACTTCTGAATGTTTTGAATGGAGCAAACTTGCTGGCGCTATCTGGATTCAGTCAATCAGATTGGTGTACCAGTATATCAGCATCAGTGTAGACCAGAATTGGTGTACCAATTTAATAGGAGGGGGGGGGGAGTTGATTGTTATTTTTCGATTAAGCTTGTTGTTTGTCATTGTTGTTGCTTATTGTTTGAACATGTATTTTTCTATCTCCTCTTGTTGTGTTTCTGCAGAAATTGTACTTCCATCACCAGTTAGAAGAAAGATGAGTGTACTCAGACAGAGGGTGTGAGGGTGATGGAATGGTACAGTTGCCCCTTCCGAGCAGGTGGATGCATTGTTATGCTCCGTCACGCTCAGAGGATAAAACTAAAATCGAGAAGGGTCCAACTAACCATATCCATCACACTCCCGGGGCTCTGAGAAAAGCCGGGGGGGCGTCTGAATGGAGGTATACTTTCATTATAGGGGATAGGGGGGGGGGGGCTCGCAATGAGTGGGGCAGGGATGTGACAATTTTTAAATTGATCATTACAAAGGGCATACAGCCTCAGGGGGAATGCGAGTGAATAGGGGCAGCAGAACAATTAGGATGTTATATAGTAAAAGTCCAAATGATCGTAACCACGCTCAGGCTAACATGTGAGGGTGATGGAATGGTATAGTTGCCCCTTCCGAGCAGGTGGATGCATTGTCATGCTCCGCCACGCTCAGAGGCGACAGATTCTAAAATCGGGAAGGGGCCAACTAACCATATCCATCACAAGGGGCATAGATCATTGTCATTATCATTCTATATAGTTTTTTTGATTATGTATAATGTTATGTGGAATGAATGCATGTTATCTTCCTCTCTCTCTCTCCATACATATCCTTACCAGAAGAATTCCTCAACGACACACGGAAAGACACGCGGACAAACACAAACGAAATTTTCTTCAGAATGGTCTATAACGCAAAAGGAAAGTGAACATTTTGATTCTGTTGAAAAAAAGAAAGTTTTTTATTTAACAAAAGTGAAAACAAAGTTTCAGCTACTTTTAAGTAGACTTGGAAGCAACATCGCTAAATTATACTGAGAAATGTACAAAATTATTTGATCACAGTCAGGCCTCAACTCGAATTGAGATGAGTTTCCAGGCTTTCCCGAAAATTTGTCGTCCATCATCAAAGCACCTACCTAATTATGCGAAATGCGTCCTCGTCTTCCCCAACATTTCCTTTCTTTTCTTTTAGCCTCAAGAACTGAAAAAAAAAAAAAAAGAGTTCCGTTCCCGAGAAAGCCATCCATTCTTGTCGTTTCTCGTTAAAGGAAGCAAGAAGGGTGAAGAAAGACTTGATTCCAAGGGCAGTGAAATGGGGCGGGTTTCGAGTAAATTAACTCTCCAATGTTTTTCAACCAAAGAGAGAATGAAGAAGTAAATGAGTATAATTTCATTCTTAGTGCCGGACGATATCACAGGGAGTGGAGCCATTTGACTAAACCCAGAAAGCTATAAATAAGAGGGCGATTGAAGAACGAAAAAACCAACAGTCCTTTTCACGCAGCTACAGTAAAAAGGTTCGCATTTTTATTTGCTTTTATTTTATTTTCTGTATACATTATTTTATTTTCTTGGTCTTTGCGCCCTCATTTCCATGTTATCTTAAACGGATATAGAAAAAATGTAAATTCTGCGAACGAGTTCTGAAGAGATTGGCATTCAAATGGTATCGTGTTAGGGTGGAAGGTGGAAATTGGAGCGACATTCATGGATTTTCTGTGGTTGGAACCCTCGAGAAGCTGAATGTCACGCAGAACTCATTTCGTAGAAGTGAATGCGTTTGCAATAGTCTTATTACCAATACCTGATTCACATGTATAACGAATTATAGTAGGTATGTCCAATCCTATATACAGGTTGGGAACGACCTAGTGTCAACTGCAGACATTAGAGTAGTACATATACCGTGCTCAGGGGCTGTCGCCAGCCACTCGCTATAGCACTCCCTCTCAGTTAAATTCAACCTTCCGGATTTTTTCAAATGGTGAAGTGTTGATTGATCACAACGCTGGGATTACTAGCTCACCACACGCAACATTTTTAGTCTTTGTCAGCATCATCAAACGTCAATTCCGAGCCCAGAGGCAAAAATGCCGACACCCCCTCCCAAAAAAAAGTATCCGAACTACTGTAACCACTGCGGAAAATAGAGATTGAGTTCTACAGCTTTGTATGTGGATATTTATTGATTCTATATTAATACTTCCAAACCAAATTGAAATTAAACAAAGGATTTTTTAAAACTTCAAACTACCGAAAATCCGGGCCACCATACGAAGGCTTGGCCAGGGGGTGTCGGGTCTAGTCCCCCTCCCCCTCTCTCTACGGGGATGGATTTATCTAATGTATTTCATCACACACATAAATCGACCAAGAAGAATTAACTGGAGAATAGGAACAGATTCGGATCCTGCACCAGGATGGAAAAGTTGTTGGAATAAAAAACCTAAAGACCGGCTAGGCCAGTGCTTCGCTTGTATTCATTTTTGTTTAAGAGAAGTATGATTTTGTCGCCCAGAAACCGCTTTTTGCGCTTACTTTGCAATGTTTGTCATTTCAAGAAGAAACTTATAGCTAATGCAATAAATTTTCTCAAATGTAGTTGCAACAATAGAGAAGCACCTTGAACGCCACAAAAACTAAAACGAGCAAATATATACGAGTATTTACATTGTCTGCCAACAGTGTGCTACACGACTGTAGATCACGTTTGAAGCACTACGTGTGCCGAAAAGCAAAAACCGGCTCTATTCACGAGTTCTTATTGAGTGGCCATCTTTCTTCCCTTATTGCCCATAACAATAGCTGCGACAAAGGGCGGAATTGTTGAAACCCGTTGAATTATAGCGCGGTGTAGGCAGCTCTCTCGCCGCGTTTTTGCTTCGACGATCCCCCTCAGCCCCAGCCGAGGGCCGACTTCCTCGCCAGTACTTTGTTCCCGTGTACCTTCCAACTCCGGGTCACCCGCGAAGGATTGCGAGAACGGACGGCGAGCCGTGTGCTGCTCTCGACAAAAACGTTCTCCCTTCGGGCGGTTTGGGGCGGTTTTATGTCTCCAATTATCATCATTTCGACATGGCGAATAATAGTTTCGTTTCGGAAAGCTAATTTTCCAAGGGCACCGGAAACTAACTAGTAAGAATATAAAAGGCGTTAAGCGTAACACTTCAATCTCCAAAAATATGTATGACCCATGGCAGCGAACAACGCTGCTTTGCCTACGATGCCACTGGTCTTGGACCTGTTTTTCCTAGTAATATCATTATTAATATTTATTTCAGGGTCTTTGGGAGGGCTCATTGTTCACCTCCGCCCCTCCGAAACTGTGTTTAATGTGCGGTTTTCTCTCCAGTTGCCAACAGGTTCTAGGGCTAATCACCACCCTTCCCCTCGCCATCTACCGATACTACCTCCTCAGCCTAGAATTCCAAAGTTTCAGATCCGTCTTGCTTCGTGTGGTGGGTATTCAAAGAGAAGATGGGAATCAGTTTCTCAATCCTCTCCATCAGCATCTGTCACGATTGCATCCTATGCTGAATTCCACTTTGGACGTAATGCAACTGGGCAGGTACCTATTACGTAACGTTGCAAGTGGTACAATGGCAAACCAGTATCAAGTAGATCTAGCAACAATTTTCGTTACAATTCCAACGGGACCCCTTGGAAGTAGAGAAGAAAGTAGAAAGTAGAAAGAGTAACTCTTTACTTTCGTGGAAATATAGACAACGTTCTATCTTACTCCGTTTTTATTTGAAATGAGTTTCCACAACTTCGTCGCGAGAGACTTACTCCGGGATCTCTTGGGTCCAGTAACATCTGGCATATTCACAAACTCTGCTTAACCCTACTTTGGAAACAGTAACAGGCCAAGTACCTATTAGGGTATGTTACAAGTGATGCAATGGCAACCCAGTTTCAAGTAGGTCTAATACCAATTTAGTCACAACTCCACAGGGAATGGACCACTAAGCCCAACAAAATCTTGCATAATCACATCCTGTGTTTAATGCTACCTTAGAAACAATACCACAGGCCTTTTGCCTATTTGGTCAAGTTACAAGAGGTAAAATGGAAACCCCATTTCAATTAGGTATAATACCAATTTTTGTCACAATTTTATTGGTCATGGAATTGTTATTCTTAGCGATCTGGTGCATCGGCGACCCAGGAAGAGGTAGGCATAAAGTCCTACCATATGGCTTTTTTCTTAAGAAAGGTGTTGGTGTGACATTTGGCCTAATGCCACTTTGGACACTAAGCCACATTCCATGTGAACGTCTTCTGTTAGTCCCAGTAACTCCAGCTATAATGACAACCTCTTGCCATACAGGCCCAATCATCTGCCACAGACCATGAACCTGTTAAGTCCTGAAACATTTAGTTTAACGGCATCCTCAATTTACGACCCTGTGATGCCTTTACGTCCTACCACATTGCTTTTTACTTGAAAAATATGTTGCTATGGTTGTTTTGAAGGGTCTTTGCACAGGAAAAACTGAAAACAAACACGTGATTGGAACAAAGTGGTGTGGTGCAGCGACAAGTTCCTCTAACGTTAGCATTCAAGTTTAAATTATAAAAGATGTGTACCTTGTAAGCCGAAGAAAAACGTACTTTAATTCGTTTTCTTGGAAGGAAATGAACGAAATGCACATGGAGGTAACTTTGTTCCAAATGAACCAAATGGGTCAAAAACAAAATTGAAATGTTACATTCAGTGCCTTTAGCCTGTGTACAATGCACCAATTCAACCTAAATCAACACATAGCAATAGTTTTAGTGATTGCGATGAAGAATATAAGCGAAAAAGAGAAACTGAACCCTCTAATTTTCAACAGTATAAGTTATCTGATGAAATAACACAGTTGCCAGTAAACACAAACATTTGATACTGGTCTGATTATGAGTAAGGCCGACCCCCATTTAAATGTTCGGCCTTAAATATCGCCTAGATTCTTTGAATTGTTCTGGTTGGAAACTAAGAAAGCACATTCGTCTTAGGATTGAATGCATTCTAAGATTTAAATGAAACATGTTTCGGCTCTTACCCTTTGCACGTTCAACTAATTTTGGGAAACTTTTCAATCCACAATCCGCAAAACTGGCGGTTTCGAGAAATAGCAAGTGGTACGGGCTGTAAAATGCTCCGTACAATTGTTGGAAAGTTGTCAATACTGAGCCGAATCAGCTTTAGCACTCTTCAACAGACCAGTATTCTGTTAGTATTGAAGAGCAGTATGGTAGGAGGTAGGGACTGAAATAATTACATATTATGTCGACAGATAACTCATAGTGTTAGGAATCGTACCGCATTGTTTGTTCATGCTCTAATTTTTTTTTACAACATGTAGCTTAAGAGATGCAAGAATACATCCTGGGGTATGGTTTTATCAGTGGAGTTGTGAAAACGAATTAATCTTGAATGAAACTATCTTACTAGTAATTTGAACGTTTTTGAGGGTCTTGGAAATATATTTTGCACTTTCATGAGTTGGACTATTCAAAAAGCTGACGACCGGTCTCTAAGGATTATTATTTTTATGAGTCATAATCACGCCTTAGATTCTAGGAGGAGCATTACTACATTTTACTAGTTTAGCTTTAGTTATCTTATCTATTTGGCCACCTTTGTTCAGTTTTTGAATGCAATCATTATTTTCAGTTTGAAGACCAGTAGTTGCATTTCTTCATCTGTCTGTTAGAAGTGTGTAGGTAGTAGAGTCACTTGAAATATCTTCAATTTTATGTTGGTACTGAGTTTTTTCCATTAGAACTGTACTCGTTGGTTCCGCACTATAGCAATTTCAAATTTGTAAGTTGACTTTTTTCGAACCACCCTAGCAGACATAGGTTTGGAATCATCGACTTTCTACGCTCGACGTCCATCCTATTCCAAGTTAGAGTGAGTGGTGTACGCTTACTATATGTCACGGAAACACCTTCACCCGTAACTTATCTTCCATCCTCTCTGTCGGTTGTGCCTGATGCTGCAGAAGTACCGCCGTCTGCAATTACCTGTTTCACTACAGGAACCTAAATACTACTTGCCAACTCCAGCTGATCTGCTAACCAAAACTTGACAATTTCAGAAGAGAAATTAAAAAAGAAGTGGAATCAAAAATATTAAGTTCTCCACAACAACAATATATAGCTTTTCCAAGCCGAATTGAGAATTTTCCAATCCAAATTGAGATTTTTCCAAACCAAATCGAGATTTTTTCAAACCAATTTGAGAATTTTCCAAACCAATTCGAGATTTTCCCAAATAATTTTTGAAAATTTTCGAAATCAATTAGAGAATTTTCCAGTCTAAGAAACTACTAAACAGGAAGAGGAAGTTTTCCAAACCGAATTGACAATTTTTTAAGGCGATCCAAGACTTTTGTTGAAAACAAAATTAGTGAAGAAAATGAAAGAATAGCACTTCATGAACAAATTAACATTTAAATCATAAAGACAAAATGAACGAAGAATACTCCATAAAAATTACGCTCTTATTAAGAACAGAAAAAATCGAGGCCACTCTGCGTTTGCCAACGAAACTTTTTTTTATTTAAATGTTAATTTGTTCGTAAAGTGCTATTCTTTCACTTTGCTTCACTAATTTTGTTTTCAATAAAAATCTTGGATTGCCTTAAAAAATTGTCAATTCGGTTTGGAAAACTTTTTCTTCCTGTTTAGAAGTGAATGTTTCTTAGATTGGAAAATTCTCTAATTGATTTGGAAAATTCTCAAATTGGTTTGAAAAATTCTCAAATTGGTTTGGAAAAATCTCAATTTGGTTTGGAAAATTCTCAATTTGGTTTGGAAAATTCTCAATTCGACTTGGAAAAGCTATATAACAAATATATCAATCGATATTTACTTGAAGGATGATCTACACTGAATTTAGGACCAAGACTTATGAGTTCTGTCCCTTTTGGTGAAACCTCTAAGTTAGCTTGAACCTCTGGCTGACTCAAGAACTCCCCAAAATTTATTAAAGATACATTGTATTTACTTCATCTTAATGACCTACAACATACTTATTACGTCACGAAAAGTAATGGGGCGCCGTCCCTTATCTTGAACGAGCAGGAGCAACGGTCATACACTCTTGGACAAAACAGATGTACGTTATAACCCACATGCTACCCGAAGCCACCTTCGGCTTAGGGTAATAGTTTGGGGCGAAGCTCTCCCGCTAACAGTCGTTTATCATTATTATCTTCCATTAAGCACCAGTGCTCCAATCCCTTTCGGGGGCTGGGCGATACAAAATTATTTTGGAAGATTAATTCGATTAACGTGTGATTAGATCTCGTTTCCGCTAATGGCTGTGTTATAACCACAGGCTAGACTGAATTATTTCAGTTCATACGCATTAGTACTCATATCTCTCTCGCTTACTGACGTTAATTTGATTTTAATTACACGTACCATATTTGACCAGTTATATTCTAAATATAAATTGAATCAATTGGTAGTTTTTCTTGACTGTGATGATGTTACTGGAAAAACACACAGCAGTCCCCTATTAATATTAATTTTAACCCCGGCAAATGAACCGTTAATTACCTATCGTTGAAATAACCTTAAATCGGTGTTAATTGATTTGTTTCATGAAATGATCATACCCAAAATTAATTCTTTCTAGCATTCAAATCTCCAAAGTTCGACTGAAGTGGTTTTCTTTGAGAATCAAAATACATTATTACTCAGTAAAATTTAAAGGTGAATCCGAAATTTTGGTTTGGACATTCACTAAAACTAAAATTTTAAAACACACGTACTTGTATAAAAAATTGCATGACAAAAAGGTGTTTCATTTGAAACACATCTTAATAAATCATGTCTTTTTTTCCCATTAACTTGTTTCTCGAAATTTATTTTGGGTTAACTCTTCAGACGCTCTCGAAACATCTCTCATTACACCTAACTGTCAAATAAAAGGAATGAATTTCACAATTTTGAGAGTGGAGTCCGACGAGAGCGAACCAAGCATGAGTAAACCTGTTGAGACGGAACATCGATTTAGGCGGAGGAATTCCCAACTAGGAGATTTTGGATTTCTATACACAACCGTCGTAGGACTTCTCCATCACATGATTGAGTACCATTTAGTTATGTCCTGAATTTCCAGGGGAAGATCACCGGGCCAGATGGCTTACGTTCCGTTCAACACGACTTCTGATCCATGCGAAGGAGATGTTGGACTTCTACTCATACCGGTCGCTAAACTTATAGTTCCTATCCATCAGGTTGGTAAATATTTATTAATGTCCCTAAATATCCAGAAACGATCTAGAGGCGTACCAATTCATAACACCTCGTGGTTTTATGTTGAACAGGGACCAACAAAGTTAAAACTTCATTCGATGTAACTGGACTTAAACTGTAGTAATTGAATACTTCCAAATGATCGAAATTGTTCCTTTCAACCGAGCTATTACGAGTACGAAGTGATATTTGAATTGAAAATCAAATCGTAAACATTCCATTCAATGTAAACATTTCGAATGGCCGTATGGGCGACTGGTCGGAAATTCCGAGGCTTTATCGAATACGAGCTCGAAAATTAATGGATGCGTACCGGTGTTGGATGTATGCGGATATCTGTCCAGCCCCAGCTGCGGGAGGTGAGGGGGTGACTACTAATTACCTACTTACTCGAGAGAACGATATGATCAACCGATCAAGTCGGTGGTATTGTACTGCTCCATGTTAACGACTCAATTAGAGGATGTAAGCCAAGTGATGCGAACTGCGACACCTCTGTCCGTTTCCAGGAGAGATATGTTGACACGAACTCAACCTTCATTCAGTTTGTGTTATTGTGTTACTTGGATATGTGTTGATCCAATTTCACCCCGACAACGTCACGACGTTGATTGTGTTGCAGAGGGAGGCATGACATAGGCTTCGGCTTTACGCTCAATGCTCCTTCGAAATTATGGGATACAATATAATTCTATTCATAGCATAACCGTAGAATACCGAAATGTATGCCAACAGCTGTACCCAAACCAAAACCAATCATATTTGGTTATGCAGTAAAAAAACGCAGCAAATTCTTTCACTGGGGTTCATTTAATTCAATGCGTTCATTTTTGAATTTCTACTAAGCTTTGGAGTGTTGTGTTTCACAGGTGATAGAGCGATTATTGAATTTCAGGAGATATGCATAGACCACTTAAAAATCTGTTCTCAACCAAAATACCTATTTGGATTGATTAGTTGATCATATTTGTGTGCCTCCTGAAATGCAATTATCGCTCTATCAATTGTGAAACATGCACACTCCAAAGCTTAGTAGAAATTCAAATCATGAATCATTGAATAATAAACCCCAGTAAAAGAATTTGCAGTTTTTTTTTTCAAGAGCGATTACAATGGAAAAATATTATATTTGAAAATTTTAAATTTCGTAAGACGGAGCATGCATATCAGAATGCTTCAACCCGTGTTTCAGCTATAAACCCTTTTAGGAGTTCACTGCAGTATCCACATTCACTATATCACTTAGTGATGTAGTGAATGTGGATGTAAATGTTGGCACCATAAATTGGGCCATACATCGGGTATGGTTTGAGCTACGGACCTGGGAAGGGGCTCATTCGAGTCCTCATGGAAAGTTCTTCAAGAAAAGTCCAAATTTAGGCCGCCTTAACTTTCTTTGAGGTTTTTAGGGATTTTACAAAACTTTTACAACCCTTAAAGGGCACTGTAAATTAAGTGAGAGTGCTGGCTAAGGAATTGGGGCGTTGTCGGACCAATATGGATTTTTCCTGAAAATTTCAGATTTTTCGCTCCAGCCGTTTGGGAGAAATTGTGCGTACGGCGGACGGACGGAAAATTTTTTTATTGCAGATTTGGATTCTACACCCTTCGAAACGTAAACCATGAAATTTTCAGGGGGGGGGGGGGGGGGTTAAAATTTTTTTTTTCAAGAGCGATTAAAATGGTTTGTTATTGAATAATAAACCAAAATGAAAGAACGTCGAGTAAATGTAAGATGTTTTAAAACACTTGCTCTTTACTGCTGCAGATTGTGCTGCTCTGATTTGAATTCCAACCTTCTGTATAGGCTGAGTGTAGTCACTGTCTACATATATCACTGTCTTCAAAAAGGCTCCACCCAACGGAATTCAACTGAATGCAATTCGATTTTAGAAACTAAGTAATCCTAAGTTACCTACTAATTGAACAAGTTGATATCAGTAATTATACGAAATTCACCCTCTTCTCAGAAATGAACATAGTATACAGGTAGGTAAGGCCTTAGATGTTCTTGGGCTCCTTCGCAAGAAGTATGCTTAGCTTAGATTCATGACTCTTTTGGAGGCTGGTAAAGACCCGGAAGTTCAATTCTGTTGTAGATATTTTATCAGCATTTGTTTCGTAAAATGAGGCTGTTTAAGGTTAGTTCGCGGAGTTATATTCAACAGAAAGTCATCCAACTCTCTTCTGGAAATCTATGAATCAATTACAAGTTATTTAAGTACAGTGTTCAGCTGTAGAGCCCTTTTGCCTAATTTTGATCCTATTCTACCATCCGTGCTGATGGGGCTCTGTTAATGGATTAACGAGGAAGGGTCTGAAATATTCCAAGCATGCCTCCCTGAGCTCATCTCGAAAATTACTAACCCCCTAAGGGGGCAACAGGTGCTGATCATATCCAGCAATACCTTCATTCTTGCAACAATGACAAGCCATATCAATTATGGGAAGCTTCGAATTTACTTCAACATGCTGAACAAAAATGTTGTTGAATAGCCCATCACGCCTCTCAGTTGATGAGCGCCAGAGTGCCAAACAACATGTAAAAGCAAAGCCCATTCGAAGTGGGTGCCAACCAAGAAATGGTCGGCTGCTACCTAGCTTTTGAACCATACCAGGCAGTCCAATCTTCGTCCTTCCTCAACTCAAGAAATCCATGATTTTTGGTGCTGCAGTTGTTTGTGAGCTGTCGTCTCGCTTGCCCTTCCTGACGATGATGACTGAAAATGGTATCTGACGTATTGGAACTGTAGGGAATAGCTGGACGGGAGATTTTCTTCTGCCTTCAATCAAGGAAATTGGGAAAAATCGCAAGGATCCGTTTTGTACAAGTCCATGAAATTATTATGCGCCGCTCTTTATGTTGCGAACAGGGTTGTTACTACATCTTTCAACTGCCATTCTGTCTCGTCCCAGAAAAAAATTTGACACTGTCGCTAACGTCAACCATTCAAGGAAATTCCGGAGAAAAAGCAGAAATTTTGGTAGAAAGTTCTCGAATGGTTTTGCATGTGCAATACATACGTGGGCGGCGTTGATTGGTTAGATGAAAATGTGGATTCTAATCGAATAGAACTCCGTTGCAAGAGGTGAAGGTATCCATTATTCGCTTTTGGATTTGGCGATCTTACAAACCTGTTGATAGCTGAAAAGTAACCTACAATCAGTTTCAGAGAAAAGTAGTGCAAAAGACCGCCAAAACTTTCCTTCGATGGCTAACCAATACCAATAGAGTGGGAAATGAAAAAACACAAGGCTAATAACTTAAGAAATGCGAATTCTGGATTCATGTGCCTTGCTTGAACACTTTTCTACAAAATTGGAATATTAGATTCAATTTGAGCTTCATTACAATGTGTATTTTGAGATTTTGTATTCTGATGTAGGTAACTTTTGGTTGAGTTTCTAACCACAACGTGTAAAAGTGTGGAAATGAGTGATTTGAAACTATTTTTTTCTTGAGTTGATGTAGTTTGTTCGTAGTTGAGTTGCTGTTTAGTCCTTTTGAGGGTGCACCCCTCTGGAATGCCTCTTGATATCAGAATTTTCACGATGACTGTATTTCTAATGTTATTTTGTCTTTAAGAGATGTGGAAAATAGAAAGCTAATACAAAAATCGATGTTTGCCTTTCAAAGCGTTGTTGACACCAGTTGTAAGTGACGATACTATTTTTATCTTCCGTCATTACTCCGACGATCTATCGAGTTCATGAACTCTGTGAGCGCCTTCTTGAGTTCACTTGGTGTTTTATCGAACCCCTGCAGAACTTCCTTCCACGTCCTACATGCGGTTATACTAAGTTACTCATCAGTTTTCTTCTACCTTCACGGCAAAAAAGTCTGCCTTCAACTTTTCAGTTGTTGGTCGTCACCATTCTTGGAAAAGGCATAACTCAACCATCGAATTCTTGGATTCCACTAAAATTTGGTTACCGTTCTGGCATCCATTTCGAAATAAGTTGATTTTGATCGTCTTAAAATCTTTTCCACCTCGTTGTTTCACCAGCTCGGCCCCCATGCCGCACGAGTTCCCGCGTCATGAGGTACTTACTTACCGTGCTAATTATCACTTAATATTACAGTTGAAGGACAAGACGCGTTACTGCATCAGCTTACTGTTCTCCGTTTGTAAAGCTGGATTTCCATATTCTGATGTGGTTCAACAGAGTTCGGAATTGGGAATTTGGCCGTCAGCCTAAGTTACCCATTCAACGCGTATTACTCGTGTCTTGCGTCGTAAATATTTACGGTCAGAGCTTTCCTTTACCAACTATGCTGTTCATAATCAAATCTTCTTCATCATAAACGTTGAAATTGTCCTTTCGTTTTACAACAATTTTAGGAAGAGCTCCTTCACTAAGACACTTGTTCCTTTTCTTGTATATTTTGGATTTTTCTTTTCACTGATATTTATGCTCTAACCACGGTAGATACGGTCAGGTTTGGATAATTGATTTGTTTTATTGTATATCCTGCTTCTGCACGAAATTGATGTAGGAGGGTTAATGTCCATGGACACTACATCAAGATCGAATTAATGTTTGGCGAAAGTTTATCTTGTTGAGTCTGTCCCTGGAATGCTTCAAATTGAGTGATTGCTGTAAAGAATTGTCATGGAATGAAGAACAGGTAGTCTACAACGCAGTAGGACGTCAGAATGATTCGCGTATATAACAGCTTGTGTTGGGAAGAACGACCGCCAGTGATTTATTGGGAGTCATAAAAAGATTAGCTCTCGTCAAAGCTCCTGAAAAAAGCACAACGAATTTCAACATTTTACTGTCGAGAACCCCGTATTGTAGAAAGAACTGTCGAGCGATGAGCTCCCCAAAAATATTCGTTCCAGGATTTTAATTGAATTCCCTTCATCCCGATATAAGTGAATAAAACTTTGTCTTAATTAAACTTTTTTTTTCTCCTCTTCGGTGGCTGAAATGTAATTAAAAAAACAAAGGAGAGGAAACACCGATAGGTTCAGTAGACTTTTCAGATCATCCGGGCGACCGGCTAAATTTTACAATGATTCTAATTGAAAGAGTCGAAATGTATTCATACTTTCTTTTGTGTCAAGTGAAGCTGAAAAAGGCAGACTAAATCCAACGTGTATAATTAAGGAATATTCGCTTAGAGGGTCCCGACTCGCCTCTTCGTAAAAGTTCCAATTTAAGTAAAAAGTGTTTTGTCTCATTTGAGGGCACCGACCCTCCACAAAAAGTTGTTTTTCAATGTACGTTTTCTCAGACTCTTGTGCAAGGATTAAGATGGTTTTTAGATTTTCCTTATGAAATCTTTCTATCGTTTGACTTGATGTCGAAACATGATTGTCTGTGTTCGGACAAGCCCTGCGATTTGTGAGCTAACGGATGTTCATACAGCAATCGGAGTGGTCTCGTTCGATTTTGGGAACTAGTTTTTGTCAAAATCAATCAAAAAATACCATGCAAATTATTACACAAAGGTTAATCATTTCAGTTTTAGAATAACCCTCCAACAAAAATCACTGATCTCTGTATATTGACGTAGTCATTATCTAAACTTTGCTCCTCGAACTTGTGATGGATATGGTTAGTTCCCCTTCCCGATTTTAGAATCTGTCGCCGTTGGGAGATGACACCTGCAAGCGTTTGATTCATCCTCTGAGCGTGGCGGAGCATGATAATGCATCCACCTCCTCGGAAGGCGCAACTATACCATTCCATCACCCTCACATGTTAGCTTGAGAGTGGTTACGTCCATTGGTCCTTTTATTGTAATTGTCCTGATTATCCTGCTGCCCCTACTTACAGCCCCCCCCCCCCCCCAATTTGAATCCAATAGTGGTGATGTTATTATAATGATATTAATTCTCTTCACGGATTGTACAAACTTTCCTACGTTTAGTCTACTAACAAAATGTGTACTATAACTGATCCCTCTCATACCTCATTTAACTGTTTAATTCAGGAAACGTTTCAGTATTGCCTCAAAATGGATTTGTGGAGGAAATTTTGAAAAAAAAAAAAATCATTTTTCAAGTATTTTGGGGCTATTAGTAGCGCATTTTATATTTCAATAAATTAATTTTTTTATTCTTTTCTCCCTTTCAAGTTTAATTTATCTATCAGAAACCTCCGATTTCCCTTTACCTTAAAGTTTGAAGGGGTAAAGTTTACCCCTGGGTTACATGGTGTAACTGGTCTGCATTCTGCCATCACAGTACCAATAAATTACCCTATATGTGATTTCTATAAGAAACAGTATTCAAATTTAGGCCCTATACTCTTAATGAAACAACCCCCTCGTATTAAAATTATTGAAAAATTTAATGTATTCAAAAACAGTAATCATTAATATTAGATGCAGAAATTTGTTATTGGTTTGGGTGATGATTTTGCATTTTCAAGAAAAATACATAGAAATTAATGAATGTATAATATATCTTGTATTGATTATAATATTATTTGTGTTTTCCTGTAAAAATCTTTGATTTTGTTTCATTCCCTCGCAATGATTCAACAGGGCATATTTATTTTTTTACTCAACTTCTGATCTGCGGACAATTCCTTTACGTTATAGGGATCAAATATTGAATACTCTAATTTCTCTGTAACATAACGATTATTCTTTCTGTTCATGAACGGCATTAAAGAAAACATCTTTAAAGAAAATATCCTGAAAGATTTTGCAGAGATGTATAGTTGGTACTCCCAAGTTCTACTGAGTAAAGATTTTCTGCCATTAAATTGAAAATCAAAACCATGAGAAATTTCCCGAAAAAAACGATGTTCAAAGAACAAAAGTTGAAAATGAAATATTCACGAGAATTCGCAAGGTCATGACTCGACTTTTTTGTTTCGCTTAGTTCCTGAAACTGGGTGAGTCAGAATCTACATGCCCGGGATTTCGCTAGATAGAACCGCGAAATTGGATCCATGATGTGAAAATTGGTTTCCGAGGCGGGTGGAAAATTCAGTTTCCTCTCTTTGTCGAGAGTGAGTAATGTCATCCCTTGTCAAAGTATCTTATGGAAAACCTCTTTGAAAATCCTCGATGGAGTCGGTTTTAAAACAAAACAGGTGAACTGTGTTACACTGGAATCGAATGACGCGACCCGTTATTATATCAGTTCCACCGGAACTGGGAAGTCCTTGTCTAGATAACAAAGGTTCGTTTGATGACGGGACAGTCCTTTGAATTAAATTAATTTACGGGGATTGAATTTCAAATCAATGTGAGCAACTGTTGGTGAGAGACATTGTCCAATAAATGGATAAGTTTGAAAATTTGGAATTATGTTCTACACAAACTGGGCTCAACGCTATACAAATTACGATAAACGGGTGATTCTCAAACTACGGGAAAATTCGTGTAAATGGCACGCTGGATGCCTTTCAAAATCGTCCTACTTTCAACTTTTCCCCCTTATCTGCATACATTTATTGAGTACTGCATTGACCACTAGAAAAACCTGGGAAACTAATATCATTTCCATGTTTTTTAGGGTTGAGAAACCAAGATTTGTCATTGTCATCACCTGAAACTGTGTCGAGGTTCCCAATTTCGGGTTTTTCGAATGTTCTACCTGAGATTTAAAATTACATGACAATTTTCTCGTCGCAGCTGTCAACGGTTTTTCAACCCCTAATTAAAGATTTTAATGCCCTAACATTGCACTTTATTTAGGTCACTTTAGTCTAGGGTCATTGTAATGACACGAAAATAATATGGCCTAGAGGGAACAAACCAAAATTTTCGAGGAAGTTCTTGTTTTGGCGGTAGCAGTAATTCACAAGCAAGGGTGCACACCTTAAATTCGCCCTAAACGGTAGGTGGTGTTTTCTGATCGAGCGAGAACATATGAAAACATGCATTTTTACACCTACAAAAAGTCCAGTAGTATCCGAAGAATCTCTGTTGAAAGTTCGAATTGTCTTTCTCATGAAGGTGGCAACATACCGAAATAGTCATTGTCGTGACCGAAACTGCCACGTTATTGTTATGACTTCCATAAAATTTGAATTTTGCGGAAGATAATGGGATGTCTTGAATGACTGGGCTTCAGAAAGACATCCAGGTAGGCCAATTACTTAAGTGATGAACATCCAAAAACCCAGCGAAGAAACACTTAAATTTCTAAAATGTCAGGACCTGAAAATTGCCCGTCGTTTGAGAATCACCCAAACAGGAAATTCTAAGGGGTTTCGGCAGTAAAGATGCGGCCTTAGGTCAAGTACGAGCGAAAACTCAGTTCGCTCAACAGTAGTTTTGAGGAAACTTTGAAGGCATCACTTCCAAACTCATCAATTTCGAAAGAAATCTTGAAAAAAACCTTTCACTGCAGGGAAAATCACCTTGATGACTACGAACCCCCAGAAAAAGTTGTTCAACTCCGTCATTCATTCATCTCTTGTCTACTTACTCACAATATCAAAGTTTCCATTCTGTTCCAAGTTAGAGAAGCTCCCAAGTTGAATCAGATGTTTGTACCTACGTAATTCTTGAAAAGCTCGAGTGAACAACGGATAGTCCAAATAATTAAACGGCTGGATTATTATAAAATCGGAGTATTGAAAACTTTCGAAGTTATCCTAAAGGTTTAATGTTAGTTGTTCGTTAGGCATCCCCAAGTTTAGAATCGAAAGAGCTCACTCGCTCTACGTTCATCCGTTCGCATACCCAAGGGCTGTAACTTTGGGAGAAAAACAGAGGTTTATCATTTCTGTAATGTGTTTGGTACAACATTTCTACATAAATCACAGATCTATGTATATTGTACAAATCTGTGCATTACCTAACATCTGTGTTAATTATATCGATAACAAACCGAAAAGCAGAACTGTTTTTTCGGAAGCATTCGAGATATTCCAACTATTTGGTTCAGTATTTTCGGGATAATATCCGTACGGTTGCATAAAACGGAGAAACTCCTTTTTTTTTAACTGTTCTTTCGGTAATAACTTCTAACGAACATATTTTTCGTAAAGAGTTAATCTATCCATTCACAGCTTTTGAAAATACTTGAGCTATCGCTTACCAATCCAAACATATGTGAACTGAACGAATGAATTTAAGAAATTGATCGGGTATAAACATTTCAACAAACATTTTCTACATAGTAGAGCTGTTGGTTATCACTGTAGCGAACTCCAACTTCCCTCATCTTTGTGAAAACTCTAAATTTTCAAGACAGTCAAGCACCTTTTTCAATTCATAGCTTTTCCAATTCTTGAGTTACCGTTCAAGAATGCTAACAGCAATAATTATAATAATCAATATTATACAGTGGGAAAGAGGTAGAAATTATGAAAGGTTGAATAATAAGTTATAAAAATGTATCAAGTAAAAATTTCAACAAATGAGTTCCCTTCTCGTTAAAAACATCAAATTTTTAGGACCGTCAAGTATCTATTATTGGAAACTTCAGATATACATATATACAACTAGTAGTACTTTATGTGTCAAGTTTTTGTTTGAAATAGGTGAAATCGAGCATTTTGTTTGAGAATATGGTTTCACACAAGGCATAACTCGCTCATCCTAACGTAATTTATATAGATGGTTAACCCCGCGATTCTTCGATTCATTGAGCTGGCTTAATAAGTGAACACGGTCGAGAGGCTAAAATTCGCCACACAGAGGTTTGCCTACAACAATATATATATACCCTAAGCTTTCACTACGAAACTAGTGGATAAAAAAAAGTTTCGTTATAAAACACCCACGAATTTTGGCTGGGGATGTGCCTCTAATCTCGGCATCGTTTCCAATCAACCTCTAAGGATATAAACTTCCAAGCTAAATCTATTATATCTATCCATTGAATAAGCTATCTAGTAAACTAGCAATAGTACGTGCACTCGTTCCCAACCTTAAATGACGTTGAGGTTTGTCCCGAACGTTAATAGCAGTCTCTAGGTAACGAGTGATGAACGGTTTTTTTTTTTTTTTTTTTTTTTTAATAGAAACTTTATTGTGGTTGGCCACTATTAAGTGTGCTTATAAATGTGGTACACATTACACTTGGAACACGTAGCATTAGTACCCCCCTCTGGAGGGCTAACGCACAAAAATATAGTTGATTAGTTCACAATGATTAAGTTTGAACAGGTTGAAGGTCAGGGTGGTGCAGTGATGAGGAGATCGCTATGCCATTTTCATCGTATGAGGGGCTTCCAACATTGAGCATACTATTGGGTTTCGATGATTGTTCATCCGATTTGCGAATTCGTTGTACCCCTCAGAAATAACTTCAGTAATGTTTAAGTCTGCATGCAGAGTAGCGTTTCGGACAAACCAAGGAGCTCCTGTTATTATGCGCAGTGTCCGATTTTGTAGCGTTTGGATTTTTTATACGGTTGTTTTTATGAAAGAAAAGGTGGATGTAGTTCAACGTCAAGTGATGGCTGTCATCAAAAGAGGTCATGTGTTCGAGTGTCATGTAATCATGTGCTTTTGGTTTATTATTCAATAATAAACCATTGTAATCGCTCTGGAAAAAAAAAAAATTCTAATCCCCCCACCCCCCTGAAAATTTCATGGTTTACGTTTCAAAGAGTGTAGAATCCGAATCTGCAATAAACATTTTTCCGTCCGTCCGCCGTACGCCGTACGCACGATTTCTCCCAAACGGCTGAAGCAAAAAAGCTGAAATTTTCTGGAAAAATCCATGTTGGTCCGGCGACGCCCCAATTCTTGAGCCAGCTCTCTCACTTAATCTAAAGTGCCCTTTAAGGGTTGTCAAAGTTTTGTAAAATCCCTAAAAACCTCAAAAAAAGTCAAGGCGGCATAAATTTGTACTCTTTTTGAAGAACACTCCACGAGGAATCGAATGAGCCCCTCCCCAGGTCCGTAGGTCAAACCATTCCCGATCTATGGCCCGATTTATGGTGCCAACATTCGGCACCATTATTTTGGTTTATTATTGTTTTTGTGTTGATATCAGTAACTTAGTGACGTAGTGATTTAGTGATGTAGTAATGTGGATACTGGAGTGAACTCCTAAGAGGCTTTGTAGCCGATACACGGGTTGAAGCATTCTGATAATTTTCAGGAAAAATCAGAAAATCAGAAGTTTTCGGAAAACGCTGCAAATTCTTTCAGTGGGGTTTATTATTCAATGATTCATGATTTGAATTTCTACTAAGCTTTGGAGTGTGTGTGTTTCACAGGTGATAGAGCGATTATTGAATTTCAGGAGATATGCATAGGGCACGTAAATCTGTTCTCAACCAAAATAGCTATTTGGATTGTTCAGTTGATCATATTTGTGTGCCTCCTGAAATTCAATAATCACTCTATCAACTGTGAAACACGCACACTCTAAAGCTTAGTAGAAATTCAAATCATGAACCCAAGTCAGTTGAATAATAAACCCCAGTGAGAGAATTTGCAGCGTTTTTTGGTGGATCCCTAATTATATATATTTTTATTTCCATTATGTTATGTTCCATTTCCATGTTTTTTTACGATAAAAGAACCTTCGTTTAACACATCAGGGATGGGAATACGTTAACACCGAAACTCAGATGTAAAACTAATGGTTATAGCATATTTGGGACTACAGTGCTTTCGTTCACGAACTTACGGTGACCACACATTTTCAATTACGTTCGTTATTATTTATGGATTTGAGCATAGTTTTTAATCGCGATATGGAGTAAACGTCCAAGAATTGCAAAGGGATACTTTCGGAGGAAATTAATTATAGAAAGGTGCGTATTCATGCTTAATTTATTAAGATTTTCTAAGAGCTGTCAACCATTAATTAAGGCAGAACGGTGGTGTAGCCCATGTCCCTTCATCGTAGTTCGGTATAAAAAGCACCTCAACTTCTAAAGTATATTTATCATTGTTGAGTAGTAATGTGAACGTTGCTATTGGTTGAATTCCAGCTAAAATGTATCGTGAGATCAGAAAAAAGAAAAAACGCTCCCTTATTCCCATTTGTTCGTGCGTATAGCGTGCGGGACTGTGCTTGAATGTCACACGCCCACGCCGAAAATCAGTTTAAAGGCTCGGATATATACCCGTGAAAGAGGAGGAAGACTGGCAAAACGGTGAGAAAGGACTATGAATTGTTAGCGACCATCTTTTATTGAGTTCCTTTTATACTCCGGCCTCAACCATTTGGTCGCGTTCCAAAGATGAAAACGGAGAGAGGGAGCCTGGCTCCTCCCGTCCTATGATATATTATGCATCTATGCCTATAGGTGCGGATTTCACAGCAACTGTTGGCACTTGAATGGACCTAAACGTGAATCAAAGGGAGAAAAGAATAGGATGGCCCGAAAACGGTAAACCATTAAACCAAACGGTATAAATAATAACGGAACCATATTTATAACCGGGGGTTTCCCTTTCTCATCTTTTCGGGGTAAGTAGCGAGTTCGAGGTCGACTTCCTGCGACGATCTCATTTTCACGCTAACGGAAATCAATGGAATTCCTTTTACAGCCTCTGCAATTAAAGAAATGTATTCTCTATCATTGTGGGAACCACGTGTATGTTTATCATTTCAAGCAATAAAGGTACCAGAACGGCGGCATACCAAGCCGGATTTTCCCGGCCGTTAGCGCGGACCCCCAACGGACGATTCCTTCAGGAAAATCCGGAAGGGGGAAGCTAGACGGGGTGGTATGTATACAACCAGCCCTTCGGCAGAAGTCAGTCAGCTAGTGGAAGCCCTTCTGGGAGTATTAATAGAACACTTTGGTTTCCTACTCGTAACCTAACTTCTCCTACTAGCTAGGTCAGTTGGTACCTTCTTCCCCTTTTCACCAAGGATGCAGTAAGGGCGGATCACGGTATCCGGTAACGACTGCACCTCCGAAGGGTTAAGGATCCCTCTCCTCATACCGTGTACCGTAAGGGCAAGGAGATCTCTCCTTAGTAACGACGGCTTACCCTTCCTCAAGGTTTAGTCGGGAGGGATGTACGCTGTTCTGGTAACACCGACTAAATCACTTCCTATCCGCAGATATCATCTAGTAACACCGATCGAAGGTACCCTAACACACATAATAATCGAAGGTACCAACAATTACCTGATAAAAAGGAAAAGTTCAATAGTTTGAAGGCTGTGTTCCTAAAACCAGTCCTTAACAATCATTATAGAGTAGAAAGACCAGAAAACTATGAATTACATTCGCTTTCATCATTAAATATGAGTAACGGACTTATAAATTACAATTACTAGATGGGTTCTACTCAACTATTAGTATTCAAGCAAGTTTAGTTATTCTGACACGCTTGTGTAATGCTCTACATCCCAGTGATGTTGCACTAAGAACACATTAAATATTTCATTGGTTCAGAATAATTCAGTTTGTTTGTCATAGAAATCAACCAGGACGGTTATGTAGTTAATGTAGATATTTAGTTATAATCTTGGGCTCACAGTTTAATAAAATAAGAACTAGGCATCTGCTTTACAAGAAGACACCATGTTACATGTCTATAACTTTGATTGGGGGTCTTATAACGATTCATCTTGAGAGTTGTGAACAAACCCTTCACATTTGGACAATAGGCCTCGATAGTAGAATGAATAATATGTATAAGTATTTGTTGCAACATTGCATTTGACAAATTTTTGGAAACATTATATCTGAAAGTTGAAGAATTCAAGTTGTATTGATAGTAGTAATATTTTATTTATTATTATTATCGGATGCACAAAAACATATCTAAGGTGAGTATGAGTAAGCGCACAAGGAACTATTGACCTTATTTCAACCAAATTTACAGTAACTGTAGTAATTTATAGTAATTTGTAGTAAATGTTACTACAATGAAATCATCAATATACGAAACATGTTTAGGAAGTTCTGTAGCCGCTATGTGGGGCGCAGGAACTCGCCGATCATTTTGAGATTGCTCCCGTCCAAATGGGTTCGCCAGAATAGAGGTAAGTTAGGAAAATAGATATATACATTCGTATGAATAAACATTGAGTTGTATATACATGTCGGCTTCATACGATAAATATGGTAGAAATTCGATTATGGAGCCACTCAGGATCGGTTATGAGCGAAATTCGAGTTTGCTTGTCGCAACGTTCGTTTTGGTTGACCCCTCCAGAGCTTGGAAATATCTATGTCACAATGCGCTCAATACAAGGTAGTGGTATTAAGTCGCACTTTTTAGATTTATCGGTTGCATTAAAAGTTCTTGTGATAGTCCAATTCCTGAAGATTTTAGACTCCGGAATTTCGATCCTGTGTGCCAAACCAAAGAAAAATATGAAATACCTTAAGAAAACTAATATTTTGGTTCAATGTTGATCGACTTCAGGAGTTCGGGCTAGAAATAAATTAACATGGTAAAAGGGCTATTCAATCAGGTTAGCGTTTGCACTTTCAACATGGGCTAGAAATACTTACATTGGGCTAGGGAGAAGGGCCCTTTATTTGAACACACTGTATCGTACATAGAGTTTTTCCGGAGTGACCTCGCCAAAGTGGATGGGGCAGTTTTTCTGGAAAAACCACCCCATCATATAGCTACTGGTTTTCTTACTTAAATCGCCTATCCAGCTGCTCCTGAGGTTCTGACATAATGAACGACATTATTTCGAAACAATTACCAAGACCAGTGTTCTGCTAGGACAATATAATAGTTTCATTAAGCCGTGTGTCATTCAATTGCAGCAAAGCTTCCCTTCTCCAGTCTGCAATATTAAGCATCGCAACTGTGGAACCTTCGCCTGCCAATAAGGTCTGTCATTAGACCAATTGAGGACGTTCTTGGGAATTGGAGTTGCCTCGAGGTTGTGGAGAATTAAGATGTACTATAATTGATTCGCGATAGGGATATCGATCTAATCGGTGTAGAAGTGGTAATTTGTGTCTCACTTTTGAGTAGATGTTCGAAGAAAGATTCATTTCGGGGTAGAATATTTTGGGGTGAACGTTTTAAAAACCATACCAAAAGAAATTATATACATCGGCCGCAGTCAGAACGATTCATGGATGCAAACCGCTCGCCCGGCGCCAATGTCTGTGAATAGATGCATCCCGATAACCTCATTTTAGATAGACTGCATTTTCTCCCAAAAAAACAACAAAATTCTCAGCCTATTCATTGTTTTTGCTATCTGAAAAGCTAAATTGACACATCAAAATGTCAAACAAACTATAATAATCGACATTTTCGGACGTTGAACAAGGGTAGGGCACATAACAAACGAACTATTCCTAATGGTAAGGATTGTATACGCTGTCAGGCCTCCAATTCTCGACCGATTTACTTGATCTTTATTTAGTTCAACCCCAATTTTAGTCTGGTTGTATAAGAAACTTCGAGATTATCCTTTTTCTGACACAATAGGAAATGGGGGTTGTAACTCCAATTCTCTCAATCGCTACTCAAGCAGCAATTCTCGACAAATTTCCTTCCTTCTCCTATTGTTTCATTAAGATTTTAGTTTAGTTTTACCATATTTCAGTACTCCCTAGTTCAATTATGGAAGAGGTGGGCGGAAAAGGTGACAGTGATAAATCATTATTTCGAAGATGGTTCAAGTCTAGTTGTACAATAAAACTCGAATATGTTGAATATTCATCAATGAGGAGGGGGGGGGGGGGGAGGATTGAAAAGGTAATGAGCAATCGATCCAAGCCTTGCTCATACTGTCGATTTCATACTGTCGAATTTTGGTCTAGTTTTAAAACTCATTTCAGATCTTTCAAATTTAATCATGGATGCAAGTATTACTTTCCTATATATTTTGCTATATATTGATGAAATATTCCTACAGCCATGAACTTACATACATGTGCAATACAGCAGAGATGGGTGGGTGTTGTGTTTATATCCGTGAATCGTTCGAATATCTCCAAATGGATTTTCGATAAGCCTCTGGATATAATTATAGAACATTTCTATGCTGTTGGGCCGACGTACGTTGGTATTCATATCTGTACATAAACAATTTCAAGCCATACTATCGAATTTACTAGCATATTAACAACGGTCCGCTTCCCCCGATCTAATGAAACATATATCAAATTAGTCGGAGTGCTGCCAGAGGGAACGTAACGTAAATCAACCGTTGAAGCGATGAGTTGATCTGTGATGGATGTGCATCATTTTCACAACGTCAGTTCAAGCTTCAGGGGGTTATGATCAATGTTTCATCCATTATTTCATTTCCGCGAAAGGGAGCCGGGAGTCCGGGGCGCCGGGTCGAAGGATTTCATTAGCCGAGGGACCCCACGGTCGGAAAGCAGAGCTGCAAGGTATATGATGTAGAGGAGTCCGCCCTAATTGTTTCGTCTCGCCTTCACTTCAATCAGCTTCATCTTCTGCTGGGAATGACTGTGGCAAACGGGAGTCGCCGTTGTGCGCAGTAACACCCGCCGGGGGTTGGGATTGATTATCCAATTTTCCGCCAAGAAATCGAGTTTCTTGTTCCACAAAATCTGACAACCTATAAACGTAGGAAATCTTCACTCTACATGAGCTGAGAAACTTAAATGTGTAAAATACTCAAGATCCTTTTCGCAATCGTCAATAGCATCGGAGTATTTTTTGGTAACTTATTTTGAAGTTCTAGCACGACAGTCGAGTCCAGCTAGCTACTCGAGTTGAGCGCACATGTTTCGTTTCAAATGCTCAAGAGTCTTCCCATAGGTTGCAAAAGCTTACTTTTTACGTTCGGAATATGAATATGGTTGATAGTCATCCATGATATGGGGGGAGAGAGAGGCTTTACCATATGCAGAGTGCCCGGGGCCAGAAGCCAGATATCGATGTCATTGAGCCTGTCAGTGGCACCGTGGACATGGACCAGGCCTGGAGGGCTAAGAAAAGTAAATATGATAGGAACAGTCTGATGGAAGCGGTAGATGAGCTAAGAGGAGTGGCCCCTTTTTACATCAAGGGTGTGAACGCAACCGTTTCATAGAGCGGAGTATTATGCAGGAAAAATGCTACGGAGTTACTTGAACTAGGCATCTCGACAGGATTACTTCGTGGTATCACCACCCGACTTATCCTTCAACCTTTTTTAGTGTCATTACTCACAAATCTGTGCCACGAGGAAATACTGCACTTGTTAAATGAAGGAGATTGGGTATCACTTGCTAGTTATGGAAGTGTGGCCTGCAAATACAGAAGAATGCTGATCCGGGAATTCAATTGGTGAATAATAATTTTGTTTTTATGTGCTGAAAACGAAAAAAATACTGAAAAAAATCCTAGACGTCTGGTTTGACGACAAATCGTATACATTATGCAATTTTTGGCGATCGATGGAGTATTTAATCGCAGAATATTGTTTTATAATAACCATTAACACATATCTGCAGTAAAATAAAAAACTCCCAAATTATGTCGAATAGTGAACCAAAACCTTTCTCTCAACAGGAGTAACTTAATCTTTAGCTGCTGAGTTATATTTTTAAGGCTCAAAAGCAAGAATTTATTATTGCGAGGGGTGTTTTTTCGCGGTACAGACATCAAGAGAAGAATTTCGTGTACTTTTCTCAGGAGGATGACCTGGTCTATTGCACTGATGTTGAAGGCTTAATGGGCCAGTTTAAGATTCGGTACGATGCCACTGAATGGCGTCTTTTTATTGACTCATCGAAAAGAAGTCTAAATTATATGCTTCAATCCCTGTGGGTCAACACCTATACAAATTTGAAATTTGAAGTACAGCGACCATGGATGGCTGTTATGGGGAGATTTGAAGATTTTGTGCATGCTCCTTGGGCAGCTAGCTGGATTCACCAAATACTGTTTTTTATGCCAATCGGACAGCAGATACCGTGTGGCTCACTGGACGAATAAAAAGTTTCACAACAAACCTTGGTCAAAGTTTTATTATCAGTTCGTGCTTCCCGAAAGATATGCTTCAAATACTTTACTAAGTTTCCAGGTCTGTCCTCAACTAAAGGAAGGAGTTTTTGTTGGACCAGACATCAGAAGGCTTATAGCAGACACGGACTTTCGGCACAATGACTTCACCTCAGCCTTTGCGTTTACTGAGGTCATTATAACAAGGACCCTAACTTTTAATGCATTTCAAGCTCTTTGCCTGATGAGCTTGAAAGTGCATTTTCCATTCGCACCTCGACTATTTCCCCCAAAATTTGGGAGCTGTAAGTTCGATTGGACATTCGGAGAAGAGATATCAAGGAAGATGGAGCGTTACGATGATGGCCGATACTGCTGGATGCTGGACCTTCCAGATGCTGCCCACAAGCGGAAATGTACCAAGAGAAGCCTCGAGGGAAAGAGAAAGCGGTTTTAATATGTTAATTGAAGCAGTTGAATTTTGAGTTTTTACAATTAAAAAAATTCACCTACAAGCGTCAGTTTTCATTTCAGTAAGAATATATACCCCTGATGATGGAACTGAAATTGTTCGAAACTGTGACGTCCTGGAAAAAAATGGAAGTCATTTTCGCATTCAGCGCACCAAAAAACATGGATATCAGATTGATTAACCAAAACAGCTTTTCAAAAAATATTTTTTGCAGACCTGTGTAATTTTGTTTTTATGGACTCTATCATATGCGGCATCGATGGAGAAACAATGTTTTATGCATAAGGCAGACTTATAGTCTTTAGCTGTAAGCATATTTTTAACGACTATTATGCCTTTTTTTCCTTATAATTAATTATTAAACATGTTTCTGCATTCATTCATTCATTCATTAAGTACTCACAAATCAAAATATCACTTTGCTTATGAGCATACGTAAATCTTTTAGGATTATTTTCTCAAGCTCCAGTGGTCCTGTCGCGCTCCATTTTTGAAGAAAGATCTAACCATGTCGTGTAAATTTCAGCAAAATTCTATCATTATTCGTTCCGATACTGAATTATAACGAATTACCAGAAATACACGTCGACTAACCTTTTGAAGGCGTTGGATGTTCGTGTCAAGTTCCTATTCTAGATCCTTCGAAATTATCCAAGATATTTCAAAAGATTTAAATCTATGTGTTCATGTTATCTAGGATAGAGTTATGTATCACACTCACGTTTGGAGACGTTTTCAGTTTGGTACGGTTATGTGTTTTGAATTACTTTCTACTAGAACCATTTTTATCAATTTTATCCGGTATATTTCCAGACAAAGTGATTTTACTGAAAGTTTGTTCAGTAATTTGCGGCGTTCTAGCTTTTCCGGAGAGAAACAATTTTACTCGAAGACCGTAATTGCTTTGTCAGTCGCATTCTCAGGGCCGACCGGTGTCACATCAAATAACCGCAACTACGACAAAGTCAAACATTGAGATTCAGCAGGTGATTCAAGGCCTTGACGTAGCAACCATCAAATCGTAAAACAGTGACAAATGAGTGCTAAGAGGCGAGATTATTTTATTCGTTAAACAAGTTATTGAAAGAATCTACAGATTGGAAGTAAATCTAGAAAAAATTAAGAAAAACAATAGAAACGATCTCATTCTTGAAATTTGTCGAAGGGAAATGAAACATTTATATTCTCACAAGAAAGACGATAGATATTGTTAGGTCGCAAGTAAATGGCTTCCAGAGAATTATGATATTATAGGTATAAAACGTTTAGGAAACATCCGCCCTTCTGTAAGTCGACCTGTCCTTATTCAATTTGGGAATAATTTCTCCGAATTTAAAGCCCGCCAGAACATTTCCGAGTTCAAAGGATCCCAATTTAATACGTCCGAGTTTTACTACAGACGAATGGGGGAATTAAATAAACATCTCCTGTCCAGAGGGTTTTAAGCGAGGAATCATGAAAAGCTAATTTGTTTCCCCATCCGTCTTGAGAGGTGGAGTATGAATGGAGCTAATTTTAAGGATTCTGCAATACAATTATGGAGTATTTGATTGTCTAGTTTAGATAATGTACCTCAAACATTTAATCTTCCGGTGCAGCACTGCTGCTACTGATGATGTAGGTGATTTTTTACGAGACGCTGTGTGTCTATATACGGTGTTTTATTGTTATTATTCGATTTTTAATCATTAAATAGTAAAATTAAGTAGTATGATCAATTGAAAAATATAATTTTTTTTGATCAATCAAGAATTTCGGCTGCTTCATCATTTCTATCATCAGTTTAATGCAAATATTGTCATTGCCTTCCTACACTGCAAATACTATTTCTCCATAATAACCCAGAATAGAACCTTCTCAATTGATTCAGCACTCCGATGTTTAGAGGCTCGTCTGAAAATAAGAGCTCAGATTCGCACACTTCCAAAAGACATACAACTGTTCCACGGGGCATAGTGGAAAATATGACCGCTTTAGGTGGACAAAAGTCAAGTCAAAAGTTTGGAATGTCTGAGTGCTTTACCTTTTTATCATTAGTTAGTGAGACTCTTAATACTAATATTTCCCGCCATACCGTGTTTACAAACAAATAGTAAAGAAGTGAATCAGTCATGTTTACACAAGTGTCTAATAATCGGCAGTAGGATTATCTTTATTCGATGGCCATTATGTTCAAGGCAAATTTTTTTTGTTCAACAATGGACATTACTGAGACAGGTAAGACATTAAATTTCCACATTCATTATTGAATATAAATTGCATTCTACCTGTAGATTTAATTGAGCAATTTGTAAATGTATGCTCCTATTCAATAGGTAACGAAAAACTATATTATCCCCAAGTTACTCCAAGGATTTGTTTGCAGGATTTGTTTCATCAATCCATCTAGTCTTCAAATGTTGCAACGAATTTTTCGGATTTTTCGCGTTTTGGGTGATACATAATTTTTTTTTCAGTCAAATTTTAGCAAATCAATTTGATTAAAGACCACTGTGTGCTCGTCAATCATGTCAAAAAATCAACTGGATTTTTTAAATATTATTTTTCCCGTATTCTGGGTCTTCAATCCGTTGAATGTATGGAAAGTTTTAAATTTTAGTAAATAAATTTGGATATGGCTCGCCAATCAGTCAAAAAAATTTCATTATTAATCCGTGATCCGGGATACCCAAAGGTTGGATATGGTTTCAGAATTTTGTACACCTAAATCGGTCATATTTTCCACTGTGCGGCGGATGAGCATTGCATTTTTTGAATCTAGGCATCTTGAAAGTTCAAAAATTACCGATCAAATAAGATAAAAATAGAAGTAAACTAAAATCGACTTCAGTCGGTTTGTTTGGCCTCGGTTAATTGGTAAAATTGATTTGGGAACGCCGATTGTGAAATCGATCCCAAAATCGATTTTGGTGGTTCGATTTGACTACCCTAATCTCTACTTCGGTAACAATAATCGTGAAATGCTCCTATATTGGTTTCTCTGATAAATGAAGGTATGAAAGTGTGAATGGTATACCATGACTGACCTAAACCACTTGCTGCTCCAGAAACATAAAAAACGCTGCAAATTCTTTCACTGGGGTTTATTATCCAATTTCATACATTAGGCTTGCATTCATGATTTGAATTTCTACTAAGCTTTGGAGTGTGCGTGTTTCACAGGTGATAGAGCGATTATTGGATTTCGGGAGGCACACAAATATGATCAACTGATCAATCCAAATAGGTATTTTGGTTGAGAACTGATTTAAGTGCTCTATGCATACCTCCTGAAATTCAATAATCGCTCTACCACCTGTAAAACACGCACACTCCAAAGCTTAGTAGAAATTCAAATTATGAATCATTGAATGATAAACCCCAGTGAAAGAATTCGCTGCGTTTTTTTTTTTTTTTTTTTTTTCAAGAGCGATTACAATGGAAAAATATTGTATTTGAAAATTTTAAATTTCGTAAGACGGTGCATGCATATCAGAATGCGTGTATCGGCTATAAACCCTTCTAGGAGTTCACTCCAGTATCCACATTCACTACATCACTAGGTTACTGCGATAAAAAAAAAAAAAAAAACTGTGTTTTTGTATTGATTGCAGTAACCTAGTGATGTAGTGAATGTGGATGCAAATGTTGGCACCATAAATTTTCTGGGGGGGTTAAAAATTTTTTTTTATCACGTGCAATAATTGTAAGCAATTTGTTTGCAAGATACACTCAACACATACTGCAACTTGGAAAGATTGTGATGATTTAGCAAAAAACTCCTTTGAAGAAAGAAAAACGCTCTTTTCATAAATGCCTATGATATAGATACATATTATGTCTACATGAATAAAAATCGATTGTGAAGAAATAAAAAAATTGGCGATCAACATTTTTTGTGAAAATCGAAAATCTTTTGCCAGCCCTGGTAAAGACAGCACATGAAAACATTTCACACAGAACTCAAAATTGATAGATTCCCCAGTTTTTGCGCCTTTGTTTTCCCGTTCAGTAGAAAAAATATTATTAGTGAAAGTTAGATTGCCTCCGGTTGAACGGGCTTCAACTTTGCGGCCGGAGAGGCGGCTTTGCCTTGGGAAACTTAACATGTCAGGGGGTTAATTGGAGCTGAATCGAGCAGCACTTACCTCATTCCTCGATCCAAACTTTTAATTGAATCGGCTCGGCGGCACCATGTGCTCCTAGACTCCAACTTGAATAGGAGTTGGAAAGCTTCTTTTTTTTCCCCCACGTCCCGGATCCATTTCCCCGCTATTTCCGGACGTTCGAAAATGTTTTCTGGGGCTAATGAATGGAGTTCATCATCTCTAGTGGATCTTCAACGACGTTTCTTTTAATTTGAAAGCGGGGCTGACGCGAAAGGTTAACTATCGTTAGCGTATGGATGTAGGTAACATCATTAACTGGTTCAAGTTTATCTTTTTTCTGTTCTGTACTTTCGTGATTGCTTTGAATTCCATCAGATGAAACTGTTTTCTTTTCACTCAAATCTGAATTTCCACTTGCATTCCACATTCTAGACCATTCGTTTCGTGTTCGTTTATCTGTGTACCTGATGTAATAAACTCAATTTTTACGGTTTTTCTACGATTTTGATGATATTTCCGCTGACACTTCACAAATCAGCACTTCAGTTTATCCATCAAATTTACGTCTGACAAACAGCAATTGTCCAGCAAATTTTCTCATAAATGCGACTTTTCTAAAACTTCCATTTCCTCCTTGGATTTTTTTTTTTTTTTTTTTTTTCAAATCCTCTGGACGTTTTTTCCAATAAACCAAAACCAGTTCGGCTGGTGGTCCATCTTTTTTTCGAATATTATAATTTATCCAGTAAAAAGAGCGAACGTTAACAACTTAACATAATGGTACATGTATAAAGAGCGAGCGACTTCACCTACGAGAGGTACAGAGGTATGGAAAATGAGCTAACGATTTTTTACGACGAGCAATGGTTTTCAAGGACGCTGAACACGTATTCTTACACCTAAAACGTAAGACATTCGTTCATAGTTTATTGCTGAAGGAATTATTAATTTCATAAGTTAGGAAACGTTCAGGTGAACATAAATTGTACGAACCTCCACCTAGCTTCTTCTGAATCCATATCTCGACCTTTTCGAAAACGATATCCTTCGAATACAATTATTGAGTTCCCCTGTTTCCCGATCACAACTGAACATTCACTCACATTCGGCATGACTCTTGAAAGGTCGAAGACAAACTGATTACGATGAGCCCACCACACAAAGTTGGAGGCAGTTCATTTAGATTTATTCTTATTCGTATTCGTATTCTTATTTGATCTATTTACACGCCCCATGGCGAATAGTTTGAACTCCGTTCGCTCTTTTTACATGAGAGTGCCACCTCATTAGGTAGACTTTCACATCGTTAATGGCTTTGTTCCCTCTTTTTGCCATCGCCCATCCAGATTTTGCACCAATAATCTTGAGGTATTTAGCTTTTTGAAACGTTAACCAATAAATTTAGTGCGGATCGAGTTATCACTTGCATGTTTACCAACATATATTGGTCTGCAAAAAATTATATTAGCCTGCAAAAGGATATTCTTCAAAAGTTGTTTGAAATTTGGTCACTGACATTTATGTACTTCTCAGCGCTGATTTAAAAAATGCGATCCATTTTTTCTATCACGTCAGGTTTTCTCACTAAACAGTAGTATTTTTGGGTATAATAACAAAATTTAGGCAATTTTCACATTTTTTCCAATGTTATAAAATTTTATTTCATCTATTAATCATGGTCTAAACTACATTCCCAGTACACTTCCATTTCTCCCCAAGCTTATAAGTCCTTGTAATAACGCGTTCGCTTACTGTTGAAGCTTATTTTATAGCTTTTCCGGCTGTGGATTCGTTGACCATCTCAGCAGCAGTCCGCTATCATGTTTACGTTCCATTTTCCTTGATATCAGATACCAAGGAGATTCTTCTTTCCATTTCTTTGATGTCTTAGTGGAATCTTTCGCCCTGCTCTTCATTTACATCACCAAGGTTTGCAGGGGAGCTGTCAAGATTTGAGTGGAGAAAATGAACTTTAATAATCATGTTAAAGTTGTCGAGCATGTCTGCGACCATTGTCTTGTAGCATGGATCTCTTTTGTTTCCTAGGAAATCGGTAAAAACAAATTAAAAATATATCCATGCTGCATTTTTTTGTGTCCATTTTGTCCAAAAAGTTGGTATCTGCCATCATATTATCTAATGTCTGGTCCAACAAAGATCCCTTCCTTAAGCTTTGTCTCAGATAAACCAGGAAACTGTCCACAAAGATATCTGGAACACTCTCCTTCTTTTGGCAATGCCTTAAAAAATTGTTTCATCAGCCTCAACTTAATGTGAAGTGGTGGCAGTGCCACCTTTTTGGAATCCACAAGGCTTTTCCTCTCAACATTTTTAACCCCTACTTGTAAGGTTTTTCGTAAGGACCAAGCTTTTTTTAATGCAGTGTTGCTTTCTGTCTCTACTGTCCCATTCATAGAGAAAGCAAGCGAATTTTGTATAGCCACTTTCTTGACCAAGCAGCATTGAAATCACTTTTAAATTACCACATAGAGTCCATAGTGGTCTGGATAGCAGAGTTTGCTTAAAACCAGCTCAACGTTTTCATAACACATTCTCAAGGTTTCTTTATTTTACGTATATCTAGTATAAAAACGGCTAAATAACAGTTTATTGAGATCCTAAAAACGAAAATTCTTTCTCACAAGAGTGCTGAAATATGGAAAAAGGTTACAACTAGACAAGCAGTTTGTGAAATAACTGTACGTGATGGAATTTTTTCACTATTTTTCCCAAAATACTATAAAAATCACTTGATAAATTTCAAATAATTTTTATGTCGCAGGCCTATGGAAGGGAAATATTTAGCGGAAGCTATGTTTTTGTGAAGCTATGAAATTTTTTTTTCAAAATCAAAATTCCAGCTTCCATTTTACATTTAAACCACTGTTATCCACTTTTGTCTCAACTTTTAAATTTTGTTAAAAAACATTTCAGAATTTTCAAATTGAATTATGGAAGGGGGTGAATAGAGAGGAGGAAGTAAATTTTAAAGTTAGCGTTGTCCAGAAAGGGAGATGGAGGGGGTATTGGTACCGCAGCTCGAACCTACTAGAATTCTCAGCCGATTTTCTTTCATTTTTTGTTCATTAATTATGACTTTGTTATTTCAAAAACACTCATGAGTAGGCCTGATCGTTTAGAAACCGAATATATGGACGTTCCTTTAATACATGCATTACTTGAAAGTATATAATTGGGAAACTACGTAGACTACGTACGTAGTTTGGTTTAAACTGGTAGACAATGTGGAAGAAAAACCCGCCCTTGTGCTCACAGATTTTCCGGTATTACCGCCGAGCTGACGCTGGAAGGGGAAAAAGACCCGCCGTCCTCTTTCCGTCTGATTTTCAGGGGTATAAAATATCCTTAGCCAGAATGACGAAGGTGCGCGGATCCGGTCCTCCAGGCTTTCCTGGGAGAGATCCCGGGGGAGATCTCCAGATGGGGTAACGAGGGCGGGGTCTTGTCCTTCCTATTCATTGAGCTTAAAGAGGTTCTGGAGCTCTGGGGACGCCGGGAAAGGCTGCCCAGAAAAAAAGGACTATAATGTTCGCCCGTGGTAGTTTCATTCCCTGGAAAGCTCACGTTGAGGATGAAGGCTTAGAGGACCGAAAAGCAATTCAAGATTTCTTCCAGGTAATTGGCTATACCCTTAGTTACAAGACTAGTAGCTCCTAGTTCACGAAGTAATACAATACCATCTTCAGTTGTTCTAACGATGAAACACTGCTATGTGACTAGCGAGGTTATATTTTCCCCGCTTCATCAATACTATTACCATTCGTTGTAGGATAGATAGTTAGAAAGATAGATCGTTTATTTACATCATTTTACATTATGCATTCTTCAATTGAATAATAAATTATGAACAAGCTGGATCATGTAACACCGTGGCTCAGTCCAGAGTTGGTTCTTACTTTTAATTTTTATGAACTACCCATAACACTATATTTACACCACATTCATTATTAACATTTAGATTCCACATCCATTTTCGCACACATCCATGATGTACTTAGTAGATACGCCATTTATATAGCTGCTAATTTTATATAATCATTAATTTTAGTCCATAAAGTGCTCACATGGGTTATCTCTCATTATTTCACAAGTTTCTATTTTGAATAGCTGTTCACTAATAATCTTCATTAGATTTTTAATTTTTTCAAAGTCTCAATTCACTATTTGCATGCCTCTGTATTTTGTCGTCATTTCAGCAAAGGTATTTTTTACTCTCGGCAACTTGAGTCTGTATGATTTTGATTGCCGCTGTCTCACATCAGCGAAATATATTTCGCTGATAATAGTATATTATACTATTGAGTTTACGAATTAGTTTGAGCATATTCAGTGTGTAGGTTGACAGTTAACAAATTTAAATCACGAAATAATGTATCGCTGGGATGGAGCCTGGGCTTATTAAACAATGCCCTTAATGTCATTTTTCGAATCATAAAATTTTTATCAATTAGATGCTTTAAAGTGATTCTCCACATTATAATGGTATACTGTAAAATTGACTCAAATAGAGCTTGATAAATATTGATCTTCAGTTCTTTTGAAAGAACTTTGATTCTATACTGGGTATAGGCACATTTTCTTAGCTTTTGACTCAAACTTTGAATGTGGTGGGTCCATTTCATATGAGAATCAAACGTATCTATAAAATAAACTAAGTTATTAACTTTTTTTTATTTTCGAACAGTCACGCTTTAAGTCATAGCAGCTGTGTAATGTCAAAGGGTCACTCGATGTTGATTGTGGTTCTATTTTTCTTGCTATATCCATGAAAACCGATTTTGTAAAGATAGTAACCTTGTTGGTGTTCATCCATAATTCATCGCAGGATATTGGTATCTGTTCTGACTTGGACTGGAATTATTAGATTTCCGTTTATCTGGGTACCTCGCCCGATGCCACGGATTCGTGGGTCATCGTGGATTGTCTTCTGTCATCCACGGTATTTATGCCAACCTGACACATCAGTAATTGTGTAAAAGTAATCGCCTGTCATGGCGCACACGTCATCCAAAAATGTCCTCTAGCGCACTGTTGTACCGATTCGGAGGCTCTACTTGGAAACTCTAACTTTTTCTGCTTGCAATCCAGTTTATTTCGTGGTGATGTTTGACAAGGGAGGACAACCGATATGAAGTTTGTTAGAGGTAGTTGAGAAACTGAAAATAACGTTTGCCAAGCCTATCGGGGTAAAATGAGAACATGTATAACGTGATGAAGCAGTGGCCATGAACTCAGGAGGCTACATTCTCCTCCTCGATGTGGTTTCCGATAGATATCGGTGAATTGTCATCCAGCGGCTGTGATGTGAGGAAAGAGAACAAATGGTGAAAATATGTGGTTCGTATGGCGAGTGACCAGAGCAAGAAGCCGGGTATGATTGCCGTTTGTTGGGGGGGCTCAACAACCCTTGAATCCATTTTGTCAGTCGATATCTAATTTGGAAAGCTAAGGTAGGCAAATGTGAGAGGAACGACGCTGGACAACCTGCAATTCTTAACCGATTTTTTTTATTCTTCTATTCTTCTTCTCAATTCTTTTTTTTATCCCGATTTCGTGCTACAAACGTCAAAAATTTGGAATTTCGTTTTGAGAGGCGGGATGGAGAGAGTAACATACAATCCGTTCAGACGCTGCTCGTACAGCTAGAACTCAGATATTCTTGCTCCTTTTTTGTTCGATCAAAAATGTCGGCCTAATTTTGAAATATATTTCGGAATTTTGGAAGGAGTTGAATGGACGCTGTAGTAGTGAAAAAAATCGTTAATTCTCCTATATTTTATATAACTCTTTTTGCTCCATCCCAATTGATTCCAGTAGAATAAGGGGGGTTTGGCCGATCCGTTTGAGCACTCGTTATATCTACTAAAATTCTCATCCGATATTCGTACTTTAGGTCTTCTTGAATCAATAATTCTCCCTAACTTTTAAAACGTGTAAAAGTGTTTATAGTTAAGTTTTCATGGTTTTTGGTGAAATCATATAAAATGTCGTAATAGGTCTCTCAAATGCATGCATTACTTACCAATATATTTATCAGCCAAATCGTTAACCTATTTGACAATTCGTTAATTTTTGATAACTCTACTTTCCGTTCTTTTGTTATCATTATCTAGAAAGCAAACTTCATAGTTCTTCAAGGTAGTGTTACATTGATTAGAAAGTTTTGCCGCGTCGGAAGATTAGTTGAATACCAAGAGGAGGAGTTTTACACTTTTATCAACGGGTTATAAACTTCTTCCTTCCCCGCAACTTTTTAGGAGGGCTTCCTTCCACGAACCTGGACTCGAGGTCGAAAGTTTCGACCTATCCCAACGTTTAACTATGTTCAACTATATTCCCTAACTACTCCCTTTCCCTATCTAGTTCGGTAAGTATAATGGTACATCGACTAACGACAAAATGGCTGAAAATGATGAAGACACCTGACGTCAATATGAATCATATTTGGGTCATTCTCAAAATTTTCTGTTGGAACTCCAATTTTCAGAAAAGCGAATGTAAAAATTAGGTTGACAAAAAATAAGGAATTATGTTGTAACACTAGGGCATACACGATTGGGCATAACTAGCTAATTACAAATCAAATAATAAAACTAGAAATTAATTGAATGATCATGTGGTGACAGGATGACGTGTGCGGTATTTCAACTAGTTTCTTTCATTCAAATGTCTCCTCACCGGTTACAATAGAGCTTTAGAAATTCACCACAATTATGCATATCCTTCAAATCTGAATTTACAAACGTAGACTTTATAATGAGAATTACTTCGACAGGTTTCTGCGTAGAGAGTTCAATCTGCAAGGTTGTGAATAGGTTGGCGTAATAAATTGCATGAAAACGATTTTTTAACAAATTGTTTCTTCTAAACTTATATTTTTGAGCATCAAACGCTTAGCTGCAACCGAACTTCCGATAAACGTTACAAAACGGTGTCAAGAAATATTTTAGAATGATTTCCGCGTACAACGGAGCCGTCGGTAGGAAATGGAACTTCCGCAAGCTTCAGTAGATTTATGTATTAGAAGCGCAGTACACAGCCACAATGTTCGTAGTTTTAGAAAACAATGCAGAACTTAAATATATTACAAGTAGATACATAAATAGAAGTAGATAGATCGGAAAAGTAAACTTTTGTATAAATACATGAAAGTAATTAGATAATCAATAATACGAGTATAAATGGCACAATACAAAGGGGAACGAGGGGTAATACCGTGCACTTAACTTTAGAACCAAACAGTTAAGGGACAGAACGTCATAAAAATGTTTTTCTTGCACGAATGGCTCTAGAATTTATTCTATTTTCGATATCTGAGTATTTCCCTTACATAAAAGGATTTTTAGGGGAAAATTAGCCGTGAATGTTAATAAAGTGCTTTGGGCCTTTTTCCCCAAATGTGGTTTTCCCACTGTGTGGTTATGTTCCCCTCTCAACCCATTTTTTCCAAAGTTAGAAGGTTAAATGTATTTCATGATTGATAAGTTCCACCGATTCACTCATTTCCCTTCGTATGGAGTTGACTTTCAATTTGCGATGAACTCATGCTGGGAATCTCACCATCCGTTATGTAGTTTGTGTTAGGTAATGCAATATAAGCGATCGTAAAACCAACTTCACTGTTTCTCGGGAAACTTGGCACGTTATGGCCTCTGTAACTTTACATGTCTCGAGTTCTCTGTTGAGGAAAATGAATTATGTGAGTAATATAAGGGAGGGGAGAGTTTAGACCGGAGAGCGAGGCTTTGAAGATTAAGGATTATATTTATCGGTTGATAAGAAAGTTAATTACTATTTGAGACTGCTTCTAGTAATAGGAGCTGGTTCCTTGGTTTTTCGATGCTTTTCCAGGGCTAAACGCCACCTTATAACGGTTTTGTAATTAACTGAGCTGGGTGATGGGTTGTAATGTTATCCCGCCAACCCCTAGGTAAATTACCTACCGCGTTGCAGGCTCTGCCTAAAAACATCTCCCTGGATGTCTGTAACTAGGTAAAGTACCCATTACTACAAGAGGACGGTCCTTTAATAACGTGAAAACTAGTTAAATTGGTACTTACCTATGAAAGCTGAATTGGAAATATAAAAGTCGCAGATAACTCGAATCTTTCAGGAGCATAGGAAACTATTTTCTATCCAGTGTAAACTTGATTAAGTCCTCCACAAAAAACAGAGGGGGGATTTGAGAATAATCAAAGATTGAATTTCTGCCTTCAATCATAAATTCAAATAGTAATACAGGGGATTGCCATGAAGATGATAGTGTTGAATCCATAGACTTGAGTGGTCCTGGGATGTCAAAGCTAGATTGGGTTGAATTATAAATGGTCGAATCTTTTACTTTTCCAAACCATTACAGTCCGATGAATAGTGTCCTATTATTCCATTCTAACAGTAAATTCAACAAAACGGTTAATTCGAGGGGGATCTGCGGACTATACGTAAACCTATAAGAAATCCGTAGACAGGGTAGCCACAGCGGCTCAAGACATCATAAACAGCAGTCACCAATTCAACTATCTTCCTTGAAAGATGGGGTCACTAGTTATATTGGGGGAGCCCAAAAAACAAAATTCTACCAAAACAACTAACAAACGCCATAAACAAATAATCATGCAATAGCTACTCACCCCATTTCAAGTGATTAATTATACTTCATACTTTGCTTAATTGATCAGAAAGGTCACAAAAAAGTATGCGATCGGCATTTAAAAAAATGTTACTCAGCTGATCATATTGATTCTCAACGGTCTCTTACAAGTTCCAAAAAAGATTTAACAACAAACTGCTTGAAGGAAAATATATCTTTCGAACGGGCTAATTCCGCGACACTTGTAGCTTTTTGTCATGTAGTGTAGGAGTATCCACAGCCTTAGAGTAGCTGTGTGATGTCATGAGGCTGATGGCGAGGTGTTGGAAGGTGCTTTGTCTTTCAGTCGCTGGGTTGTTAAAAGGGGCAAACTATTTTTTATGGCGAAGGTCAGGGGTAAGGAGCAGGCTGTATCGTTGTCGTGAAGTGTAATGGGTCCGGCTTAATCCTGGATGTCCGCAGCAAAGTGGGCATAAAGCAGACTTGTGGAGGTAAGGTAAATAAATATCGCAGAAATGATCCTGCAAGCAGAATCTGAGCTGAGAAGAGTGGAAACAAATGTCATTAAGACTATAGAATCGAATGTTGCAGTAAGGAGTGTGATCGGGAAAAAATGTCAGAGTTACTCGAAATGGCTATATCGGCATTAGTGGTTTGCAGTCCCATCTTCAAAGCATTTATGATTGTAATCTCCTATCATCATTATTTAAGAACACTTCTATGAAATTGTAAATAAAAATCTCCTGATTCTGCGTAAGAACTGCAATTTTGGTGTTGGAGCCCCAATATCCAACTCATATATTTAACGGAGTGGACAAACCGAGACAGAAACATCAGTAGTTTGAAACCCGTTTTAGTTTTGTTATTTTTTGTTTATTTTAAATTTATTTGAATGTCTAATTGAAACTTTCCTTAGGATTTTGATTGAATAAACAGGAATTACCGTTACGTGTGCAGTATCGGCTTATATGAACTTATTGGGATGTCTCGTTGATCACTGCTAAAGTTTAAGGTTGAACTTCGAGGAACATTTCGTAACAAAATTGTGAAGCGTCTGTTGAGGGTGCAATCCTGATGTTGTGAACCTCCCACAGGGCTTTCATCGATTTTTTAAATCTCGCTTAGTTTAAAATACTTATAAGATATTTTTCGTGTTTTCGACTATAACTGACTAAAATCAAGATAAATCCCTAATTGAAGGAGTAACTGTAAATTTCGCTATTTTTGAAAAAGCCAAACGAATGAAAAATGAACTTGAAAAATTAAAACCGTAAAATATTGTTAATCTCCATTTTTTGAATTGCTCATAGGTCTTAGCAGTTTAGAGGTGAATTCGAGCATGTAGCCCTAAAATATACGACGAAATAATTAAGTATAATAAAAAAATAGTTTATTTTTGAAGTTGGTGGGAAAATTGGAATAGGAAAACGAGGGTTTTCACAGTGAAATCAACGTTTTTCACCCAAAATTCTCCTCTTCTAAAAAAATTCAGTTTGTCATAGAATTATTTCATTTTTTGTACGTGGATCAATGCTCTTCTTGGGGCCCCCATTCGACAAATAAGGGATTCCCAATCGCTTTCCTCAGGTCGGAAGATGTAAGCGAAATTGTCTCATTAATTGAATTATTCAGCTGTTGATTGATTTAGCTATAGTTGATTGGTTTATAAGAAAAAACATTGGTTTTCCATTAGAATCTAATTTGAGGATAATCCTTCAATTAAGGCAGTTATCATTTTAGTGAGTTAAAGTTGAAAACAAGAAGATACATTTATACGCTTTATAAAATGTTATGGGCAACATAAAATTTTGAGTCTAATAAGTTGTTCAATCGATACCCGATCTGTGGCAGTAACTTCAGGAGAGAGGAAAGTAAAATTTCAAAACAATGTGAGCCAGTGAATGAATTCAACAGTGATTTCAAATATTTTCAAATGATAATTACCTGTAATAATAAACAGGCAATTCGTTTTAACGTAAAATCATTTTAGCTAGTCGATTGTTGTGATAATAAAGTCGAATAAAATCAACATTGACGTGCCAACGTGTTTTACTTGTACTTAGTATATATCTCCAAATGGAATATTCACACTGTCCAAAATGTAAATAACTGTTATTTGGGATCTGAAATTATATCGTCTCTTTAAAGGCAAAAACTGGGATAAACAAGTAAGATGTTGATGTAATATTACATTTTAAATTGAGTAAACTTCAAATCGGTTAGTGAAGAATCTCAGGAAACTCGCTTCAACTAAGGAAGTAGTTGTTTTTATCACAACACTGACCAACAAACATCATCATGCATGTTGCTTGCTGTCATGCATCATCATCTGGTGACATTCAATCGAAATCGAACTACGTAAATGTTTCAAACCTCCATCTTCAATGATACGGTATCAATTCCTACAAACTAAACTTCAACTGTTCAAAAATATCAGAATTGAGAATCCTGAGAATCGTTGTTATTCAACTTTCATCGGTTTCTGATTTATTTCAATCTTAAAGGATACTGGTAAATCTCCGCTTAGCGTCTCAATAAAAGTTAGGATAAAAGTGCCCAATCATTTCATCAAAGTTTCACGAATTTTCCTTCAAAACGTCGGTCAATTTATTATTAACCATGTTTCAAGCCAGTTTTCTAAAAAAAAAAAAAAAAAAATTTGACCAAAGAAATGACTTCGCGAATTATTGCCGAGGTTATTTTCTCTGTATTAGAATAGCCATTCAACGCAAATCACTGATCTATGGATATTAAAAAATATTATCTATGGATATTAAAGAATATTAAAGTTTGTGGTACATTATTTTATTAATAATAACTCGGCACCTTGCCACTCGGTATCTCGATCGATTGGAAATTTGCTGAAGGGATCCACACTAACTTGAAACGCTGGAATTAGAATGGTAGGTGATGATATGAGATAGATCGAGAGCTTTAAAACGTAACGGATATGAAATGACCGAAGGTCCGCGGGAGCTGTTTTAATGTCAGCTTCTGTAAAGGGACGAAGTCATCCAACTGTTTTTCTAAGGAGCATGTAGAGGGAGGGTATGGTACAGCTGCCCGAGCTCTCCCCAGCAGGATGGAATTACACTAGGCAACCACCAAGGGGCGAGTGCGTGCGCTCCGGGCTACATTGAATGGATGTCTCCACAATCGAAAGTAGCCACCACAGTACCTCTTTCCTATCGATCAGTTCCGAAATCGAACGCTCAGAGTTCAGAACCTACATCGAGCTAGAGTGATAAGAACCAATGCACAATCAATACACAGAACCCGGTGATACAACAATCATTGTTGTTCTCCGTCGGTTTGCCCGTTTCCTTGAGGTTGAATATTTGTAACGTTCGGCTGTATATTTTATCTATTCACTCAAGGTTGCGACGCCACTGTTGCTGGTTCGTCAGCAAGGTAGAATTCGTAGATCCCCTGCAAGTTATGAGCAAGGAACGGAAGGAAAATATGTTATAGTCCAATCAACTCAGTTCAGGAATGTAGTCAAATACGTAAGGAGGGGAAATTGACCAGGAGAGAGCATCCGGGCTTAGGGGCAAAATTTTGGTCCCCTTATAAAAAAAAGCCCTACCATTCTTTGTTGTGAGTTCTGCTGGCCAGGTGCCTTAAACCCAGGCAAGAAGATAGAAGCTCGAGGCTCCACATTTAGAAAATGAACCATTGAATACTTTGCATGTAAACAGATCAGCGATTTACATGATATGATTTACTACACAGAAATTCTAAACCTCTGTGTTTGTTATCCCTGTCAGAATGAAAGCGAGTCAATGAAACTCATTATCCATTTTCCAAATGAATATAACATCCCGGGAATGTAATGAAAAGTAAATATCATATTACAGCAAACGATGATGACGGTCAGAACGGTACCACCATATAAAAGTAAATCCAACCCGCCCACACTCTCCGCGTAACGATTAATATTCATGAATAGTGCGGACCTCTATCGGATTGGACCCTACACCATTGCCGCAACTCCCAATCAGTCCGATGGTCTTTACATCCTGCAACCTGCCTACTGTAGATTTCAACTAACTCGTTACCGGTGATCCACATGAAAACATAAATGAAGACCCGGCCGTAATCGTGGGCTTTCCGCATTTAAACGACCCCGGGTCGTAGTTCATTTAAATCCCGTTCGCTTTTTTAAGGGATTGCTAATTAGTACGGTTAAGTCTCACCTGGCCTTTCTTTACGACAACGGTCTAATACAAAGGGCTCTTAAGCCTGAGTCTCCATCCTCAGCCATGCTTAATTTTTCCGTCGTAATCCGGCTATTCATTTATGTTATTTTTCTTCCCTCCCCTTCCATTGTCGGTAATGAGCGTAAAACCAAGCCCACCTGCAATGAGAGATTTGATGGAATGAATTCCCTCTTTGTCTTTACTTTCCAAGAATCAATAGAGAACTATGGAAACAATTCATAAAACAACGTTTACCTCCGTATTTACCTCGAAACTCCAAGTCTCTTACCACCTAACCAGACTAACACAGAACAGCAGACTTTAAAAATTAATTAAACTGCTCTGTTTCAAAAAGAAATTGTTAACTTTCTGGATTCGTTTACTCTCTTGGATTCTGTTTGTACACTCTCCGAAAATCCACGATCTACGCAAAACTTCAATACCACACCTTCAAGACGGTTGACAGTTGACGGTTGAAACATTTTCTAGTTTATGTGCCAGATATTTTCCCTTCCCGTAAATGGAATGCCTTGAAATCAGAGGAATAAGTACTTATCTGAACAAAACTATCAGGTTGCCAACTTGGGAGTGGTAAAAATAATGAAACCCACTCGCCGCCGATTTAACTAACCCTACTTTCCTCAGGAAACAAAAAACTACCGGAAAAGTTTTTATCACGGATCAGGGCTGCAATTCCGGACTCAGAGGTAATACGAAGACCTTAATGTAAACAAAGAAGACTACCAAAGTAATTTAATGATAATCCCAACTATGAATTATCTTATTGAGAATATATGATTAGGACCTGATTGAAGGAAAACAATCCAGAAGCTCTGAATTGAAGTACATTGTTGAAATGCGAATGTATTCACTTATAAGAGACTTATACCTTGTCTTTCCGAATTCTATTGAAAATTTATTCAGTTGCGTTGAAAAAATCTCTATCTATATCCCTATTAATACATGGGTTCTTGAATTACACTGGAAACATTGTTCACGCCAATTTACAGTCAACCAGGATCAGATGAAAACTTCTACGAAACAAAAGAAGTTCTTTATTTGTTGTTGGTATTTCTAAACCCTAAAGACAGAAGTACCTACTGTCAAAAACTATGGATTGATTCAAACTGTCACTCAATTAGGGTAAAGTAGGGTATTGGAAAATACAATAGTAGAGCTGCAAATTCAAAGACCAAAATCAACGACTTATAAATACAAGCGGAAAATGGAACTTGGAAAAATGAACGTGAATTCATCCAACACCTTAAATTCAGGGTCGAGTCATCAACATACCACCATCGTTTCATGAAACTGATCATTACTTCAATATATGAAATACAACATGTGGTTAGTAGTAATAATACAGAAAAGTCCCAGTGACACATGAGTTTTCCAATCTGCAAAGTAAAGTAATAATGCATATAACTTTCCATTCTGTTGGAATCATAAAAATAGACACCATTTTCCACTCTCAAGTGTAAAAATTGGTATTTCCACCAAAAATGGACTCTGTTGGGGAAGTGCATCACTTTATACAAAAGTGGATTCTGTTAGGAAAATAAAAAATGCCAATGTAAAGTGTAAATGGCCATTTGTATTCACCCTGCAAAGTTAGATTGGAGAGGAAAAGTAAAAAAGTAGACATCATTTTCCACTAAAATGGACTCAGTTGGGAATATAACGCAAAATTGGGCATTAATTTCCACCTGCTAAGTAAAACTGGGGAAGAAAAGTGAAAGTAGATATCAATTTTCACTATAATGGGCGCTGTTGGGAAACTAAAGAACAAGTGGGCATTACTTCCCACTCTGTAAAGTAAAACTGGACAGGGAAATGAAAAGTGAAAATTACTATCCGCTAAAATGGAGTCTGTTGGGAAAGTAAAAACATGGCACTCTCTCGTTTCACTCTTCCATAACGGTTTTAGGTATTTAGTCCTGGCTGAAGCATTTTTCATGATAAAAAAACCTAGTTGTTTCGTAAATTAATTTGGCATACCTCACTCAAGTGCATTCAATCTCCCAGTTAACTTATATTCACGAAATCCTCGGCTTTAACCGTTTCACACGAGGTGGGAAAGCGTTCGGTCATTGGTTTTTACTATGGACTCGCCGTTGAGCACAGTTTTCAATCCCACTCGGCGGAAAACCCTCGGGAAAAGCGTCCCTACCCTCACAGTTTTTCGTATCATTTACCACGCAGTTAGGGGCCAGTGACGTTACATGGCCTCTCCAAGTGGCCCTTAACTTTCTTTCGTAACCTCGTAAAGCTCTGCGGCGAAGAGAGAACCCCCCCCCCCCACCTCCGCTTCAAGAAAAAGACGCGGCAGACAAAGAAAAAACTTTGAAAAATTTTCGTAATTTTCCCCAGGATTCCTTCGTTTTTTTTCCCCCAGAGCCGCGTTAGCGGGGTCCGTCCCAATTAAAAACGAAATCTTGGAAGAGTTTACAAAGGTAATGTAATTATGAATCCGAAAGGAGACGACAAATTTCTTTATAGTCGCCGATCCCGAGCCAAAGCTCCCACCATCTTATTTGCAGAACGAAATTCTCTTCGTTGAACTCACCTAATTAGTAGGTTATGATGTTATCATCACATTTATCGTCAATTTCTTTTTAATATTTTTCATTCAACATCACACTAAGTCGTTCAATAAGAAATTGTGGACACTCATCTCAAGGCTAAAACGCAGCTAATTGAAACGCATGAGTTGATTATTTTCAGATGGCCCCTTTACGCAGATTACTGAACGGAGCGGAACGTCACTGCCTAGATGTCATGTCATCATCTAAATATAAAGTAATAGGTACCAATCTCAAGAGAGAGCGGTACAAGTGTTAAATATCACAAGAAATAATTAAAAGCGTAATCAATGGTAGATTTTAATAATAAATAATTATAATGAAAGATAATTATCTATGCTCGCCACCTCACATCTTCATATTTTGTCTGGTCCGCTCAAGATGTCATAAACAGATGCCATATACATTCTAGCACGTTAGAACGATTAGGATCGAAATTAGCCTTAAGGGCGTCCAGATAACTTTAGACAGTGTGCCAATGCGCCAGCGGGGTTATAAGGTTTGTCGTTAGTTGTTTCCATGACAGGAAAGCTCATAAAAAAGGGTTGCTGGCACAAGCCTCCTATAATCTCCAGAGGGTCATTCTGACATCCTCTGGTAATAGAGAGGGTCCCCGGGTTGCATCAAGGGGATGTACGACCATGTCTTGGTTAGAGCTGTTAAGAAGTTCCGAATAGATGAAAACACCGACAATTTCCCTTCGCCAGCGATTATGAACATACTTTTTTTTATCTCCCCTTAAAGACAGATCGAGCACACTGTTAAATAAAAACAAAATAAAAGTGGGGAGGACGCCAAGGTTTACCCGATGCTAACCCTTGGAATTTGGGAAATTGAGGAAGACGGAGGTGGGAGAGAATGACCACCAGTGAAGTGTGAGCCCAGGATGATGAAGGTGGTGATACCACGAATTCCTCCTCACGAGATATCCAGCTCTAGTAACTCTGTGGCACTTTTCCTGCACCACACTCCGAGCCATGACACGCTTGCAGCCATAACCATGGTGTTATTAGGCACCACTGGATGATAATGCACCTGCCGTCTGCTTGGCGACCGCATCATGACAAGAATACGTAGACAATGCTGCTCCACATGATAAAGGTTATCCTTTTTACCTCGATAGGTGTCCCTACAGCAAAATGAGCAGATGAGCTAGGTTTTAGAGCAGTTGGAGTTGCTCGATCGCACCATAACAACTGCTGCCTGACAAAATCAAGGACAGCAGCAGTGCGGGCGAACTACCTGCTAGAGCCCTCAGATAGAGTGTAGACTTCGGATAATGTGACAAAGTCAGACCTAATGGTAATTTAACATTAGCCCATGATAAAAGAACATTACTTAAATAAAATAGAAAGGTAGTTAAGCAGGTAACTAAATAACCTAATCAAAAGAAGTCGTAAAGGAGTACGACAAGAAGGAGGGTGTAAGGCAGTGTAGATTCAAGATAATTCGGCAGAGGCGGACAGGGACAGAGAGAAACGAAAAACACCCAATATCAGAGAATGTAGGTTGACGATCTGGAGGAAATGTAGCGTGAGGCTGCGATATCTGTGATTGGGGCGATGTTCTGCTGTAAGCAACGCATTTTCTTTTATACATTTTCCCACCGCCTTCGCTAGATGGATCGTGTCAATCCGAGGTGATTTTAGTAGAGATCGCATCTACGTGAAACCCTCGGGAGAATTCGCTTACCACAAAACTTGCTCGGCGCCGCCCTCATTTTCGTGAAACGTCGGTATTTTATTGCTTCCGAGTTTATCGAATTGTTCATTGTCGACCGGTGAAGAAGAAGTCCCTTAAAATCCAAAGTTAGGTTTGCCTCTTCTGTCTTTTTACACCGACCTTAGTTCGCCAGTTTGTGTCTCCTTAGGCAGGTGGGAAAATCTTAAAGATCCCAAGGTAGAAATAGGATCTCGTAAAATACCCGCGATGGGATACCGCACTCCACTTTATCTGGGATTCATGCCCACTAAAACCTCGCCTTTTTTTCCAACATTGGAACTAAAAGAACAGTCACTGTTTAACCCATTTCTTCAGGTCAAGTTCTTGTGCTCTTAAGCGATAAACATTTTTTTATTTTCGGTCCGTATGGTCACTCATTCTCTCCCGACATTGGATAATCTTCTTCTGTATGATTTATTCTACATGGACAGCTATGAAGGTCCATTTCTTAAGTACTTGGAGTATTCCACGTCAAAGGGTGAACAAAAAAACACCCCTACGAAAATTCCCCGTTGTTTTTTCCAATTTTCTGAAAGGAAATGAATGTATCACCGTTAAAATTGGTGCCATTCAAATTAATATTAAAGTTCCAATGACCAATTAAAACCGAACAGCGGTACGATGAACATCAGTTCCTGTAGCAGTGGTTCCTTCCTTAGAATATTCTAAAATATTGAACATTAACTCAAAAACTGTGTGCTGCAGACATATTAATCAAAAAGCAACTCATGTCCTGTAGATATTCTTTAGACTTACGATAAGTAATTTAGCTACTAACTCTAAAGGAACCTGATCCAAACCTAGCACTCCTTCATATTAACAACCATTTTGTGCTAATGGAGTTTTGTATAAAGACAAAGACGTATTCAAATCATCTGAAACTATTGTATGAACACCTTAAGTCAGGAAAAAAAAGGACTGCTCTGTAAAAAATAAAAATAAAAAACGGAGTAAGAAGGAACGTTTTCTATATTTCCACGAAAGTAAAGAGTTAGACTGTTAAATCGATTTCGACGGTTAGGTACAGTGTAACTCTTTACTTTCGTGGAAATATAGACAACGTTCCATCTTACTCCGTTTTTATTTGAAATGGGTTTCCACAACTTCGTCGCGAGTGACTTAGTCCGTATGACTGCTCTGTAATTAATTCAACTTATATTCTTAACTCGCAAAAACGGTACAATGCCGAACTTTCTAAAATTTGTTAGGGATCGTGTTCTGAAATGGGCATTAGCTTTAATCAGAATAACTACATTGTCAGGAGACGTTTCCGAATCAATCCACGCCAATAATAACTTCAAAGGGACAGCGTTGCCATTGGCTTGTTCAAAATCATTAGATTCCAGAAGTCAATCTAATCATTTTCGAGCTAATCATGATTCTCAGTCATGTTCTGATGTGACAGTTCCAGTTCATTCTGTGTGTCCTTTTAGTATCCCAATGCTTGCGCAAGAAGAAAGTGTAGAGCACATTGTGGTTTGCTGTAGTTTGGACAAGTAGGGACGTCTACTTTCCTCATTTTGTGCAGCTACGAATAAAATTGTCCTAATCGTGAGAGGAATTGTGTTAGAAAAAATTTATTCTCTCTATGTTTTCTCCTTTTCGTGATCACATCTTCAGTTGCACTTGTGCAAATCTGCACAAGGGTCGTTTGATGAATTTGGTTGGGTTCTTAGAAACAGAAACCACAAATTCTTAGGACGTAGAGGAACGCCTATTAGAATTGATCCAGTAGGTTTGGGGCAACGCAAACTTAAGAAGCAAGGTATCTGAATACTACTCCGTTTCAGACCAATGTAAGACCAAATCCACGGAATAAACTATTCGTGCGTGTATATATGAACACACAGTCACACACGACGTATTTCATATTTCCTAGTTCAATCCAAGTTGTACTATAGTTGCACACGAAAAATTGGAAATTTTGAACTTCAACATAGTAGTTAGTCAACAAAGATAGTTTTTTCGACAAATTCTTTTAGACTATAACACTCAACCGATATTTTTCATTCTTATGTTGTTCGATCCCGATTTTAGTCTAGCTGTGCAACAAACCTCTAACCCTTATCCATCAGTGATCAATAACATTGCTAACTATCATGAAACATGTACGATTTTCACTTCCGTTCCTCAATTTCCTTTCTATGGACTATCATACAGACAGATGGAGTCCTAGCCATAGTAAGGCTTAAATTCTGTCGTCACTTAGAGAAATTAAATTCGGAAACCTCTTACGCAGAACCGCCTTAAGGAAGTGGCATTATTTGTCGCAAAGAGAGCTTGAACGTATTAGCAAAAGTATTGAAACAACCTTTTTGTTCGCGGAGAAAGAGGGCAGCGGATGGCTTTACAGAAGACGAGAGTGAAGAGTTTCTAAGGACAAAGTTTGAGTCGGTCCGCTGGCCAGCTAAAGTTTAGCAAGGAGACCAACAAAGTAAGACAGATATATGGCGAGGCCTCTCCCCGCCTCCAACTACCAGTTTTCCCCCCAGTATTAAACAACAATTTGCTTCCACACAATGCTGAGCTTTCAGACCTACGTCAGATTCATGGACGGGGTTGAAATAAGACTGAGCTTGGGGAAACATGTATCTTCTCCCGAGCACATTGACCTCATATCAATCATGTTACTTGAATCGCGCATACTCGCTTGCCATAACATTGTCTTGCAAAGTACTTACTTACGAGTATCTTTCCAACAATCAATTAAGTAGTTATTTTGGTAATTCAGCTAGAATGCAATACCCTCTGGGACGGAGCTTATAGTAATGTCAACCGAGGTACATTGAAGTAGGATTCCAAAGACTAACAGAGAAGTTCAAGACATAGTTGCGATCCCGAATAGGAACTTTGCACTAAGATGTGTAATAGGTACCAATTTTAGTTTGCGATTATAAAATATATGTCCACAAAATGTTTATAAGTAGGAAGACAGGTCATGATACGAAGAAAGAGGGATAGAGAACAAGCTTTTTTTGAAAAATTTTAACGAATCGAAATTAACAATAGGCTGTAACCGTCTGTCATGGCTATCTACATATTTGCATTATAATTGTATTTATTGTTGTAATAAATTATTTTATTTACACAGAATAGGTAACGACCATTTTAGAACAGCACGCCCGAATGAACTTCTGCCCCAGTTAAATTGACAAATCTTGCTAGCTGCAACCACCCTGAGCAATTTAGCGTACACTACTCTTCTTCTCTTCCGGAAAAACACGGGTGTCTTGAAATTGGCGCATCGAAATTCACCAAGTACTGCACAAACCGCAAAGAGCTTTTCCAAGTCCTCAGATTCCCCCATATTGCTCAGAGAACACAACACGTTCTGCTCCTCATTTGAGTGTGAACGACAGTTATGTTCGAGGGCATCACAACGCACTGTGCAAATCCAGCGAAGCACGAACATTGATGATTTTTGAACAACAGTTCATATCATTTATTATTTAGAACCCATTACCCATCCATATTCATAAAAGTTTTGACCGAAACTGACTCGCCGGGGGGGTATCAGTATTAACCCCGAAGACAATGTAACGCAAGTTCCTGGATGCCCAAACATTGTAGATCAATAGAAAAACGACGGTTTATTTTAAAACACAAGTTGTTTAATTTTTATTATGATCCATTTTTCCATACCATATCATAAAACGTTATCGGTGTTTTATGATTATGATCTGTTTCTAAAATGGTTTGACTTTTTGACATTTCGGCTCAAGCGTTCATGGCTAAAATCACAGTGGTTTTGATGATGTCCAAATCGATGTTTTTGTTCCTTCGAGATTCAAACTTACCATTTTGGGTTGTTTGGAAATAAGTTGTGTGGCCAACTAACGCATGTTTGTGTGATTTTTATTTACTGATTTACTGAAGTTTTACGTTTTGGAAGAAAGAACTGCACACAAATTTGTTGGGGAGGAGGTGGGATTAGTCTGACGTGTGCACGCTAATGCTGTAACGTTCTCAATGTCTAAAATTGCCGTTCAATTTCGAATACTATTTCAGGGAATGTACAAGTTGGACGGTAGATGTTTCTCTATGAATTCCAGTGCTCAAAAATCCTATCTTCACTCGGCTCGATAGCAAACAAATATTCAACCGAATTCACTTCTCTCCGGTTCTGAAAGTTCTCAAAATGTAGGTCAAACATGAAGGTTAGTTAGAGAAAAACGGTTTATGGATATCATATCAATTTCAATACGATTGGGTCATTACAGTACACGCTAAACATTTCGCAGAACTGACCCGCAATCAGATAAACTCCACTTGAAGGGGTGGAAGTCTGCGGATTTTCCGTGAATCCTTGGCACACAATGATTTCCATATCTTTTACGATTATTTAAGACAGTTTATAGATCCATTCATTGATTTCACCTATACAAGCTTTTTTCTTGGGCATTTACTCACGAAAGTTCACTTAGAAAGCAATAAATAAAAATGGTTGTCTAACAAGTTTAGTTTGATTAAATCGGTATTTTTGCAAATGTGTATATTCCAACTCCTATCAACTTTAATCATGGGGTACCTTATCTAAAGCGTCGTTGGTGTTGGAAATAAGAAATCTGCTTTTTAAAACGTTTGGCTAGAACTCCAGTCTTTAGAGGAGTCAGGACTCGACACTACCTCCGCCGCCCTTGGCCGATTCGCTCAGCGGACCGCGTGGTAAAAATACAACTTGGACGTACCTAGTGAATCAGAGAGGAAACCCGGGAGATAAGGGAGGGAAAAAAATTATTTCATCCGGACCGAACCCCGAACGCAAAATGGAAAAACGAAAGAGCCAGAAAATACGATCAGAGTCGCCGTTCTCGGTTCGAATGCGAGAAGGTGGTAAACCAACTGGTTCCCAAACAATGACAGTCTCTCTCGACTCAGTGGGATTAAATTAATTCGGCCAAAGGCGCTCGCGATGAATACGGGGAAGTCGGGAAACCCGCGGAAAGCGGCGCCCTCTTCTGAACCCTTGGAGAAATTATTCGATATGGAATACGATAGTCGGAAAACCAAAGGGTTTAATGTTCGACCGTTTTTGGCGGGACGCGAACAATTAGCTGTGGAAATAAAAGCTTGACGAAAGCTTTACTGTTACAGGGTCCAGGCTTTTATAGGTCGAGGAGAAATGTAGGGTGTTTCGCCTCCAAACAAAAGAGTTCTGCGTTTTCGTTTTATCTCATGTGGTGATTCGAGCTTTGGGAAAACTGGGTTGGCGGTTTGAATATCGCACTACTGACTAACTAAGAGATTGGCCAACGTCACATATACTTAATAGGTTCATTGCTGATATGATAATTATTAATATTTAATAGTACAAAGTATTGTATATTGAACTGTAAGCTATATTGTAACAACCAACTGTAGCAATGAAGAAGCAAGCCATGTACACAGCACATCACAACGTCACAATTGATTCGGGATGCCCATTTGAAACATGAAGAATTTCTAACAACACGCCATGTAAAGCAACAAAGATGGTCGGATGTGTTGACCGAGCATCATCGAAGTCAGAAAGCTGTAGTACAACGACACCATGGAATTCTTTTGTAAAACCACCATCCAGGGTTTCGGAGAACAACACTAGCAGTTCTCAAACAAATGTTGAAATTTGGAGATCTGTTAGGGAGTGGCATCCCCTTAGCACTGTACCTATGTCCCTGTAGGATAAGGAGGTATAGTTGTCACTGAGGTGTTAACTTGATTCCATAAGGTCAAAGATGAGGATTCGCTCAATTCTCTACAATATTATGGATAATGAAGGCAAGTACCTCTTCATGACGCCACGTCATTCTACCTTTAGGTTCCAGAGCTCATCTTCTCTGCCCCACATGGGATCACAGGTGAAATCAGAAGCTTTGCCATTAATGTGACTAGCTCTCATTATAACAGTGCTATTCTCTATAAGAGAGACCTCTCTTGTGACCAATGTATTTTTATTCATTGTACAATAAAAAATGTACCCCTAAATCGCAACTTCCATCTCCTGATGGCATTTTTGAGCTTGCTGATCCGTTTTAGTTTCTCGTCTGTCCACCTGTGGTCTGCTTGTGGTAAATCCTTGAAATACCCAAAATCTGTCTGCTGTGTTTCATTCCATTTATATGAAAACTTCAAAATGATCCAAGTGATAAGTAAAAATCAATGCCGTCGGATCAGTAATAGTGAGTGAGCGATCTTGAACGTGAATGTTTTGCATTAAATATTTGTCGCCATCTATTACTCCGATTTTTGTTCGAAATTGGAATGGAGGAATAGTTGGATACAGGTATTGGGGGGTGTATATCGCTATCTGACTCAAAATAATTAATTTCAAAGATTTTTGGATTTGAATTTCAAATTATATTTTTTTAAACTTTTTTTCTTGTTCGGTACTTTTACGTAACACGTTGTCAACACGTGTTATAAAAATTGAAAACTTAAAAATAAACCGAAGTAAAAAATCTATGTATACAATGGACAGGCTTGTGATGCCTACAGTATTCCCCTCCCAGTGACTAAGTCGCGATGGAACTTAGAAACCGTTTGGAGAATCTGATTTTTCTTCGAAAGCTGGTTTTGAGAACGTCTTCATCACTTCTTGTTTTCTCATTCTGACGGCTTGAATATGGTTGCTCGATCTTCTTCGCTATATTCGTATGCTGATCCTCTTCGTTCTTCAATAGGTATGCAGGTTTCAGCCGGTCAACCGATATCCGTTTCTCGCTGCCTTTGATCATCAGCTGAAAACTTTTTTCTCCTTTGCCTATTACTGCATAAGGACCTTCATATGCTGGCTGGTTTTTTTTCTTGTTCGGTACTTTCACACACACTGACTGACTGACTGACAACACGTTGTCAACAGGTGTTATAAAAATCGAAAACTCAGAAATAAACTGAAGTAAAAAATCTATGTATACAATGGACAGGCTTGTGATGCCTGCACAGGCTTTTAGATGGTGGCTCATGATTTTTACTGTGATTGGTATAGATTTTAAAAAAATGGTTGTTGAAGGCTCCAAAAGTAATATACCGAATCTTCATAATAAGATCATAGATTGTGCGGATTAATTCGTAATTGGCCCTTTATTTACCCTAGATTTGAAGGCAGTAGTGTATGCGTTTTCTTCGTAGTTTGTGCGAATCCGCAAACAAGAATTAAAGCCCCATTTCACATATTAACGTGTATACCCCATGGTCTGTTCTATTTTTCATTTTTCAAATGGTTACTTCGATCATGATTCATCAAATGTTTGTTAACGAGAAACCCCCCCCCCCCCCCCCCCAGAAAAACCATGATAGAATAACAACAGAAGGGTTAAATTGATACAGCAAAAGTTCAAGTGAAAATTAAAATAATAAAATGGCGTGATAAAAATAATGACCAATAATGATGAATATACCTTTCTTCTATTCAACGCAGTTGAACTCAGGGCATAATATTTGTCATCATTTTCACCCGTTTGTGGGTATATTTTAATTAACCGACAGGTGATTAAAGTGGCCAAATCAATATTCTCATACTCCGAAAAACAAATCAAATAATTTGTCTTCCATCACAACCCTCCAAAGTTTACCAATTAGTAAAAGCTGCGACTCCATCGATCATGTGTTTGAAAGCTGTACAATTAACTAAAATTCTCTTGAAATTAAGTGTTGGTAATGATCAAATAAATGGGTGTTGCTAAGTTTGAAACGAAGATATATTCAAAGGTTTTATCGCGAAAGCAGAAATAGAATAGATAATTGCAAAGGGTTTATTCATACGACCGTTTGGGGCTTAATTGGGAAAAAACACTTCGGAATGCCGCGGTCATTAGTTTGGGGCTAATTGGAATCGTGACTGGTAGCAATTAATTTTGAAGGCGTTGTCGTCGAATCATTGAATGATTTGAGGGAAGTTTAACGTTGGGGAGGTAACTGATGTGTTAACCACCGCTTCAACGTGAGAATTCGGTTCACATCAGATTGGACGGTGGTATTCGTAAAACTCCGGGCTGTTGCGCAAAGAGTCGTTTTGATCAGTTGGGAAAATCAGCGACTCAACCTCGCTGAGGGTTTTGATCAAAGACAACGAGCTGTGACCGCTATTGGTTCATTATTTCCAGTGACGAACCTTTGTAATCAACCAAAAAAATCATGTCAAGATGAATAGAATCAAAAACTTCAATATCAAAATCCGTCCGTCCGCCTCGCAGTTGTACCAAGCTGTCAAAAATCCTGTTTGTCAGAACGAAATTCCTGATTGTGTTTCTATCGGTCACCTCAAAGCAGAATCTCATGCTGGTATAGATTTTGGCAAGAAAAATGTGTACAGTACAATCTAGTGTTCTACGTTAAAAATTAAAGAATGTCGCCTACAATAAAAGAAAATTTTAGAAACTTCATCATCGCTGGAATGGAATTCTATTCATGCTTCTACAGTATCTCTTTTACGAGAATAAGGAATAGTGGATAGACGGGCAAATGCAATTTTAAGCGTTCATTAGGAAAAATTAAATTTTTGAGACGTCAGTTAGGGGATTATGCATGGAAAACGCACGATGTTAATTGTCGTTAAATGTGTTTTCCTTTTTTCTCGTGCTTACTGTAGGGTAGAACCTATATTTCTTGGTAAATTCTTCCTGACAAAATCGAATATAAAAATTCTTCCGTCCACTATAGTGTTGCCAAGGAGGCCTCAAAAACCCTGTTTGTCGAAACGTAATTTGCTCTTTTCGATTGTGGTTTCATCAGTCGTTCTAATGAAGAATCCCATGCTCTTATAGATATTGGCAAAAAAAAAAAAATAATAATTAGAAGAAAACAAATAGTAAGAAGCATTCTTGGCAAATTCTCTAAAAAGAATCGCAGCATTTGCTCTGAATCTGTTATCAATGAGCTTCTTGAATAGCATGTGATGTTGAACTAGAAAAAAATCTCAATCAAGTCATACAGCCTCAACTTATATGCTTCCCAGATTTCCAATTATCAATTGCCCCTTCTCATGAGAGAGCTACCAGCCCATTAAATCCCTGTTGAAATCCTAATTGATGTTAACCACGTTACTAGCCATGTCCATAATGTTACTGCAATTCATTATTCCTCCCAAAAGACCCATAAAAACCCACGAAGAAACATAAATAAAAAACAATGATTTAACTGAATTAAACCACTTAAAATAATTAGATGTTCGCCTTCCGTTTGTATGTATTCAAATCAGTCTTCACATCCCCGGTTGCGTAGCTACTAACAGGGATTTTGTTGCCTCAAGAGGTTATATCCGGTTATCATCGTGATTCTTCATACTTCAATGCCACATGTATTAGTGAATTGTAAAGGGCTATTCATCTGATTTTTACAAAATATACTGTAACTAGGGCAATAGTTAGTGATCCTACCCTTTTTAGAAAAATATATTTCATCGTTTTTCTTGTAATTTATCTCATTCCTGGTGCAATTGAGCTCATTTCGCTTGTTTGCTGTTAGCACTGCTCAAAAATGAAGAAACTAATATTTCTTGGGAAAATTTTCAGGAAAACACTGAATAGCACGAACTCCATCCAGTCAATTTTCGATCTCATTGGCTAAAAATCGAAATTCCGTGCTTATATCTTTACGTTAAGATTTAACCAAATGAGTTAAAAAACTGAGGGAACACATGATTCACAAATCAAGGCTTTCCATTTGGCGTTTCAATTATCCTAGTTTAGTTATGGCCTCGTTCCATCACGGAGGATCACAAATTGATCCGGAGTTAAACCCGCTCGGTGGTGTTTTTGAGGGATAACTCTTCTGCCCTTAAACCCTCAAAGGCGTCATCAAATGGGTCATTATGGAATCCGAAGTATATTTTATCACGCGTGATGACATAAACTCAGAAGTTGAAGTAGATAATTATTTTGTTCCCTTGAAAATATCAGAAAGCGACCTTGATAATTACGGTTGATTTTTAGGTTACGTGATTAACGTTAATCTAGCGTCGAGTTTCAGAAATGTTTTTACAGAAAAAATAAATCATCGTTAGTTTCTTATTGTCATCATCATTTACTGAACTTCAGTTTTGTTTCAATATTTTGAGTTAAAGTGAAACGAAACTCTATGTGGGTTTATCATTTATATATATCGCTTACATAAAGATAAATGTAATAAATATTGAATATAGATAAATGTAATAAATGTAAAGATAAATGTGTTTCCGGTTTCATCACCTCTAGTGTACAAATTGGGGCTCTCCTGCTTAAAATTGAAGTCCAGTTTTACTATTTTGGCATGAAATCAGTTGAAGGAGCAACCCATGGACGGTTAGCAATGAAAACGTGAAAACCCTGCATACAACATATATAATCAAGAGGAATAAAATAGTTCACAACCTTTACCTAGTCGGTAAATTATTATTGGACAGCGGTTAATAATTACACTTTAGAGGAGGAATCATTTTCAGAATCAGTTTGTTAACCGTTAAGATTTAACTTACAGTACAAATTTTATTGGCTAACTGTCAACTTTTTGGTGGTTCGTTACTTTGAAAAAAAAAAAAAAAAAATATATATATATATATATATCTTACAGAGACTAGTAACTGTTATTTTGTAACCGTGAAAAATGTATTTTTATGGCTTTATTGATTCAAAATGAGATAAAACGGATGACAGGAACGAAAATAATCACTGACAATTACATTCTAAAATAACTGTTATTTCTAACCACAGCATAAAACTGTTGGAATGTTGTTGCGGACTCTTTCGCAAGATTTTATCGTTCTATTTCGGTTCGAGGATGTTTCCTTGGGAGGGAAGGAGAGAAGGAGACATATTTTAGAAGAAATGCTTCTTGGAGACAATAAATAAGATGTCAACTCTTACGAATATTTACTGCGGTACTGATCCTTTTTATGAACGCAAGCCCGTTTGCCTCCCACTGCCTCGACCCCTCCGTACCTCTTGGAAATGAGCAACTTGTTCTGGTCAGAGTAGTAATGGTTTGATCTACGTCATCTCATGTTCTTTTCGATCGCAGTTTTTTGATTCGGTTGAGTTCCTCAGTAATGTTCAGACAAATGTTCGCACTTCTACGGACAATTAGAATTTACCGGTCAGCCAGTACTCGTGGAGTTTTGCCGTCCTCCGTAAGTATCTCGAACAGTAGCGTGAGACGCAAAAAGGTGCTAGTAAAAGCGTAGAAACAGACGAGAGCTTTTTCTCCCAAACAAAAATAATGATGGCCCGTGTCCCATTGAAAACGTGTCTAATAGAAAGGCCGTGACATTAATCAAAGTTACCAAACTTGCAAACGTATTAGTACTCGGAATGCTGGCGAGGTCACTCAACGCATGATTTTGAAGCTTCTAAGGCTTAAGGCAACTGGTTATGGAGCACGAGTAGTATACATTTATTGGGACGGTTTTCTGAATAGACTCTCAGCCTTCGATCTGCAGCCCATTGATGAAATTAGGTACCTAAATCCATTGACTTAGGTCCATTGTTTTCATGATCAGCATTGCATTTCCCTAAATTTTCTGTTCCTTTCAAACTTTGTTAAGAAAATAATCATGTGTACATTTTGCTTCCGAGTCTACTAAGGTAGCGGAAGCATTGTTTTCACTTTCGGTATGTGAAAATTTTTTTGTCTCCAAAATCAAAAATTCCACTCGCATTTTGCGTTTTAGACCTTTCTGAACAATTTTGGTTCCGTGTCTGTCTGTGTGTTGTCAGTGTAAATCCTTGTTGACGGGCAAAACTACACGCAAAGTTATAGTCCGATTTTGATGTCAAATTTTCATGAAATTTTCAGGGATTGTGCGGGTTTGATGTAGATGGTCCCCAGTTTCATGACCCCCGGATCAATATTAGCCTCTGCGCATGCGCAAAACGTGAAATCCTTGCCACAAGCATAACTCCGGGAGTTCTTGACCGATTTCGATGAAATTTTCAGGGATTGTTCGGTTTGATGTGTAGATAGTCCCCTATAAGTTTCATGACCCCCGGATCAATAGTAGCCTCTGCGCATGCTCAAACGTGAAATCCTTGCCACAAGCATAACTCCGGGAGTTCTTGACCGATTTCGATGAAATTTTCAGGGATTGTTCGGACTTATTAGGTATATTTTATTGTTTGTTCAATAGTTGAACATGCCTACCTTCATTTTCTCAAGTTATGCTCCTGCATAACAATAAAGTTACCCTAATTCAATATTTACTTCGCCTAATTGAACGAGTTCTTCAGTCAATAATAATTTTCAATGATCTATACGGTCATGTTATGGATACGAGGAAGCTATGTGCCACACCCACTTGTTTTTGGTTATAATGGATTCTCACATCTGGGTACATCGACCTCCTTAACCTCTAAAAACCTAAACTTATAACCTTGAATCCATTGACTTCAATCCGTTGTTATCATTCTAATCATTTGATTACCTTGTGCATGTTGTTTTTTTCCCTAAACCTTAGGTTTTTGCATACTAAAATCGTAATTCAGAACATAATTGTTTGCGAATTCGTTTGGTTAAAATGAATTCACACTCCTGGGGACATTGAATGCCCTAATCTGTGAGTGTTCAATGAATCTTAAAGTAACAAGGAGGATTCGGGTACTTGGTTTATCAGAGGCGAACACGTTAGGGGACAGCCCACAGGTGGGCGATGACTAACGCAAAGACGACAGGACATCCTCCATTTTCTGGGTGGCTGATCAATCCCGTTAGAAGATCCGCAACACCTGGTTCGGAGGATGGCCAATGAACCGAAAAAATGCATTGGGATGTTGAGGAAGCCTATTTCCAATAAACTGGACGGCTATGACTTCAAATGTGGAGCTCCTAGAATTCCACTCTGAACGGAACATTGAACCGTATTAAAACCATCTTTACTGGAATTTGGAAGAATGTCTGTATTATTTTAAGCCCTAATATTCAGAGTTCGATAACAAAGTAATTGGGATGCATGAAGCACTTTCTTCGAGTATTTGATAAAATCGACTATAATTTCACAGGAGTCAAGGAAACCAGTAATAAGAATGACGAAGAGCTGCTCCACAAGATTCAAAAACTTCAAAAAACCCTTGTCAAGTGAAAGGAAAACTGCGTTTCCTGCAATTCCACTTTATGGTATTACTTGTACAAGTACCTATAATCGCAAGTACTTGAGAAAATACGCCTGGACGCGGTCTCGCATGGCGATCGTTTATACTCAATCAAATCAAATCAATCTATTGGTTGTGTTTAGGGAAGTTAAGAGCAACGGATGGATACCCTCTTGGCGGGTCGGGTCCGGGATACATTTTTGCTGTTACTTTTTATTAATTGTGGAGTGAAAATGGAAAACGTCGTAAGTGCCAAAAACAAAAATGTTCATATTTCAATAAAAACTGGTTTGTTCCTTTATTTTTTAAATTAAATTTTTGAAAAAAATTCAGTCTATAGATCATTCAACTATAACAACTTACATCAAGTTATATATTTATTTAATAAACAGAAATACAAATGTGATAGAGAAAGCTGTAAGTGCCATAGTTTATTTATTTGGAGAAGGATGTAAGTACCGTACTAAGTAATGTGAAATGTGAGGGGAGTTTTGTGATATTTTATTGGATATTAGAGTTTTATAAAGGTGGAACTAAAAACTTAGTCAAAAGTCAAAAGTTGCATTTTTCATATTGGGGGTTGTCCATTGAGATGACGTCAACACTATCATTACTCTTCTTTCGGACAGGATAGAGCTACCTGTAAACCAAATTTGGAGGTTTACTAGTATTTTTGGCTATTTGAATATTCTGTTAGCAACACATAAAAACCAAACATTTATTTACTGTGATTTTCGATAGAAATCTTTAAGATTGCTAGGGTGTTTTCGTTGGTTTGCTTGACTATGTACATTAGCAAAGACCTATCTGTTTATTTTAAACGACATTTTATATAGTTTAATATATAAAATATATGACATAAAATATAGACGCTGACCGACTGATCACGGCAAACGCTACACAAGGCACTTACATCATGGCGGTGGCAAGTACATCCGTTGTCATCGCAGGCCGGCCGTCGCTTACATTTTGCTGCTATCGTTCGGCGGTTCTAGGAAATAGCAGGAATTTTTCCGGCACATACAGCCTTTTCTATCGTATTACGCCTGGCACTAAGATTACATTTCAACCAAAAAGGCATTTTTGAGTTTTTTGGCACTTACGACCTTTTCCATTTTCACTACACAATTACTCTTACCATTTATTTTTAACATCATTATTTATTTATTCATATGCAGTTCAAGCCCATTTTCTATCCATTTCTTCTATTTGTTATTCTTCTCTTCCTATCGGCTGCACTATATTAAACAATGATGCTGTTGAGAGGTGATGGAATGGTACAGTTCCCCTTCCATTGAGCTGAATGCGGTGTAATGCTCCGCCACGATCAGAAGATGACCCAGACGTTTGAAGGCGTCTGATTTATCTCCCAAGGCGACGGATTCAAGAATCGGGAAGGTCAAACTAACCATATACATCACACTGTATTGTTTCCCATGACTATAGTTTCCTATCTGTATAATTTATCGAAATATCGATCAGTATTGATAATCGTTCCACAAATGAGCGATTTTTGATTTTGATTTCGAAGCACATGTACACGGACTTGTACTTGGGTTAAACGAGTACGAGTTTTTGTTACAAACAGTTGTAAAATCTCCCCGCACTTCAATTACACGTATTTTCACTGACAAATTCAAAAGTGGGGTGTATTTTTAACTTGATCGTTAAACGTTCTTACTTATGTCGCAATTCTGTTTCAACTATTTCTGAAAAATAGTTTCAGCGCAGTGTAAATGGTGACCAGAGTTTTACCTAATTAGTACAATTTTAAATTAATAAAATATTGATGTGTTATTGAAGTATTCGTACAGTGAATACTTACTTACTTTGGTATAAGTCGGTAATTTATAGTTAGGAAATCAATAATTATTGATTTTAAAATCTAAGCTACACCAATTCCTCATGAAGTAAAGCTGTTCGTTTACATCGCTAAGGTAGGAATGGAAGGAGATCTGAAATTCCTCCTCATCATTCTTCATAGCCTTCTAGGTTGAAAGAGAAAATATACTTGTACTTAAATTGCAAGTACTGAATCCAAGTACAAGTTACAAGTCCCAAATAATTAATGTATTTGTGATAGTACTTTCGATTTTCGGCGTAACGTACCTGTATCTTTTATGTGGAAGAACATTTGTGGCAACTTTGATAATATTCATTTCATATATCTATTACGTATGAAATAATAATATTTCAGTTTTCATTAGTAGTGAAGGAAATGAATGTATTCAGGTTCTTTGTCTTCGTATTAGGCTTTCATAATTCCCTCGTAATAATATACCAACTCGGACTATGTCATTGAAAATGTATGACTTTAGGTTGTTTCTATATGAAGTAAAGAAATAAACTTCATTCTATCCAATAAAAATATACCATTCAAATAAAAATAAATCATGCTAGGTACTCACGGTTGTTCATAATTTGGTTGTATGAATTCTTACTCAGTTTCTAGTTTCTTACCTGAAACAGATAAATAATGAATTAGGCACAACTGTTCCTGTTATAGTTACTGCTAAGTCAACTTTAAAACATAATTTGCCACGAAGAAGTCAATGATTCATGAAGAGATTAATTCGTCCTAAAATGCTTAGTTTAGTAATGACTAATTGTTTTGCGAATAAAAATTTGAAGATATCGTTGGAAGGAACGATGAATTTCCCATCATCTTAGCGCCTGCAGGAAGATATTTCATGGGGCCTCGTGTAAAAACGGAAAATTATGACACAAGGTTCATTATTCCAGTTTCAGAATAACCCTGAATCACTGATCTGTGTGCATTACACGCAGTCTGTGGCAAATAAGCTAAACTCGGCCCAAGTCTTATCTTGTCCACTCCGGACACCATAAAAAGTTACATTCATGTATCAGCACGATAGAATGAAGAGGAATAGAATCAGCTACAAGGGAATCCAGCTGATCACTGATCTCTATACAACGTAATTAACTTCTAGATACCCGAAAATAGTTAGATGAGTTCGTCTCAAATAACTGCACGAACACCAACCTTTACTATTCTTTTTCTACGAAACGGACGCTGTTATAAAAAATTATAGCTCGAGAAACTCTTCACGATAGACCATGCGCCATTGAATGTACTTCAACATGTTACGTTGGGAAGAATGGTTTTTGTAATACAGAAATAATAAACCTTTGTGTGATAATTAGAAGCTTCGTAGGGTCCAAAATCGAAAAACGCTGCAAATTCTTTCACTGAGGTTTATTATTCAATTGGTTTGCGTTCATGATTTGAATTTCAACTAAGCTTTGGAGTGTGCGTGTTTCACAGGTGATAGAGCGATTATTAAATTTCAGGAGATATGCATAGAGCACGTAAATCCAAAATGTTCTCAACCAAAATACCTATTTGGATTGATCAGTTGATCATATTTGTGTGCCTCCTGAATTTCAATAATCGCTCTATCCTGTGAAACACGCACACTCCAAAGCTTATTAGAAATTCAAATCATGAACGCAAGCCAATTGGATAATAAACCCCAGTGAAGGAATTTGCAGCGTTTTTTTTATTGGACCTCAATACCCCCCCACAATAAAAACATCTATAATTTATCAAGTACTTTAGCACTCGTATTGCGTTAAAACTTCCCCAAATCCAAATTTAAACGATGTAGATAAAGGTAGACTGATGTAGAGGAGGCACACAAATATCATCAACTGATTAATCCAAATAGGTGTTTTGGTTGAGAACCGATTTACGTGGTCTATACATATCTCCTGAAATTCAATAATCGCTCTATCCGCTTCCTAGTGTCAAAAATCGGAAAAATCTTGAAATTTGAAAAGACAGGTTCTTAGAGGAGTAGAAGAAATTTTCAAGAGACACATTCGATTTGAAGCCAGTCGAAGAAACGAGTCCTGAAGTTTGGAGCTCATTAATGGGATTTCCTGAATTCATAATATGAATGCATGAATGCATAATATGAATACATATTATGTAGGATGCAACTCATGAGTGTCATTCAAAATGTATTTATGTGCAGTGTGCAGATCAAAGCAGAAGCTTCTATATCTTCAAACCCACCCAATTAAACTTGCTTGGTAACAACCAAGGGCTTTTCCGAACCAGGATCGGGCAGAGCCAATAATGGCCATCATGCCATCACTATCACGCTCAATGAACCAACCATTGATACAGCAGTCGGAATGGGCTCGTCAGTGGCCACTAAGATCAACGCGAGCTCCTGGTCTTAATGACTCAGCAACACACGATTTTGTAGCTATATTATGTCTATACAATGACCAGCATACATGGTTCTCTCCTCGCCCACAATTCAGAAAAACCAATTCGAAGAGAGTAATTTTGACAAAGATTTTATTCGAAATATCAAATCATTTTTTTCTGTTTCAATCTGTGGAATTTCGATCACATTTTAAATATAATCAACTTTGTTTTTGAAGTGTTTGAGGCGTAAACGAACAGGAATAGAATGTTGCTCATATATAGCAGCATCATGTGATATTTGAAGAACATCAAAACATTTGTATCGCAGCTTACTTTACTTTTCAGCAAAGAAGGATTTAATTTAACATTTCTGACAAAAAAATATAACGATTAATGAGGATTCAAATCCAAAGAGGCAATTTTCCTTTCGATAACGATTTCCACCATCGTACCAGGGAGCGGAACAAACTTCGCTGCCAATAAATATTTTCTCAATAATTCGAGAGGCTGGAGTTTCCTGTTTAACGAAGAACCGACCCAACGAAATCAATCTGCCCCCAGTTTTCACGTTTCTTCTTCCTGGAAAAAGTCTCTCCCGAGTCGGTTCAGATCGACCATAAACAATCACATGGGATGAATTAATTTGATACCCCGACTCGAGCGGCAGATTGTTGATTTAACCCTTGATTGGCAGTAAGCAGCGTTCGGCTTCAGCAGGAGCTTCGTCGGTCACGTGCGCCAGTTGTTGGTTTCCCCTGGGATTACACAACCTTCGGCTTTCCGCTCTCGTCTATATCGATTCACATTCACCCTCATTCTTCTTCCTTTCCCGTTCCTTTCCCCTTCCCCGGGGGCATTTTCTTCTTACCGGCGCCGCGACGGGGTTCATTTGCAAAAGTGCCGTTCGTTTGGTTTCTTTGAGGTTTTCGCGGCAACGGCGGAGGAAAGGGTGGGGGTCGAAGATCAAATGCGTTCTTTGAAGCTATTTAAGGGAACCGAAAGGTTCTTTCCCTCCCTTTACCTTGGTTTCTTCATTAAGATTCTCTGCAGCGGCGTTTCCAATAAAAAGAGGGACGTGAAGCAACTTGGAACGTCTCTACTAAAGACCGTCTGAGGGACAACGTCGAACCCGGGTAGGAATGATTGATGTAAACTGCTTTGCCACCGAGTTTAGCTAATAACTTCAGCCCTTGAGTTCAGTTACTTGGGGAACCTCTGTATTCCACCGCTAAATATCTGATTATTCATTCTGTTTTTATTTTTATTTCATCTCCTTCATCAAAGCTGAAGTTGAAAAGCTTCATAGCAATGCAAGAAGTAAAACAATTCTTGATCGTTCCCTGACTTAGCATTCGTTTTAAGGGCGTTTCTCTGAAACAAGGCCATTTTAGTAGAGAGGCTCATATTAAATTCAGAGGGGGTGCGAAACATCCCGAAAATGAGAGAAAATAACATGATTCAATCCCGTGTCATACCATTTTAATACCAAGGTGATAAAAAACTATATTCGTATATCTGTGCGTGTATATATACAAATATGTGAGAGCCAAAAGGAGTTTAGCCTAACAACATCAAGGTTATGGCTGCAACCGTGTGATGACGCGGAGTGTGGTGCGGGAAAAGTTTCACGGAGTTACTTGAGCGGGACATCTCGTCAGGAGTACTTTGTGGTGTCACCACCAGCGTCATCCGGGGCTCGTACTTAAGTTGGACGATATATCATAGATGCACTTCTTTTCATCGCTGTCTCCCTCCTCCATCATCCTCGACTTCCCGAATCCCAAGGGCCGGCGTCGGGCAAACCTGGGCGTCCTCCCCACATTTCTTTTGTTTAGTTTTTGAATTTTCATTTAATAGGCCCCTCCGCCTATTATATAATATATAATAAAATATATAATAAGAGTGTGTCACTTATTTTTTCGACACCGCCCAGCCTGTAGGTATTCCTCAACCGTTTTTCATGGGCTATAAATCTAGGACTATCGCTGAAGTACTAACACTAGTACTATTGCATTCAAGCTAAAATAATGACATATATCTATAGATTTGAAGGGAAGTCATATTAGTCGTACTTCTAAACAGATCAAGATATATATTTCATTTACAGAATTTGTCCATTTCGATCATGAGAACTAAATTAACAGTGCTACGTGATTAGAAAGGACACTTTTAAAATCTTCATTCTTACCTATATAAGATTCTTGTTTTTGATGATATATATTGGGGCTTCCCCCCAATAAGTAAATAACAATATAATAATGTTGAATTAGTTGTTCAACGTAGAAACTCCCACACCTGACTACCCCCCAAGACACCTGACCACCCCCCACATTACACTATTTTGTAACTCAAGAACGGATTTACTGATTCCGCTCAAAATTGGTGGGGAAGTAGCTTAGAATCAGGAGAAGGACAAAGGATACTTTTTATCACGTTTCCCTGGGAGGTGACATATAACGTTATATTGTAGAACAAAACACAACTGGTATGAAATAACAAAACGCAATTGAAAGCGCAATCTAATTGAATTTTTAAACTCCTTTGAACTGCCAGGCTTACCACCGCACAATTTGCGGTTAAAGATTGGTTCCGAACTAATCATGCTTCGAAACATAAACCAACCAAAACTGTGCAAAGGAATACGTTTGGTGATGATGAAATTGGTGAATAATGTGATTCACGTCACGATACTCAAATTCGAAGATGAGGAAGTTCTCATTGCAAGGATCCCGATGATCCCAACCAACATGCCGTTTGAGTTTAAACGACTTCAACTTCCGATCCGTCAAGCATTCTCCATGATTACATACAAACATGGACAATCCTTAAATGTTTTTAGTCTGAATCTAGAAAACCCAGGTTTTATCCGTGGTCAATTATAAGTGGCATGTTCAGATAACGGAAAACCATCTACGTTATTTGTTCTTTCACCAAATAATAAAATAGAAGATTCCGTCTATCACAAGATGCTTCAATAAAAAGTGGAATCCCGTGCACTAAAATACACGGTCAACAAATAATCCTTGAAATAATTTATTTTTTCAATTTACCTACATTAATTACCTGAATGAAAAATTGATCTTGTTAAAATTGAAAGTCTGCTATAATCTCTAAGGCGGAACAAAGTTTGCCTGATTAGCTAGTATTCAATAAAATCCATAAACTATCTGTGTAATTAATAATAATCTTGAGAGAGAGAGAGGGGGGGGGCAGAGTAACTCTATTTGATTTAAATAAAAGGAAACCAAAAAAGTTACTTCATTAGAACATATAAACTGATAACTGGCAACAACACAACAATTGGCTTCTCTCTAGTGAGAGAACACTTAAAACTACATTGATCAGTACTACATAGATACTGTACCGCTATTAAGCCTGAACGGAATTTTCAATTCGCTTTTAATACGGAGGCACACAAATATGATCAACTGACCAATCCAAATAGGTATTTTGGTTCAGAACAGATTTACGTGCCCTGTGCATATCTCCTGAAATTCAATAATCGCTCTATCACGTGTGAAATACGCACACTCCAAACCTTAGTAGAAATTCAAATCATGAACGCAAGCCAATTGAATAATAAACCCAAGTGAAAAAATTTGCAGCGTTTTTTTTTTTAGTATTTTTTAATTTTATTTTTTTAATGGTTATCATTAAAAACTTTAACCATTTTCAATGGTTTTAATGGTTTAATGCTTCAACCCGTGTATCGGCTACAAAGCCTTTTAGGAGTTCACTCCAGTATCCACATTACTACATCACTACATCACTACGTCACTAGGTTACTGATATCAACACAAAAACAATAATAAACCAAAATAACGCGATATGTTGGCACACTGATAACTGGCAACAACACAACAATAGGCCTCTCTCTAGTGAGAGAACACTTAGAACTACAACGACTAGTACCATATAAACACTGTACCGCTATTTATCCTCTGAACGGAATTTTCAATTCGCTTTTAATACGAGTAGTTTAAATATCTTTTTAACTTGGTAATAATTCTTGACACATTTGTGAGAACATTTGTACATAAAAACAAATCATCAAATTCATAGAAATTGGCATATGATCCGAAAATTATAGCTTGCTCAACTCTGAAATCTTCGATGCAATCTAAGAGGCTCAGTGTTGCACAACATAAATCATTCACCGATGCTCCACGTTAATCTATGCATGAAGCAAGTGAAGTTTTATTGTCCTTGAACTCCTCTGTCTACTCCTGATTTCCCCCAACAGCTCATTATCATCATCGTGAATTTATCATTATAGTTTTATTGTCTTTATAGAGTAAGATAAGAGAAATTTTGTTGGCATCAAACGCCATAATTTTAATCGTTAAGCTGGAAGAACGTGATGAAGCTCCCACTGAATGCCTCAGCATTCATTTGGGGTTCTAATTCATTCATTTTCTTGTACTAATAAAATTGATAAGTTAGATTATTATTATTGCTAAATTACAATTTTAGAAAATTAATAAATAAACCCAGCTTAGAAAAAAAAATCCGGAATCTGTTTTTGTATAGGGGTACCATTACGGCGTAGGACAATATTTTCAAGATCTACTACAATGCGCTATTACACCAAGTCCGAGTGCCGAGGCCTGGCGAGAGCCAAAGAAAGGTTTCCTATTATGATCACGTACCCCGTCCTCCACTATTGAACCTCGCACGTTTTTACGGCCTTTTTTTTCTCTCTCTCCTCCCCTTTCTTCGACGAAGGAAAGAATTTCCTCGGGTTGCTGAAGTGTGAAAAGAACGGAGAGAGCGTGTAGCTGTGTCGGCAAAAGACAAAATAATAAGAATGGAATGGAAGCAGGAAAGCCCGGCGTCGTCAAGATATCCACATTGTAGCGACTCGCTCGGGTCCCCCCCTCCCCCCTTTTCTCGTGAATATTCTGACGTCTTCAACGAGAAAGGTTACAATGAAATAGGTATATGTATTGCAATCCCGCGTAAGAGTTCCGACGACGGTGGGGAATGTAAAGCTGATATTTTCATGAAAGGCATGTGAATCAAACGACAATTTTCCGGAAGAACGCATACACCTACCCGTAAAAACAATCTGAAGAAATGTGCTCCACCAGGTCTGAAGCAATAAAGTGAGAAAAATCAAGACTATGAGAGAAGTTTTATTGAACGACTTTTTTTTTTTTTGAACGATTTTAACTTATTAAATTTAAAATAGGATTCAACATATACCTGCCTACAAGTGTTGGTTGCAGTGGATTAATTCTCGACATGAACTGTGACAACCAAGGTTCCTTTTTCGATTCCACTTAGAACCACAAAACAATTGTGAAAATCGATGAAATGGTTACAGTTTATAGCAGTATCGGGCTTTTGTGATGGGAATTCCAACTAACCTTCTCAAAGTTCTCACCGAAGCGGAACAAATAATCACACAATGGGGAATCTAATACGGGTTTTGGCCGTGATCAAACACAATTGGGCGAGAAATGGCAGGGCATAGGAGAACAGGATCAAGGTTAGTGCGCCCTGTGCTAAGATAGGGTTGAATGAGGATGTCTTCTAATCCCAGAACTCAGAATCTTAACTATATACATGCTATATACATGCTATATACAGGGTGTATGAGATAAGGTGCGCAGTACTTCACCCATTATCGGTACCTCTGTTTGATCTGTATTTAGAATTAAATCAAGAATATTTTTCAATAATTTATCATCTCTGTTCCAACATAGCTCGGTACAACATGGAGGAGTATGTGAATATGATTGTAACTCTTCGAAAACTTGAAAGTTTTTCAAAGCCCATAATCTTCAAATAATGTGAGATTATGAACTATTGGCAGTAAGACTAAAAACTGCGCCAGGATCACAGCTTCTCAACAGTATAATAAATTTTGATTTTATTCTGGTGATTGGAAGAGAAAGTTGTGTTTGATACCCGAAAACGTAGTTTCACTCGGTAAAATCGACGTTACAGGGCGAAAAATAACTCGTCGTGCTGAAATGAATTTGACGTTGAATTTTATGTATTTTTTCCCGTCGAACCCAATACATGGTGACACTATCACCTGCACAATTTCCTCGCGGTTTGGGTGAAATGATTGTGTTGCAAATTATTTGTAGAATCGGTCCCTTAAAGGAATGAAACCTGTTTTGTAGACACCCTGTACAAATACGGGTATACGCATATTCTTTTATGAGTTTATACAGCGCTTCATGCGGATACAGTTGTTGGTGTCCAATGATATATTAACTGTGACCAAGAGTTCAGGTATTCCTAAGGTTATGTTAATATAACATTATGTACAATCATAATCATTGTGAGGTGATGGAATGGTATCGTAGCCCCTTTTATTGGGGTGAATGCGGTTTAACGCTCCGCCACGCTCAGAGGATGACCCAGAGGGTTGAAGGCGTCTGGTTCATCTCCCAAGGCAACGGATTCGAGAATCGGGAAGGGTCAACTAACCATTCCAACCTATATCTGTTAAAGTTGTTGTAGTGCAACATATTTCTTGTAGTAGCAGCTTGCCAGGAATGAACACTATCATCAAGACATTGGACGACGGTTCATTCAGATTGTCCAATCGAACCAACAGATGTCCTATCCTCTCCCCGTCATATTTCAACTGTATGCCACGTCTGCTGAGCATTTATCTCAATGTCCCTAGCATCAAGAATGCCACGAGGCAGATATTTTCCACAGCAATAAGATTGCTGCCACAGGACGTAGGATGTGCGGAGTATTAATTGATAGTAGAAATGTGTTGTTGGATTGGTTTGTTGGTTGTCCTTTGTATGGTTGTTGAAATCCGCAAGTCTAGAGCAAAGCTTCACAGCACTAACAGAAAGTAATTGGTATGTATTTGACCTAGGCAGGAGAAATGGAAGGTGGTCCCAGGGTAGCAATACGCAGGTGTTCAGCTGATTCCTGGGTATTCATAGTAGGGACCCTCGAATATAGTAGGGAATTCCAGTGTTTTTATGATATTGCTAGCTGTGAAGAGTACGGTCACTTACTGATTGTGGAGTCAGTTGTTGAGCTAAACAAAATATCCAACTTGAAGACTAGGTAATCGCAAATCCTCGAATCTAAGTAAAGTGCATTAATTTGGGAATCTTTTAATTTCAATAACTCACGGCGATTCTGGCTTTGTAATTACAACGGCCGAGATGAACCATGATAGATCAAACGTTCCATAGGAAATGTCAGTAATGTACCCACCGAGGACGTTGATGGATCTTGTCATCACATCTCATGGAAAGGTTATTATATACGCATTAAACTTATCGTAAGACGACGACATTTCTTGACATTTATTTCGTCCTTCAAAGGGTAAGAAGTCACTAGTGCGTCGGTGGTTAGTGGTGGACGCACCACGTGAGGAAATGGACTGGCAACTTCATAAGGGATATTATTTGAACAGACTTGGCAGAACGTTCAAGACCAATTTCTATAATCAGTGGAGGATAATAATATGAAAATTGTCTATTCCCCAATATACGTCTTTTGTTACCTAATGAGTGACCCAAAACCTAAAACTATCATCGAAATTTTAAAGTCATCATCACTATCTTGCAACAAGAAGTTCTTTATGGCCTTTGAAAGTTTCGTATTGTCCGAACGGTAAAATTTTAATCAATTTAAATTTCTAAGCGGCATAATATGCCATATTACGACCACGAAAAAAGTGTTTTGCTTCTCACTTCCAATGAGAGAAGAAGGAGAACAAACGTTTTCCATCTATAATCCAAAGGTTCGCTTCCCTAGTGAATTTCGGGCGTTGCTGATCAATTTTGGTTAGGTTTCCCGTGGTTGGTATGTCTGTGAAAATCCCCACTTTTCAGAGAGTTTTCCAATTTATTAATCCGGTGTGAATATAATCAATGAATCCAGCTAGCTATCCCCCCCTCCCCATCTCAGGTATACGGAAAGAAAATTCGAACACCATACTGGAATAGTATAAATTATCACTAAAACATCAAACGCCTGGGTTTTTAAAGAACATTTTTAACACTTTATCCAAAAAATTGATTTCTTGGCTCCGGGACCAATTTTTTGTGTACATTCGATAGCTGTGGCTTTTGATATGGTTAACCTCAATCACGAGCTGAACGACCTTCCAATTGTACCTATTGTACATGCATTGTGCATCCAATTGTACTTGCATTACATCGAACAAATCCAATTATTAGCAGGTATTGCAAGAAGTGCAGATAAGGAACAGTCCCCAGTTGTTCATTGGGGAATGACGCATATCAATGCCTATCAATGTGAGTAGGAAACCCTCCTGCGTACGCCCTTGTTTCTCCTCGATAGGCTATATTGTGATAATTATACAATAATAATGAATTATTGATCATTGATGTTTACAAAAGGATTATATATTAGAGGAATCGCAATTCGTCTCATCTTTTCGCCCCTATTTTATAATGCGCTTAATGAATCCAAATTGCTGGTCGTTCCCTGCAACACACACCAACACCATCCTAAAACTTGATTCAAAACAGCGTTCCCTCGTGACTCTTCAATAACACAGTTTTTAAAAGAAAGCTCGTCCTTTACGGGCGAAACAAACTTCAAGATTGAAAAAGTTATTTGCGAAAGTGACAGCATAAACAAAATTGGTGCCACTCACCTCAAAACCGAGGAGGGAGTTTCAGGTCGAAGAAGGTTGATGTTCTTTTCCGACAGTGAAGGGTCGTATTTATAATCAAAGTTAAAAGCCAATTCGTGTTCAACGTTGGTGGGTGGAGGGAAATCTTAAGTCAATTTCATTCACTTACATGTCAAACCCCAAGGGGAAAAGGGATATCCGACAGTATAATCTTGTATGTTTTCTTCGTATCTCTTTCAGATATGATTACTTCTACAAGAAGCTTTTTCGAAGAAATGTGTTTAGACGTAGAAAGTCATCTACATTATCGGAATACTTTCATCAAGCTTCGATAACAATTATATTTTCTAGCATCAGATGCATATGAAGTTTGCCACAAATTTTTGTTGGTATGTAGTTGAGGGAGAAATCAATTGGTATTTCTTTGTTCATGCGTTTTGGTTTATTATTTTCAATAATGAACTTTTTGGAATCTATTTATTATTTTGAATTGAACACCGTCAGCATTGTTTATTGTTATGTTTTACTGTTAAAAATTTGTAGTATCAGAAAAATAAACACAAGTCTTGTTCATAGTCACGTTAATATTTTTAAGACCATGCACGGTATTGTTTTACGTTTAGTACTTCACATAGCAGAATAGGTTCATGTCCCAATGTTTAATGATTATTAAAGCTGGAGGTTTCCTTGCAATCAACACATAGAGTTCTGCAGCTGATTGTTGCCTATTGTTATTGTTACTGTAATCATGGACCATTCTTTAGCTTTAGTTCTGCCGTGATTCAAAAATATGCGACAAATTGCAGTCATTGCATGGTAATGAATATGTATTACGAAAGTGTTGAATAATGGTTCCTTATGAAGGATATTATGAGAGATCATGTATTTCGTTTTTTTTTTTTTTTTGTAAGTGGTTTTTTCTTTACCAAGAAGCACGCCTAACTATATAATATATCTCGAAACACTGTTAGCACCTCTCTATTTATACAAGGGTGTCCAGCGTATGATCCGAAAAACTTCGCACACGTATTCTACAACTAGTTTCCAACAAAAAGTGCCTCATAGAGATTTTTTTTTTTTTTTTAGAGGCTTCGTTTTCGAGTTATTTCACTTTTATGATTTTCTTCGTGTTTTCGAACTTACGTCACTAAAACGGCCGTAACTTCGGCGTTTTGGAAGTATTTGCAAATCTAAGGAAGCCGTTGGAAAGAACATTGAATTTTCCATTGTTTCCGTCTTTAACAGTAATCTTTTAAAGATAACTGAAGGGTGTAAAATGAGCATGAAAAGTAAATTTTGTCAAACTTCGAAAAAACAATTTTTTATTGACTCATCAGACTCCTCTACTCGTTATTGGGTTTCCGGGATGAAAACGCAAAAATTATGGCAGTTGCCTACTAACTACATCTGCAAATCATTAATGCTTCAAGCCCTTTCCGCTAACGAATAGAGGGGGAAAAAAGACAGTTCGGAAGTTTTGTTCATGAGTTATATATTTTGTTTATTACCGTATAATCAAAAAGTAGTTATGAAGTGTCACGTATTTGATTTGGATGAGTCTGCTCGGTTTTCCATTTTTCCTTTCTTTTTTCTTTTTTCATTAAGTAGAGGCCAGTCAGGATGTAATCGAAGAATGAATGAATTAAGTATTTAAATTAATCAGAAGATGTAATTTTTGTTTTATAAATCAATAGATTCAAAATTTGGTTGAGGCCATATGCTGGTACAGTACCGACCTCTAAAAGGCTATATGCCGGCACAGGGTGAACAGTGAATGAAAACTGTACAAAATGTGATGAATACGAGTATAATAATGCAATAAACAATGGTCAAGAGTTGGTAATACTATTAGTTGTCTTTCTTTTCGTGACTTTGTCATGGGGCGTCCTGTTAAATGAGCAAACTTGGCGTAGTGGGCGTTTCGGTCTTCCGCGATCTTCAGGCACTGTTTCACCACACGATTTGGCAAATTCCATCTCTGTTCCTTCACTATCTCGCAGATTAATGACCCCTATATGACAGGCACTTTAATCGACCCGTTTTTAACGTCTCGAGTAACTTTGAACTTTGAAATGATCTTCGCCTATTCAACAAGAAACACGACACGCGATTTCATTATCTTCCTATCTGTTATCTGACTCAAGAAAGAGAAGATGAGCAGAAAGATGACAAAAATTTAATTTTCTCGTGTACCAACATATAGTCTTTTAGAGGTCGGTTCAGTACCGGCATATAGCCACAACCTTGAAATGTCTTTGCTTTTGCTTTGGACATGTAGTTAACTGAACTCTTGTGACGATTATTTGATCAATACAAATAAACGTTATCTATCTATCTATCTGTATGGATGATAAAGGTGTAGTAAAACTTTGGAACGTATGATTCAGGGATCTATATCTTATTTCTTTTAGGTTTTACAGAATAACAGCGGAAGTCGAACCTGATGATAAAACGAGTAAGGCACCTCTGACGAGAATTATTGATACGGCGCAAAGGTGGCGAATCGCGTGAACTTTATTTTCGACTAAGCCGCTTTTATTGCATCGCAGATGCAGCCTCGTTGCACATGGTGCATGCGCAAAAAGTATATTAGACTAGTAAAAACGGGTTACAGATGGCGAGCAGTAGACTGTGGCGTAGGGCTCTTTTACGACAGCTAGTAAAAGCTCGGAAACCTGGTCACCAAAGGTATAGGGCCCGACAAGATCTGGCATACTTCTTTCCATTTGGAAATCGCTCGGTAATATACGCTTTCCATCGTTACTCAACACACAGGTTTGTGTTGGGTGCCGTAGTGAATCTTTTCGAAACATGTTACTTGTGCTATAAGATATCACATTTCACCCTGACGATGAAAATATTCTAAGCAAACCACTGTTTATTACAAATCCGTTCCTTTTTTTTACTATCTATCTATTTTTAACTGCGATCATAGATCTTATTAAAAGTGAATGAATACACATCGAACGTTAAGATTCGTGCTTAAAACTTCTTCATCAAATAACTCCAAAGTAATAAAGAATATAATATATCCAAGACTGTAGATTGGTCTCAAAACACCTTAGTAGAGCTATCACTCTGTTACAGTTCCTGGGTTCACCGTGTTGTTACCAAACTGGACGAAGTGTGTTGGTAAGCAGGGACTACTCAGACCAAACAGGACTCAGTGTTGAACTTCTTAGCTACTGGTAAAGTCCAAATCGTAGGGGCTACTAAAAAATAAATATATTATCATGAACACCAAAATCTACAACCAGTATCATTTACTTCAAAAAACCTCCCAAGTAGCAGTGATGGGAGGATGTATGTTGTATGTTGTGAAGAATAAGAATGATTATTTGAATTATTAATAACTACCGTGAATGATTCTTAGTGCATTCATTATGTCCGCTAATTGTGTGCTAGAAAACAATTTCGCGTCTTCCGATGTGAGTTACGGCGGACAGTTGGAACACTATTTATACTCCAAGCACATTCGAGCTGTGGCAGGGGACGGAACAGAAATAACAGATTCGCTCCATAATCAAAAAAGTAATTGTAACTTCTGTTCCAACGGGCAAGGACGTCCAACAGCCGCGGTTAAAAAGTGTTCCAGAATGAAGAATCCATTGACAGAAGTTGAAATGCCGAATGGTCGGCACTGAGGGCCTCGGTCCCTTGCATTTAACAAAGGAAGCGTTTCAATTTCAACCTTTCAACTGGTTATTACGGTCAAGTGAATATTCGATGGCTCAAGTGTTCCAACGAACGTCCATTAGCAGTTAAAGTTTGTGAACAGTTCTAGAAGTGCGTGCCATGTCGACAGCTGTTGGACGGCGCTCTTGTTGATGGGACAAACCTACTCTTTAGGCCGGTTTCACCAACAATAACTGTGGAGACCAAATCTATTGCCCCTCCCCTCCCTTACTAACTTGCTTTCTCTTCTGAAGGAAGATAGTTGCTTCGTTGCCTTTTCAATTTCAGTTGGGTATATATTTAGGTGTTAAGAGAAGAGAAGATTGAGCTACATAGAACAATGTTCCCTGACGCTGAGCCGCATACATCGGATCTAGTAGCTGTTAGGTAGAAGTGTTTGTTAGGGTGTGTAAATTCAAATGTTTCCAGGCGTTTTAGAAACTTGCATGCCCCGGAACCGATTGACTTTTTAGATGACAAGAAACTGGCCAAAAAAAGGTAGAGAATCAACCGTTTAAAAGTTTCGTTCTACAGGGCAAGGTTTTTTTTTTTTTTTTTTTAACGCATTTTATTTGGTATAATGAGTACAATAGTTAATCAGTTAGTGTGTGTTAGTTAGTTAGTTGGTGTCGGAGTGCTCACATTTCTCAAAACTACTTAAAACAATTCATTATTCAATAATGATTGTAGGTAGGTACCTATTTAAATGAGATAAGTGAGTTACCTACTTTACTAAATTATTGGAAGAAATATAATTATAAAAGTAATTTCGAAAAAAAAGAACTCGAGGAATATTGTACAGAAAACAATTGTAACTTTTCATAGCTGGGAAGTATGATAGTTTTTTAAAAGGTTTCTTTAGGGATAACGATACTGATACGAAGTATCAAGTTAGAACAGCTCAGAACTTCCACCGACTAGACAGACCGCTTGCTCGGAAGCTGGTTGTATACACGGCCATAGCCCCCTTCCATCGTGCTCCCCTTTCCTGAGGAACGCTGATATGTCTGGTCGCCTCTATCCTTTATTGGGAATACCTAATATATTTATGTAATTATTATACATATACAAAACAAGTTAGTTCCCTCACAATCCCTAACCATTGTTTTGTGGAACCAGAGATTCGAACGTTGTTTTTTAAACAAACTGGTTTCATCTATGTAATCAATGGGTACACTGTTACAAGTAAACATCAGTTTAAAGTGTTCCCATAAAAACGGTTATTATGAACAGTAACGCAAAAAAATATATCTTCGGAATGCAAACAAAGATGTCGAAAAAAGCTGGTATTAGTCCTTGTTTAAAAAAATATTCCAAGGTGAATTTTTAAAAGGCTATACTTTTCCGAACCGAATGATACCAACCCCGACTGTTGAATATGCAAACTGGGGGAGCTTTAATTTCTCTCAGTTATGCAACTTAAAATCGGGAATTCGATTATCCACACACGAAACTTACTCTGCCGACTATCCTAAGAGTACAATCAACTTGAAAGTTGATCGCCTGATCAACGTGTTTTCCCATCTTCCTTTCAATCAACTTCACTTCATACAATACTACACCTCACCGTTTCATAACTCTGCCCATGGTCCATTCACTGGCAGATGGGTTGTTAGCCCAAACTTCTAATCTCTCTCTAAATGTTTGTTTGCATTCCTGTTTGTTCAACAGGTGAATTCCTGTTTCATCAATTGAACGACTCAAGTAAATCAATAAAAGTTCGAACCATTTGCTCTTGATAATCCGAGTTTCAATCCCAGCACCGTCCAACCAACAGAGAACTCCAAGCTCGTTCCTAATTGGTACGAGACGGCGAAGTGGGTATACAGTACCCGCACGACCGCCAGGTCTTGAAGGTGGGGTTGGTCTTGCCCCTTGATGTCCCCAATCGCCAAACCTAGTCCGTGGGTGGTATGAACCTATCTTTAGGGGAAGTAATGTTTTTAGATTCAGGAGACAAACTTTCTTGCACGGAATCAAAATTTCCTCTCGCGCTCTGAGATTCAAACCATTCTGAATACCTTTCGATATGAGCGAATGTGGACGTGTCCACTGATCCTTGTAATAAACTGTATTTTTACAGCTTCCATATGATTTTGATGAAACTTTCAAGAAATTTGCGTGTTGGAATGTAGATGGTAGTACCATTAAGTTTGAACTTCAAACATAATACACAAAATGTTTATTTACTCCGGTTTTCCTATTCTCGCTACCAATAACCATTAAAACTAGGCAATCTTCACTATGTCCAATCACATTCACATTCATGTTGACTTTTTCCTTAAAATTTCCAGCCCATGGGGAGACCGTTAAGATCTATTCATTCTTTTGAAGGCACTTCTACCAATAACGAAGGTAAAAACAATAGCATTATTTGTTATTCAGATTTTTGATGCTCCAACTCTTCTATTCCACCCTTTAAATTTATCCCAGATCTATACCGAGAATTCGGTTCCAACTGCACCCAGAATGTGACTCTAGACCTAAGTTTCATCAACTTTGGTTCAGTACTTCCGAAGGGTTTTTCATTTTATTTCCTTGCCTTTCGGATTCTACTCATCTTGAAACGTAACAACAGATTTTGAGGTGGTTAAAAGGTTCTTCTTGTTTGAATAAAATTATTGTTCAGTGAAAATAATAAACCAGACAACTACAAATGGGAAGAAAAAGGTAAAAATGGAATATATTCGTAATAAGAGTTCTGAAATAACTTAACAATCGTAACAGTGGTTTGTTCGGCATTGATCTGCTTTTCAACTATTTAAGAGCAACTGAATCCCGCAAGTCCAAGAGAAGCGCCCCGAAAAATACGGGTTCTCTAATGGAATATGAATGTCGTCCCATCGCTGTCATCCTTTTTCAGCTTGATTCGCGCCGCTACCGCCGCTGATCCCCATAGGGGAAATCGCTTTGGGGCCTTTGGGAGCATAAACCGCAGGCGGATTTATCGAACGGAACGCTCCCACTTCCACATACGAAACCTGGAACGTCCGAGTTAGCAGAGCGGCTGTTGATTGCCAATTTAATATCTTCAGATTTCCCTCATCGAACAGTAGATAAAACCGTTTGAGATCACTGGTGATACGGGGCTCGACAGGATCGAGTAATTGAATCGCGGGAATGAACTTCGAACACCAAATTCAATACTCGTTAACGAGCAACAAGAACCCAAGCTGTAAAAACCTTGTGATTGATAACAGCAGGATTAGTTTCCATTGGTTGACAAGCTTTTACAAACAAAGATGAGCAGACAATTTCTCATCCTGGATTTGAAATCCTGCAGTGATGACACCAAAATTACAATACAGTTTTCTGATAAAAGGACAACAGCGTTTATTAGTTCCATAGTTTCGCCTAAAACGACCGACCAGGTTTGTTCATTGGTTAATATAACCGCTCAAATTGAAATGATAGAATATCAAGACTTTTACCAAAGTATCCAGTAAGGTTAAACGAAACCTGATCTGTTAAACATAGTGAATTGCTAGTTTTGTACTCGTATGCGGACATTCGTCCGACGATCATGAAATTGATTAGAGATCGTCGAAGAATTGATCCACATTACGTGGAAACTTCATCAAAATGTGGACAAAGCGCTACAAATTATTACGCACAGGTTCATTATTTCTGTATTACTCTTTGATTGTCTTGGTATTGGCGATCAAACTTTATAAATTATATTATGCTCCATCATCTACCATTGAAGGTTGACTGTCATCGCGGTCTTTCCATCTCATTGTCCCCTGGATTATACAGCGAAGCCTCGCCAATGAGAGCTCCACCGATTAGTATTATGCATTTGGCTACTTGGAGTTCACAAGGGTTGTGAAGTCCTGTCTTGTAACTGTGACATTTGAATCTTGAATAAGGCAGTTACTAAAACATCCTCACACAGCTTCCATGATCTGTCCTCAATATGTCTCAATTTTGGATGTGTTAGATAGCGTGTAGGTAACCCCACATTCTAGCAGTGTACCCGCGAGAAAATCTCTCAACATTGAATGGCTATTAGCAATTTCACACATTATGGCTGCACATTAATTGTCTTGCCGGTGATTATCTAAACTCGACGTCTCCAATCCATGTAACCAATATGCCTTAAAATCCGCTCGATGTTTACATCAGCTCCATAGGTCGGTTAAAAAACGAAGTTGTCTCAAAAGTGGATCAGCTGATCGGTATGCCTTCATATATTTGTATTTTGAAGGAGCTCCATTCCAAATTAGTCCACCCTTGGTGGGAAAAATGTTTTCAATTAACCAAAACCGTTTTCGGAGCAGCATTCTTCGAGTTATTACACATTGGTACGAATAGGTACGTCGCTGATGATTCTCTGAAAGTTGATTGCTCTATTGGTAAGATAGTTGTGCGAAAATTCAATTGTAAACGACATACCTTTGAACGATACTGATTTTCTGATGCCAATTCTTCACTTCGTACTTTATGTTTAGAAAGAAACTTACTTTTCGTTGCTGAAATGAGGAATAACCAATCAAGTACGTTCAAAACGATTTCATGATAAAACAATTTAATCTAAAGCCAATTCCTTGTGGCTTTGATCATTCAAAGATTCCATTAAAGTTATACAGTGTTGATAAAATACTGATTCATGTTGATGAAATACTTCTAGTCAACTATGAAGATACAAATTTTCGAGATGATTTGAATGGCAAAAAAACTCTGTACGATCCAAAATCACCTGTATGATTTGAAATTCAAATTAAATTCAAGAATTAAATTTCATTGGATCTGTACATTCTTGATGAGGCGCAATAATTTTCTAACTTCTTTCCAATTCCAACGATACAACTTTCCGATATGATTTGAATGTAATAAAAAACGCTGTTGCACGACCCAAAACCAACTTGCTGGTTAATAACATTCAAATGTTGCGTTGAAATTGTACCTATTATTCCGATAAAATACTGTTTCATTTTATAAACCTTTCGCCAAATAAGACACAACTTTCTGATATGATTTGATCATTTGATGGCAACAAAAATCGCTGTTCACAACACAACTATCCGAAACCACCTTTGTGATTATAAAGATTCAAATGTTCGTTGATTATTGTACGATGCGTTGAAATACTGATTTCTTTCTAAGCCTATTCTGAAGAAACACCTTTTTTCCAGTCGGATAGCATTTTACCTTATTCGTTGCTCACCTCTCGGAGCAATCTAAATAAAAGTTCCCCATCAAGGGTATGGGATACGTGTTCCCAGCCTTCGATCGAGCAGGTCACACTTTTTTCCAAATTTTACGAGTTACCCACACTTTCCGTCATATTCTTACATCAATAGCAAAGAAACATCACCCACTTACCCGTAGAAGGTCAGCATTTTCACCTGAATTTACTTTATTAATTCGGTAACGATGGTATCCTTATACACCGTTTGTATTGACATAAAGATTTTACTGTTGGCAAGTTGAGTGACTTCACAATAACGCTGCGTGTTCACAAAAGAGAAACACAATGAAAGCACTAGATCAATATTTTATCGTGATGCTTCGGGGTTGGGTTGCTGTCAAGTTCTTAATTTTAGCGAATAATGACGCTTTTCTATCTCCCCGAGTTCATCATCAATTAGGAAGCTTCACGCCTTAGTATACGTTGGCCCACCTGTCTGAAATATGACATTAATATTCTTATTTGTCTAGTGTGTCGGAGGTAGGGAGAGCTTCCGTGACTAACTTGTGTGTTTGGTTTGGCGCCTCCCACATTCCATCAAACTGTCGCTGATTGGAAACCCGCAGTGTTAAGATCATCAATAAATTATCGCTCGCCTTCCCCTAATATGAGGAGGGGCCCACCCATTATTATGCATATCCTCGACGGTTAACACAACGACTAATTTGCGTTGATGGGCTGCCCCCTAAGCGGTCGGGCCGAGGCAGTGCTTCGGCAGGACATCCGAGCCATTCGTCTCCATCGACGGCTTTGGTTCAGGTTCTCGGTGAACTATGACGTGTGAACTATGATTGTTACCCGATAAATTACGAGCGAGATAATTCAAGATGGAGGCCTTGCGCCGAACCGCACACCACGTGACCACCTACCTACAATAATAACTTACGTGCCTTGGATTCCGACGTCAGTATCTGGTCGAGAAGGAGACAGATAGATAAATAGATGATTTATTCAGTGAGATAAAATTGATGAAAATCCATACATGTGAATCGGCCCTTCCCGATTTTAGAATCCGTCGCCTTGGGAGATGAATCAGACGTTTTCAAGTGTCTGGGCGGGGCATTATCGCATCCTCCTCAACGGAAGGGGCAACTATACCATTCCATCACCTCACAAAATGACACAATATGAACACAATGAACTACTCGCTTTAGGTTACTTTCAAACCATGTACCTACGTTGGTTACGGGCTTGGCCTTTGTTGTTGGGGAAGGTCTTGGCGATTCACTCTTGTATTAAACTTAAGGGCGTTTTGCATAAAATATACTTAACACATAAAAATACTTGTTATATAATTTTGTGGCTACAATTGCCTCATATTTAAAATTCTAAAAGGCGACAATTACTGAACATATATACTGCTTAACACAGTTTCACATCCCGCTCCCCCATGTCATGCCACCTAAAATCTGTTTGTTTTTGTAATTTGATCTTGTGTATCTTCTAGCATCCTTCTTATGACTCTCTAGCGCTCGTTGGATGATGTAAATAATGAATATTGAATTGTGAGTAACCAACATCGATCTCGGCCTAGGTTTCGTGCAACCACATACGTTGTGGTGTAGGTACACTATCTATTGGAATTTCGTTGTGAATCTAGTATTTGGGGATCCTTATGAGATCGTACAAGTACCTACGTTTAGAATATATTTTTGTCTTGTAGTAATATTATAGAAGTTAGCACTACGAGGACATAAAGATAATACAAGTGGATAATTTTGTGTTGAATACGGTTTTGTGAAGTTAAATACATAGACAAAATATTTGGCACCATTGATACTAGTAAAACTGAAAATTATATTCATGCTGACGTCAATGACTACATTCTTCATGAAATTCGCATACAGAGCAGTTGATATGTTTTTACTGAGATTTTTTTATTGGCAACTAAAATGTGTCGAACAGTCACATGGTAAGTCATTGCAGCTGTGTCTTGCTTCCCTCGATGTTGATAATTCTGTTTTTCTTGATTTATCCATGAAGACCGATTGCACTGCATGTATGGTAAGCTTGTAGGTAGGTAATCATCCATTGTCCAATTGTCCAAAACTCCTTCTAGGCATTTGGATGGACTTAATGCCATGTTTTCCCGGAGTTTACTGGGCAATCTCATTAGCAAATATGTAGATTTTTCCATCATATATGATTTTATGAACGAATTGTCATGATCATGATTCATCAAGATGGCCGGCTGAATCACGCGGGGTTCCCAGAACATAATAAAACATTGTTTCTCGAACATGTACCGTACAATACAATGTTCCATTTAGACAAAGATATAAGCATAGTTGATACCACACATCGTTTTATTACCGATGTCGTAAACAATGATATCACTTACGATATACTCAACAACACCGAATATTCGTTGTCCTAATTCCATTCGTATAACTCATCCTCAAACTATGTAATATCACCATCCTCTACCCAAGCAAGGGGGTAAATTTCCTGTTCGATGCAGGTTTAATATCAGTCGTGAACGCTTTGAAACCGACTGACAAGTAGTCTACGTTACAGCATAACTGGAGGTGAACATCACTCCAAGAATATATATAGATGTATATTACAGTTCAGTGAAGATACAGGTGTTAACGTGCAAGGTGATACATCTCACCGGAATTCCGCAGCTGTCCACCTGGATCCTTCATTGACGGGGACACCTGTTTTGCCGGCGCTTCCCGTTGTTTCTATTTCCTGAAACCCCGTGACATCTGACGCTTCAATTTGAGCTGGGAGCGCTTCCGCAGAAATAGGACGGTGATTGATGTCATGCGAGGGTTTCCGCTCCTCAAAAGCGGGTTAACGGACTCGAAGCCCCAGATCAATGTGATATGTTTCACGTAGCTCTTAGCCGGCGGCATGATTGGAAACTAGGTGATGGGATGATGGGGGAGCATTGATTTCACGTTCTACTGGTCCGGTACTCGTTTGGCCGAACGATCAAAAGGAGAGCCTACTAACTATCAATTATGCTGGCAAGATTGCGGTAGGTTCGCGCCAAAACGACACTTAGTTTTAGTTCACCGATGGCATGTTGGATTGAGTCCATGTCCGTACAGTTAACCATGGATTTTCTCCTTTATCGAGATTAATGTAACTGGACAGTAAGGCCCACAGGCATAACATGAGTTTCACAAGAGAAAAAACAGTCGTAATTCGACGTGCAATACTATCTTGTCTTTAAACATGGAAAATCAACTTTTTAAAGCTAAACATCTTCCGTTTCATAAAAGTAACTCAGTAAGTAGTCAAGTTTGTACAGCATGAAAATATGCATTAAACACAAACAATAAACACGCCAACACTTATTTATCTCTAAACCTATATAACGCAGTAGTTACTCCTGGCCATTCTTTCTCTCACTGATATGCCATTTTCACTGGATGCACGATGAACACAAGTCCCTTCGACGATTTTTCAGTTTATCGCAAAGTAAAAGATCAAGTCTCCACAAAACCCTCAACTTGCCATTTGAATGAGAAAAACTTATTATGTACGTAAGGGTAACATGGGGATATAGGAGAGAATCAGTACACGAATTTAATTACAATTAACCATAGATAGTTTGCCTGCAACATTTAAAATTAAATAACACATAACTAAGCTTCTTGAATTGTTAAAATGTTATAATTAATTACAGAATGATTAATACAGTTGTTAATATTGGATTGAATGTACTAACCCTAAAACCTGGTTTTCCTTTTTTTTCTTTCATTGCTTTTTTGTAATATTTCGGAATGTTAAATAATTCATTAATGTAAAGCTACGTATTAGGTGAAAGTGCTGTTGGTGTCTGTATAGTGAAACAAACTTTGCGCAAATGTTATGGTCAGTTAACAGACTGACGGCTTACATGCTAAGTTTTAAGATGCGTTTGTAACTGGAAAGATGTAACGAACAATAAAAATGAATTGTAAAACTATGATAATGATATTAGAAATGTATCTATATTTTCGATTTTCATAAATAAAAGGCTTTTACTACTACTACTACTACTACTCCTGGCCATTCTTTCTCTCACTAATATGCCATTTTCACTGGATGCACGATGAACACAAGTTAATTTGGCGATTCTTCAGTTTATCGCAAAGTAAAAGATCCTCTGGGTTCACCAACAAGTGGTAGATTCGAGAACGTTTGTGACGAGGGTTTGCAAACCCGGTTTGGCACTGATGACAGTTCACATCCAGTATCTTGATGATGATTGTTTGAAACATTGTTCGGGAATGATCCACGCATGGTGTAAACAAGCCACTCATAACTTCGAAAACTGAATCACTGAGCGGTTATATGGCACCGATAACGGAATCACAAGATACGCCTGGGGCATCCCAAGCGGGGAGCAAAGGACCTAATGTGCTCCAGTCCTGGTTTTTTTCGAGCTCTCTGATTGTTCAATCGCCTACAGCCGCCTCAGGTAAAACTTAGAATGCTCTCGAATTCCGCGTTCTATACTGTATTGGGTACCCTTGGAGCATGTGTGTCCATCTGATTGGTCCAAAATGCTCTCCAGAGCCCTAAAGGTTTACCTATATTGTGCGCGTTGGTTCAAATAAGGTTAGGTCGTTCTTGCTTCAATGTTTCAATGTAAGGATTTTTTTCATCTTTTTGGTTTATTGGTTTTGGGAATGCATATGGGTGATTCTCAAACTACGGGAAATGTTCAGGTCCGGCCCGGACATTTTGAAAATTCATGTGTTTCTATTGCTGTTTTTGGATATGTATCATCTAATTAGACTCCCTGGATGTATTTCTGATGCCTAGTAATTTAAGAGATCCCATTATTCTCCGCGAAATTCAAATTTGAAAGAAGTCATAACAATGGCTTGGCGGTTTCGGCCACGACAATGACAATTTTGGTATGTTTTAACCAACACGACAAAAGACAATAGGCACCTTCAAAAGAGATTCTTCCAGTACTACTGGACTTTTTGCGGGTTTTAAAATAGAAATTGGTACGGGCTTCCAAGAAAATAAGTGGGTAGAAGGAAAATGTTTGGATCAAACATAATAGGTGAGCAACTAGGGCCGTTAAAATGACATTGAATAAGCACACTAACCTGTTTGTTCTTGCTCGATCAGAAAACACCACCTACCGTTTAGGGCGACTCAAAGGTGTGCCGGCTTGCTTGTGAATCACTGCTACCATCAAAACAAGAACATCCCCGAAAATCCCCGTTTTGTTACCTCAGGAACACATTCTTTTTGGGCCATGACAATGACCTAGAATAAAGTGACCTGAATAAAGTGCAGTGTTGGGACATTAAAAACTTGAAGCAAGGGGTTGGAAAACCATTGACAGCTGCTCCTCAGATGTAGGTAACCAAAGACGAGAGAATTTTCAAGTAATTTTAAATCTCAGGCAGAATATTCGAAAAACCAACTCGAAATTGGGAACAACCCAAACCTAAGCCTCAACCCTTAAAAATGTGGAAATTTTATTAGCTTCCGAGGGTTTTCTATTGAGCAATGCAGTACTTGATAAATGTATGCAGATAAGCGCGAAAAGTTGAAAGTCGGATTTTGAACAGCACAGCGTGCAATCTACAAGAATTTTCCCATAGTTTGAGAATCACTGTTATACTCCTGAGATCAAATAACAATTTTCGTGTTGGAAGTAACCAAAGGTTGCATCAGGTAACAATTAAAGTAATCTGATCGATTTATAATCAAAGCTACTGTGTAGTTACAGACTGATGCCCAGGATAATTAAGATTAAACTTCAGGTAAGTTCAATATTGATTTAATAAACGTACGCTACGAGTTCACAAGGAATTATGCCGTAAAGTGTTCACATTACACGGTTAAGTCCGCTAAGTTTATCGGATGGTTACTCGGGTCCTAGAGGGTGGCGATCTTATTGCTTCACAGAACAGGACAAAGGTCAATTCTGCGAATAAGACGGTTAGCTACCAACTCGCTGACGGAGCTGTGGATAAACGGGAGGTTTTAGTTGGAAACGTAATACTGGTGGACGATAATCGCTGAACTGCAAATTGGAGGTTCCACCTAATAGCTCTGGACTTAAAGTTCAACTCGTTCCGACGGAATGCTGAAGAGCTTCTACATAGAAGAGGGTAAACGTTTCTCTGTTTATTTTAGTTTGAAGTAACTACACCTGAGGGGAATCACGTTTAAATGGCCAACAAAGTGAATGAACAAGCTCCGGTTGAGTTTCCAACCATAAATTCTTAATTTAAGGAGGGAAAGAACACTTACTGAACGATCAAAATGAAAGAACTCTTGAAAGTCAGCCACGAAGTTTAATCATTTTTGTATTAGGTGGCTCCTCTACGTGAATTATTACAGTTTGTAATGTTATTATATTAAATAATGGCTGGCCACACTATCAAAATATGACCGCATAGATGATAGGGACCTACCGAGACGAAATGAAACACCTACTAGTCCTTTAAATGGTACTAAACAAGAACTAATACGAATCACCATGATCCTATGTCTCGATGTGTTCTAAGTCAAATAAAACCTTATCCATATCAAATGAAACCTTTACCGGACCAAATGGAACTACTTTGATAATCCTATGCCTAAAATTAATTGATTTTGGTTTATTATTCAATAATAACCAAACCATTGTAAACGCTCTTGAAAAAAAATTCTAACCCACCCTGAAAATTTCATGGTTTAGGTACGTTTCAAAGGGTGTAGAATTCTGCAATAAAAATTTTTCCGCCTGTCCGCCGTACGCACGATTTCTCTAAACGGTTGAAGCAAAAAAGCTGAAATTTTCAGGAATAATCCATGTTGGTCCGACGACGCCCCAAATCTTGAGCCAGCTCTCTCAATTAATTTAAAGTGCCCTTTAAGGGTTTCAAAGTTTTGTAAAATCCCTAAAAACCTCAAAAAATTCAAGGCGGCCTAAATTTGTACTCTTTTTGAAGAACACTCCACGAGGAATCGAATGAGCCCCTCCCCAAGTCCGTAGGTCAAACCATTCCCGATCTATGGCCCGATTTATGGTGCCAACATTCGCGTTATGTTGGTTTATCATTGTTTTTGTGTTGATATCAGTAACCAAGTGACGTAGTGATGTAGTGATGTTGTAATGTGGATACTGGAGTGAAATGCTAAAAGGCTTTGTAGCCGATACACGGGTTGAAGCATTCTGAAGACCATTAAAAAAAACGCTGCAAATTCTTCCACTGGAGTTTATTATTCAATTTGCTTGCGTTCATGATTTGGAAATGTTTCACAAGTGATAGAGCGATTGTTGAATTTCAGGACGCACACAAATATGATCAACTGATCAATCCAAATAGGTATTTTGGTTGAGAACAGATTTACGTGCTCCATGCATATCGCCTGAAATTCAATAATCGCTCTATCACCTGTGAAACACGCACACTCCAAAGCTTAGTAGAAATTCAATTCATGAACGCATGCCAATAGATTAATAAACCCCAGTGAAAGAATTTGCAGCGTTTTTTATTTTGTCAACTTCTTTCAACTATAAGTACGATTCTCAGCGCATCTACTTATCTAAGTACTTTATTTCACTCATTTCCTCAATAGGTTCCGTTTGATTTGGAAAATGTTTCATTTGGTTTAGAAAAGGTTTAATTTGGCTTGGGAGTGCTATATATAGCTTTTCCAAGTCAAATTCGGAAATTTCCAAACCAATTTCAGATTTTCCCGAACCAATTTCAGAATTTTCCATTTCAGTTTCAGAATTTCCCATTTCCATTTCTGAATTTGATCAAACTCCGGGTGGGAGTGTAAAAAAGTGGGATAAAGAGAAGGAAATAGGCAGCAAGCACACAAAATTTATTAATAAAATTAAGAAATTATAACTTCCACAATAGTAAAAAAAAATATTAAACTTCCTCAAAAGACACATGACTAACCCCGATACGTGCTTCAGATAGTTCACCGGAGTTCGAGCTCCGACGATTAGTCCCCTTAAAAGGTATTCTGAAATTGAGATGGAAAATTCTGAAATTGAAATGGAAAATTCTGTCAAAGAGGTGAACGGGAGAATGTAAAGCGGTCCGCTTGGGTTCACTTGAGTTATTGAAAGCACGTCAATCAATGACGAACATGAAAACACTAGTGTTATTTCGAAATTTTTCTATATTCAGTTGACATTTCAGCCCTTTGATTTGAAGACTAGATCCAAACGTGACCAAAGTTTCATTAGTTTTGGTTCATTGATTTCGGAGAAAAGCTCCGGTCCGCGTTCAGTCGGATTTTTTAACTTTACCTTGAAACGTAAAACAACAAATTGTGAGAGAACTAAATTTCCCTTGGTCGATTACAAAGGTTCATTGTTGAAAATAATAAACCAAAACATATCTTCTGCCCCTAAATAACAAAATCTCTAGAAAAGCTACAAGGCAAGAATTCGGCCAAGGAAAAACTATTGTAAACAACTAGACGAATTGTTATAATCTACCAGGAGGTGCAGGTGGTTTTATGGAAGCTGCTGTTTTGATTTCTTCATTTTCGCATCAAGAAATTTAGAGGTCCCGACGTTTTAAGGGAGTAACATCCATCATCATCATCATCAGGGAGATCTGAGGATGTAGGTATTTACTGGCAGCATCGTCGTCCGAAATTTAGAGAGAATAATAAACAATTTTTGCAAGTATGGAATGGTTTCGTTATCTAGACTGGATGAGAAAACAAACAGCTTTTGGACGAATGAGTTTCTTCAGCTAAGAACCAAAATTTTTTTCTAAATGAATTTTGGAAGAGTATGCTCATGTGATAGTAGGTACTCTGTTGTGGAAGTTAGCTATATGGATGATTCTCATTTAACGGGACAATCCAGGTTTTGATTCTGACTAAAAAACTTTTTTCTCCCAAATTTATGATTTTTATAATATCTTGTGCAATTTAGATGTTACTCTAATGGTATAGTGATGAACGAACACGCATGAGTTTAGTTTGTTTCCTCAAAATTCAGAATTTAAAATTTTATAGGACGAAAATGAGCTTTGTCAACCAAATAACGATAAAATTACGTTAACGGCGAGTAGGTAAGGTTGAATGTGACAGATGTCTGATTTAAGTTTTTCCTGACTTTGCACTAGAACAAGTATCACATTTTAATATTCGTATTTATTTAGTATCAAATAAAAAACTTGAAAAAAAAAATTGTTTCAAACAGCCATGACGGCTTTTGTGTAGCCACAACAATGAAGTTTAAAATCGCCACGACAATGAGAAATCAACATTAACCTTCTGCAATTAGGAGTCTAATGAACACTTATAGAAATTGAAACTTGCATTAAATAGAGTTTTTACATCTCTATCCCAAAATGAATGCTAAACGAATCAATAAGATTGATTAGGAGTGATTTTCAAACCCATAACAATGAGAAGTAGGTATGAAATATACACACCTGTTTTACAAACGGCTAACTTCATTTTCGAGCCCCACCTGTATAGAAATGGCGGAAGCATGGTGTTTTCTCAAAGGGCAGGGTTATCAACGCTGAAAAAATTTTGAATTGCCAAAAAATGCCCTCATTTGAGAAAGCTACGATGATTTCCTTCAAACCCATGACAATGGGACAGAAGGTTTGGGACAAACTTCGAGCGCTTGATTCGTACAGACTATCTAAAAGTTTGTCCCACTTGTAAGCGCACTAACATCCAGTAACTAATTCTAAAAAAATACTAATTAAAAGTTAAATATTTCCAGTAAAACGTACTTTGAGCGGATGAAATTTCGGATTAAGTTCAAATTCTGACTCATGGACAGACCATTACAATGAGATTAGAGGTACATTTCGATCAAATACTGGCATGTGCTATGAAGAGTAGCCGAACTTTATGACAGCCATTAGTAGGCCTAGTTATCACATAAAATCTACAAAAATAATTTTTGGAAAAAGTTGAACAGAAAATTATTTATCAATGAAGGACAGCGATTGTCCCGTAAAATAGGAATCACCCTAGTAGGGAAAATATCTAGAATTACGGTGTATAATAGATATTAACCCTGTATCTACCTGTGTCCTCACATCACCTTATGATGATGCATGTCGCTACATTGAAAAATCGGGACCTATAAATTTGTGATGCACAAATAAAGAAATGAAAACAACAGCCTCCGTAAAACCACCTAGATTTCCTGGTAGATTTTAACAATATAAATACGGCTATATAGGCACTACAAATTGAGTCAGACGAATTACATATTACAGGCTATTCAATTGAATTTATAAATAAAGGCATTAGCAAAGTACTTGGGAATTTCCAAAGGCATGATCATTTTATTCAAAAGGTCTTCTAAAACTTTTCTCTAATGAGATAGTAACCTTGGTTATCTTTGAAGTTCATCTATTCACATCGTATACAAGTTTTATTTATTAACTACCGCCCGGTACTGACCTTCTATGGTGTGATTGAGAAAATCTCGTAGAGTGCTGAGAGGCCGTAAAATAAAAATGTATGGCAGCAGTAATAACGATAGTCGTTTCGCGTATCGTAAAACCATTGACCTTCCTGAACGACGCCATGTGATCGAGATTACTGTGCCTCAAAGGGAAAACGAGAGCATTCACTGTGACATCTTTGTGATTTTTCGTCATTCAGGCGGAAATCACCGCGGCGTTAGCGAGTGCGGCGAACTGTTTGAACAACTGGTTAGCTCTCGAGGAGGAGAATGGGCTGTAGAGAGACCAGTCATATTGGTATAGGGGAACCGAAAGGGGCTTTCAACTTCGGAGTTAAAACTCATAGACGTCCAGAATGGGATAAGTTTTCGAGAAGACAACCGCTTGAAAAGTTGGTGCCGGCGAAAGTGGGTTATGGGAACGGGGAGGCAGAACCCGCTACTGGAGTCACCATCTCTATAACGTTACAGAGTTGAGAACCAGGAAGACGCCCTCGGGAGATCCGCAGGCACCGCGTTACAACAACCGTCCTCCCGCCCCGCCTTCTTTTTCCATTACAACTTTCCCCGAAAAAATAAGGTGAGAAAGGTGTGGGGACAGAACCAGTTGAATCGGAAAATAACAAAAGAGTCAATTGAAGTGATGAGGAAAAAAACTCGAGAAAAACTCGACGTTCCGCCCTCGCCAAGGGGCAAAATCCCTGGACGCTTTCGGTTACAGCCTATGACAACATAAATTTAAGAAACATGAAACATGCTTTACAATCTTCTATCCATCTGAAGATGGATTTTGTTGGGTAAGTAACAATGGACATAACTTTCTACCATAATGAACTTCGACGTGAAAGTAAAGCAGGATAGAAAAACGTAAAAGTGGACATTACTTCCCACTAAAATGGTCTCCTGTTCGGAAAGTAAAAACTTGACAATCCCACGTAACTTATTTGGGTCGTTAGTCCAAAGTTAGTCCATATTCCATGCTAATTTGTTGTGGGGTGGCAAAAGCTCTTAAAGTCTGGTAAGGCCAAATTTTCGCAAAACATCATACTGTGCGCATGATTGAACACATTTACAGTTCAAGGCATTGAAGGTTGTCTACTTTTGGAAAGACGGATGGAATTACCGACCGAAAACAATTTTGATTAAGTAGGCCACTTCAATCATTCCATAAAGAGGGGACCCAGTCACGCTGATAGTGTGTTGATGTGGGTTACAATGGTCTTCAAGTCTGGTATGACCAAATTTTCTCAAAACATCTTATTGTGCACATGATAGAAGATATTTTCAATTCTTGGGATTGCACGTTCCCGCCATCTAATATAATAGAAGGAGAGTTGAGTATTTCGATAAGGACTATTTTTATTAAACATTAATTACCAGCACAAGTGATGACATCTATTTGAAACAAGAGGGATTATTCGATGTCAGTTTTATGGTACTACACTGTGAACCGGTTGAAAAGGAATAATTACAACTTTAACGACAATTTAGGTGTGAGAATATTTATTAACTAGAAGGGCAAACAGAAGTGGACAAAGCACAAAATGAATAATTAGAAATACTGTTTCGAAAGTGACGATCTACCCGTTAGCTGATGAACCAGGTGTTTTGGGCATGGCATTGTAAGGTCATTTAATAGCCACAGCTTTTATATTACCCAATGTGAACTAAGGATCCATTTTAGGGTCCATTCGCTGGGGTTCCAGAGCGAACAACGTATGAACTCCTGTGAAAGGCAGGTTTCCCTGTTGGGCAACTCTGTCGCCAGCACGTTCGAAGGAGCGGATACTACACCTGCATTGCTTTGAAGAGCCAGAACGATAAGTTCGGCTTACTTCATTGCCAATACGAGTCATTCTACAGTTGGAGGTAGTATTGCCTGGAATGTCAAGTTTGACGTTAGGAAGGCTGAACTAAACGATCTTACTTCATTTTCTTAAAGAAGCAGAATGATTAGTTTGCATATTGCAGGTAAAACAAGTCATATCTGGAGGCAACTATCCGCAACTGGAAGGACCACTTGGCTACTATCTTTTGTTGTAGTTGTCGACGACCGAGCCGAACCCCACAGAAAGGTACTTTTGCCGGGTTCCAGTGTGACTAACTCAGTAGAAAGTATGTTTACTAAGCGGGAGAGCTGGTTATGTTCCACGTGTTGTCTAAATCTACTGAATTGGCGGATACTATACGTTCATCGCTGTTAAGAGCCACAAAGATAAGTAACAGCTTACTTCCTTGCCAATACTCATAAATAATCATCCCATAGTTGGACGTAGTCATGTCTGTGTTAAGTTCTTAATCAGAGTGTCCGAACAGGGGTTATATTCATTAAGCTCAACTTCTTTAGAGCAAACTGTCATTCCACTTTATTTAGAGAGGGAAACTTCGTCACGGATGACGAGTAATGGCGTCGCCTGAATAATTCCATATGATTTATATGAATCTGTTAGTGAGTAGCGACGCAGAAGTGAGTGTGAACGTATGGGAAAGGGAGGGGGGGGGATTTCGTTGAATTATTGACTACAAACTATATCGGACTGTTCATCTATTCGTTTGTCTAGTTCGTATTCAATTCTCTTTTTCAGCACAATAAAATTTAATGTTTAATTTTCAATCCTCGTACTTTTCCTGAGTTAAAGGCAACCCTCTACATTTTTGTAATAGAAAGTTATGTTGTTTACTCTTTTGGAATATCGAGGTAGCCAAGGAATGTTTATTCTCATTCCACAATAACAAAAGTAATCGTTTTGTGATCAAAGGATCCCGTTTCGACAGTAATGACCTAGTGACTTATGTTACTCAAGTTTCCGATGGAAGCAAGGGGCAAATATTTGAAAAACCTTTGAGAAGATTATTATAAAAGAAAACATTTTCTCATTTCTCTCTCTCTCTCTCTCTCTCTCTCTCTCTCTCTCTCTCTCTCTCTCTCTCTCTCTCTCTCTCTCTCTCTCTCTCTCTCTCTCTCTCTCTCTCTCTCTCTCTCTCTCTCTCTCTCTCTCTCTCTCTCTCTCTCTCTCTCTCTCTCTCTCTCTCTCTCTCTCTCCCCCTCCTCTCCAGTTTCTTAGGGTTTTCTATGTTTAGTTGCTTCTATTAGGGGCTTACTTATGTCAATAGTACGTTGACAGGTGAATTTTTAAAATAGTTTATACGTGATGATGAAAAGCAAATAACCAGCGGCAGAACGAACTAAAATAGTGGAGTAACAAACCCACCTCGAGGAATCTTAAGAGGATTAGCGGAACCGTGAGAAGTGACCACCAACTAGGATTTAAGCCCGTAAACTATTTGCAGACTAGACTCAGCGAAGCACTTTACGGATGAGATGTCATCCAGCACTAAATGGCTATTAAACAGCAAGCACTTTTGCCAAAGAGGCTCCCCGACCATCTCGAAAAGTTTTTTCTCTGTAGGGGCGGAGTAAGTGGGCGAGCGCAAGGTGGCGCTAATTTGCGAGAGGCACTTAGTCAGGGGCGGCAGGGACTTGGGGCATGTCCAACCCTCTTTCCCCGAACTTGAGCCCGGTGGCAATATGTCCTCGCTTTTTGCTGGCACTGTTCTTCAGTTCAGGTGTCCCCGACGTTAAATCGCGGTCGAATCGCGCAAAAACCCCATCACTTGCAACGCGCGAGTATTTCAACACGCTATTAAAGTTTGGGTACTATGCGGACTATCTCCAATGGTTCGGTACGGTTTAATAACCGTTGAATCCAAACGGCAATAATTAATCTCGTTGAACAGATTATAAGTCATAATACGAGAATATGTGTAGGAGAAACAACTTTATTCTGGGAAGGGAATCTGCCTGCAGCATCCAACCCATTATAAGATATTAATGTTCCTTTTGTTAAAGGATATGAAATATTCTCGAAAGTCATGGTAAAAGATGTAGCATACAGTTGGCTCTGGACCACATCAACTCCTTCACAAACAGAAAATGGTGAAAATGATCAAGTACTTGAAGATTTATTATTTCTGAAGTATTATATAGCTCTTCTGCGCTGATCAATAGTCAATCAAAAATTTCATAGAGCCTTTCACCTAGGGATTGGAAATGGGTACTAGGACATTAAGATCTTTCTGATCATGATAAAGCAGATGAATGTGTAAAGATTGATCTTTCACCTGAGTCGATAATGCAATCGTACCAGGCATCAACTGGGAAATTGGGTGAAAGGATACAACTTCGGAATCCACGGGGTAACTATTTAGGAATAAGGGTGTTTCCGTCATGAAATTATGCTTATAGTAAATCTTTTAATACAAGCAAAAAGTTCAATGCCATAAAGTGTCAACACTAATAATACTGAGAACGGGATAATGGTGTGGAAAAATATACATAAAAGTTGTGGAAAATGAAAGAAATCAATAGTTTGAAAGGAAATCACCGATCGTCGAAATCGATATATGAGGCATATTGCATGCTGGTAGATCTTGCAAAATTAACGTAATAAACGAATGGGAAAAGTGATTCGGAATGAGAAGGTTTACTAGATTGGTTTGGTATGGTTAACTGTATATGATGAAATAGCTGGATTGTGTTGAAGCCAGGAGGAATGGGGACAAACTGGTTCATGTGATGGAGGTATGTGAAGAAACAAATTGATAGAAACACTTTTTAGAACGTACTACGGCCCTTTATATTCACCAGTTCCCAACATCAATGAAATCTTATTATTGACAAAAATGTATGGAAATCCATACCATTGAATCCAAATCCAAGAATACCATGGAATTATATTTATGAAATGTGCTCTTGGCAACATGGAACACCCATGCAAACACGCCATAAGTGAAGAAAACAGATGCATTAGGCAGCCACAGCATGTACCAATCTTGGTAATTGGTATAACAAGTCATTAAATGAAAAAACAATTTCAAGGATGGATCATGGAAGTCTTTCTGGATGAAATAAGGATTCTCACTAATAATTAGTGTGGAATTGAGAAGGAACGGAATGCTCATTTCTTGTCTGTACAGTCACTTATAAAATTTGTTGATAGACCTATCACATGACCGCTTGTTTTAAATTAGACACCTAAACCTAAACGGACCCAATAATCCATGAAAAGATTCATTTTCTGAACAAAATATTGGCAACCATATTTTAAATCAATCTTCATTCTATGACATCGTAACAGGATTAGTTCTTTCTAGCGAGATTAAGGCCATTGAAGTTTACACAAAAACAATTCATGTGGATTGCAGGAAAATGTTTATTAGAAGTCGCCGTATATCAAAAAGGAAAAAAATGAAAGAAGAAGATGAAATTTGAAATTTTTGTTTAAAGCTAGTCAACGCGGTTGGGTGCAGGTGGTTTCGCTGATGACTTTTTCTTCTGTCGGGAAAACATATTGAAGTACTGCGTCAAGTAATTTAAACTGAGAGAAAAGGATTCGGGGAAAGCTCCCCACAGTGTTGACGGTGTTGGTTCTTTTATGTGGCGAAAAAGGGAGGCGGGAGGGAATGCGATAAGAGGGGAGAGCACGGGCTCTGATGCGGTTGAAGAAAATGAGGTTGGCAGCGGAGGCTGGAGGCTTGTCACATTGCAGTTCAACCCTCTCGGCCTCTGGGAACGTGACGAAACTCGGTTGAGTCTATCTTGGTGGTGGAAGGGACCAGAAATTCGTAGGTAGTGACAAAGGCCGTTATCGGCGAAAAATGATATTAGATTTCGTAGTGTAGAGCCATCGAAGGGTCTTGGCGGAACGGCGTTACGTCAACATTGGCCTTTTCTCGGGGATGCGAGCTGTCCTTATGTAGTGGCCATTCGACGGGAATGAAAAAAACACATAAATATAAATTGGAAGACACTTTTGTGCACACCAGAGTTCACCGCTCTTTTCAGACGGTCGGTTACAGAAGGATGAGCTCCAGATGAATATTGATTGGACTCCGTTGTTTCATTTATATGACCATCTAATACCGATACAATAATTTTAGGTATCCTACTGCTGTACAACTTGATCATCAAGAATCTCGGAGTTTGGTGTGATCTTATGTAGTTCTTTCCCACATTTATAGATTAGACGTCCTAGAAAAGACGAGGCAGGTCTTGCCACATTTAATGAAAAGATACCGAGGATTTTCCAATCTGCAGCTTTGAAGTTCTTATATGCGTCACTTGGTCGGCTCCGTTTTTACTGCCGTGGTCGCATTTGTTCTCAAACTCAAATGTGCTGGAACTTATGTTGCTCAAATTCGTGCTGCACGTTTCTTATAATAAAATTGAACTACGCAAGGTTCTGGGAGATAGTTTCGTACTCCTAGTTGCATCATCGTGAGGTGCAGTTAGCGACTGCTGACTTATTTTGGATAAACTCACAGATTAGCTCCCTAAATGAATCTGAACTTCCGCATCTTTAGGACGTACCAACATCTCTGAAGAACTACCTTCTTATTGCAAACTGGGGTCTAAATAGGCTACTAAGCCCAATACAGCATTCATTCCTAGAATCTATCGCGTAGATATGCCCATCATTTCCACCATGTTGTCAAATCTTACGTGTTCACCCCACCAACACTGTACTATATGTGCTGAAGATCAGCCAATGACTGAGATTACACCGAGAAAAACCTGTGACAGCCCAATTCAAAGAATCGTCCCCACCACGTCAAAACTAACTAAAAGCAAAAAATCATAGTGCACATTCGCGATGTTAGCAATGTGAAGATGTAGTGTTCACAAAGTGAAAATTCACGAAAGTTCAACGTGCAGTCAGAAAATAGAGGTTATTGATTAAACACACGATGTATCGTTACGCTAACGATACTTGCTCCTGGCTTAAGAAGTTAAGGTTTGTTATTAATGTTAACTTTTCATGCTAAAACAAATGGCGGAATTCAATCGAGATCGACATTTCAAATAATGTACTTAGTAACTGAAGACACGCACAAATGAGATTCGGTAGATTATGCTTGCAACGCTTGTAAAATTCTTTGTCTAAACGGCATCAAACAATATCAAACAAAACTAGTACACGTACTTGTATCTTCAGTTACTATGTCGACTGCTCTAAAACTCAATTTCGTTCAATATCAGAGGCTTGGGAATCCACCATTTAGTTCAGCATAAAAATCAACCAAATTAATAACAAATCTCAACTTAACAAGTCATAAGCAAGTATTTTTTCATTAAAAACCTCGATTTCCTCTGAAGACTCCACTTTTTATGCACTTAAACTTGGTTTTATCCTTATATTAAAATTTAAGAAATAAAAATCATTCAAATGGTAGGAAAAGTTTGAGGCAAGTTTTTCCTTTTAAGTGCACGGAAATTCAGCGCCCCTATGTATGTCGTCCTTCGGTTTAAAAATACGGTTCATAAATAAGAATTTCAAGTTTCGACGATTTGTTCTCTTTGGTCTGAATTTGGATGAGTGTTCAGATTTTCAAGTTCTATAGGAATTTAACGCTGTTTCCCTAATAAAATATAATCTTAATTGGTTCAGTAAGGGAGTTATATTTGTTTTATTCACATAAGATCGAAAACACGAGAAAAAAAAATGTTGAAATTAAAACAACTTGGAAACGAAGTCAAGAAAGTCTTTGAGGCACTTATATTTGCTTGATCCTCAAGAGGGTAGCAAACTAAAGTATGAACATACTGAATAGTGCACTCTCTTGTAATTCAAATTGTTTTTCACAATTAATTCGAACGCATTATAGGTATAAACTTTTTCAAATTGAATGCAACTAATTTCGTAAAAAATCACAGCGAAAAAGGGAGTTTTTTTTAAAGTTTGTTTTATTGCACCAAGTTATAAACTTAAAAGTTACCTAATTATAATATATAGGTAGTTGGTGTACATTAAGAAATCTAAGATACATCACTTAGTCCTTATTGCCCTGATATTTGCACTTTATGATGCTCACACTAAGTGAATTAAATCGTGTGGCTTGGTTCTCTTCAGTCTTCTAAGCAGATCCTCTGTGTTGAGAAGCTGAACGACATCCTCATTTACGAGTACATGATCTTGTAGCCTCAAGAGGTGATGCATGGCTTGGCTTCGAATGACCTCATTGACAGATTCAATCTGCTGCTCGTAGTGAAGTCTGTCATTTCTTAGATATGTGTATGCATCAACTCAACTTCTTAGGACATTATTCTGAAAGCGCTAGAAAAGGGGGTATCGAACGTGAAGCGATTACAATGGTTTTACTGGTAAAAAAAGAGTGTTGAAAACGGTTTACTGGTATATTCAATGCAAAAAATGTAGAGTTTATTGTGAAAATAGTTGAATAAGATCGGAAAATACTATAAAACTTACAATTTCACAAACACGAATCAACAGTTTTGTGAAAACCTAATCAAGTTTTTACGATGATTGCCGACTCCGAAACCACGAAGCTGCTGTCTGGAGCCCTGAGCTATGACGTCCGGAAGAGTACATGGTAAAATATTGTCCTCGAAGGCCTTTTTAAAAGCACAATTAATGTTATATGCCTAAATTAATATAGATTTTTCCTGATTGGTCCTAACTTTAATGATGATTTACTCAAAAAGCCAAGTTTGTTGATTCCTGGTTTCGGAGTGGTGGGTGCTAAATTTCATCAATTACTTCCGCTCCTTGCGTGAATGCTAGTTTAAGAAAACCAAAAAAAATTTTTGTTATCCGTATCAGGATCTGTACAAAAAAAACGGACTCTATTATTTTTGGAGAGCACAAGCACACAAAGGTGATTACTCACATTCTGCACAAGAACGTCCTCATGTCGGCGTTCTTCCTCTGTGAAACGGTGGTTAAATTTTGAGCCAGAGGTCCACCGTTAAGGACTGCAGCTGCATATATGCGAAGGAAGTAAAATTATGCAAGTTGTTCGAAACGGTGGTTTCACCCGAGAATATTCCCGGTGCCTTCCATCCCATTTTCCGTTTTTGCTGAATTAAATTAAGCGAACGCTCATAAGCTCTAAGAGCTTTCCTTTTGCACTTTACATCATGAAATTTCCGAGACCTCCCATATTTTGCATACCTGTCCCACATGTTCTCTTTCAAAGGATGTTTTAAAAATTCAAAAGAAGGGGAACAATGGCACATAGGAAATGATAAGAATTCTTATCCACTTATTACGCTATAGTGCCTTAGAGTCCATTCCTATGCTACCCAACGTCGCGGGAAATAATGATCTTCCGCTCCCTCAGGGTAGAGAAATAGTGCCGCTAAGAGAGAAAGTCGGCGGTATATGGTTTTATAGAAACATATCATAATTCAGAATACTTTTTAACGTAAGTATGGGAGAAGAAAGAAAATTGAAAAAACAAAACGTACCGCACATATGAAATGGAAGTATATAGAAAATTTAGAAAATCGTGATTTATCAATTTAACGCAGTGGAATAGCATGAAGAAATCTCTAAAATACGATTTAGTGATGGATTCATTTATTTATTATTTGCTTTATCATTTCGTTACCCTTCAAAAACCAGTTGTCATCATAAATGTTCAATAGTGACAAATAAATGTCTTGTTTGTTTATATTAAGCAATTATATTCATTTCATACTTGATTGCTAATACTGGTGGTTGTGCGATTCAATGGTATTCGTCATGGGATCCATCATTGCACTTTTAAATCAAGATATCCATTCATACAAAATGAAAGTAACTAAAATATATTAGACAGGGACAAATATTAAAATTGAAAGCTTCAAATGGTAAGTAGCAGTTTTGGTGAAGAATGAGGCGATCGGTTGAGTAAATGACCGTATTCCTCGACCGTCTGACATTTCTGGACAGTAATTAGCGGATTCAGAACATGTTGACATGGAAGCAAAAGCTGATCTTATCCTAGCAGTTTGCCCTCGTTAAACGGAACAAAACATCGAGCGACGTGGGTGAAAAAACTAAAAAATACGTTTCAATCAATCGCCAAGCTCAGAAGATAGGCACGATTGCACTTTCAAGTGTGGAAGCCAAGTACACGGCTTTGACTGAAACATCAAAACAAGCCATATTCCGGTCTCTAGATGAGGTGAACTTGACTGAAGCATCAAAAGAAGCTGCATGTAAATAGATTAGGTAAGTAAATGACAATATTCCTCGACCGCCAGAAGCATCTTTGTAGCAATTAGAGAGTGGAAACATGTTGACATCAAAGCTGATCTCATTGCAGCGTTTTCCCCTTCAGAATTGGCAAATGTTAAAGGATTCAAAACATCGCAAGACGTGAGGACCGAATTAGAATATACGGTTCAATCATTTTCAAGTGTGGAAGCCGAGTACATCAAACGACGCTTTATAATTGAAACAGTTCTAGCTGATCAGAATTGGACTAAAGCATTCGAAATTTTAAACAAATCCAAATACATGAGAACTCTCTTGTACAGTCCGAACTTGAGTGAAGCATCAAAAGAACCCATGTACTGTCCATGTGCTTAACCTGTCTAAAGCATCGAAAAAAGCCATATACTTGCGAGAGTGTCTATTGAGCTCAATTTTATCGACACTTCGAGGGGCACGGAGCTTTACAACGGCAATAAAGAATCACAATTGCAGGCAAAAAAATCCTGTATATCATGGAAGAACGAAACACATGGATAAACCACATGACTTCGGTTGGGAAACGTGTACGAGGAAACGGGCAGTTGTATTGGAATTCATCCCCACCAGATTCGTTGACGTAACATCGATCGTTTACGTAACACCAGGGGTTCAGAGGGAAATTGTTGATGGCGAGACGCTCCTCCATCAAAACCGGTTGTCACCTTAAATTGTCAATGGGGACAAACAGGTGACCTGTTGGTTTTTATTAAGAAAACTTACTTGAATCTTATTTGACTGCCATAATAGCTGGTTTTGGCACTCATGCAGAGAACAGAGAATACTTGTCTTAACCCTGGTGTGCTACCCCACAAGATTTGACGATGATTGCTACCCACTCGTAGATGGGACGAACACCAGCACTTTTCTTTGATAAAATCAAAATTAATTGCAGTTTCTGGGGAATTGACCCACGGAATTTATAAAGTACTTGTTCACATTGAATAAAGAAGCACATTTAAAAAAAAAATTGATTTAAATAAGGCCCAGTAAGTATGTAAAAATGACGAAATATCCTGAAGTTAGTTAATTTCAATCAAAAAATGTAAATAATCACAATTAAATTTCAACGGTAACGATTTTCCTGTTCAACCCAAAAAGAAAAGACATAATAATAATAGGCTTGGAACAATTAATGGGTGAAAGTTCCTTATTAGAATACAGCTAGAACAATGAAATACCTACGTCACAGCTATGCATTCAGTAGAATGAGCGAGGTACATACTTTATGAGGACTGTTCACCATCCAAGTTCAAAATTCTTGATGGCAATGCCTTGGAACTTGTACCTACATACCAACTATATGTAATCTAATAAGTATCAATAAATTACACATAAATATCACAAAAGCCAAGGATATCACATCTTAGAGAAACAATTCGTACAAATTTGGCACTTATGATCACCATAAACGTTTTTGTAGCACTTTTTGCATAGTTATTTTGACATTCTATGTTTTTTGAAGGGACAGTAGGCACATATTCTTCTGTAGCCGTAAAGATGACTAGGTTGCGGACCAGGTTGTCTATCATTGGATGGTTGAATCAACTTCATGCATCTGCATATCATACTCCGGAGCACTCTTGGAATTGGTTGTGTAAGTCGAATGTGCATTCAAAGAGACATCTGTTCCTCAGCCAATGCCAGGGCAAACTCAAACTTCGTTGGAGCTTTTTGATGTTCCCCATATTGTAGGAGAATCCTGCTCATCTTCTTCGGACAATATAAAAACGCCCAAATCTTCTAAAAGTTCCCTTATCTCATCTTCACTAGTATAATATCTTTTAGAAAACATTTTCTCAAAACCAAATGAAGAATGGCATTATTACTACGAACCCTGACTCACTATTTGATGATTATGTATCATTTGTAAAGCTTATTTCTATTGAAATCTGGGCAGTTACTGCTACCCATTAGCCACATTGACGAATAAAATGTTTTCTCTTACTGCTACTCAATCGTCGCATAGGCGAAGTGACTCTTGAATTACAAAAAAAATACTCACCACAGTCTACTTGAAGTCGAACAGTCTCACCAAGGTCGCATTAGGTACCAAACCGTCGTAGCATAGACGGGCGTCTGCTTCCCTAGGGTGCGCCATTGAAGCTCAGCACAGAAATTTTCGAACGTGCTCGTTGCTTCGACGAAGGGGTAGCACACCAACATGGAGAGGTTATGCAATGAAATTCTCTCCACAATTAATCCAGTTCACCATCCCTCCTATAATCTGTAGGCAGTTCGTCGAAGCGTTGGTGTTTCATTTCATTTCAGTAAACTGATTTCAAGAGGCCTATGCGTCTGTATACTCACACTTGACTGTGGCATGTACTCCGTTCAATAATAATGAGTAGGCGGCTGTTTTGCGCAGGTGGACTAAATCTCCATTTACAATTTACAGTGTTGTACACCGTTATTTAAAACAAACACAAACAGCCTTACATACGGTAATAATAATAATTTGTCGTTAATGTGGTAATTAACGCTGGAGGCATTTTATTATTTAAACCACTCATCTTCGTTAACATGTTCTCAAATGCGACGTATTCTCTTTCAATAGAATAGTACAGAAAATAATCTGGTAGTGAAACTGAAATAGTTACGTGTGCTAAATTGGTTGCCTGCAACCAATTCGGTAAATAATCTATTAGTTTCGCCTAGTGGAATAGTGTGTTGTTTACTTGATTAGCTTTTAAGTATATCTAGATTTGAAAATATCGTCATTCGAAGAATTATTACCCCAGGGGTGCGGTTTCATAACGGAGATCCTTGACCGAGACAAACTTTCGCGTTATCCCCGCGTAAAGAGGCGATATGACTTCATCGATCACTGATAGTTCCCGATGATGTCGTTTTAAGCTTATCTGGATAATGGAGTGGAAAATCTACCATCGGCGGGGGCTAGGACTAGCCCGTAAATCGTAACATATTGCAGTTTAAAGGAGCAAAAAGCTGCATTATCCTTCGTACGAGCTGGTCTCTATCAAAAACTCATACCTCAATACCACAACTCTTATACCATTATAACGTTTATTGGATGATTCTGCCAAATCCATTATATATATATTTATTTATACTTAACGGCAGGATTTTTTGTCTTTTGTGGCTTCCGAGTCATCTTGTTGGTAGTCTATTTTTATAGAGAGATTAATTAGTAGAGAATATAGAGAAGCATAGAGAGCCTAATTATAAAGCATTGTTTTCACCAATGAGAGATGAACGTTTTTTTGCGCATTGTTCTCAATAATGGGTCTTTATAATTGACCAAAGAAAAAAAATTAACACCCTTTCAAAAGTTGGTTTACGTTTCAAGATACTTCGATTTCAAACATCGAATAGAAACACTGCGAATAATTTAAGTTTCCTCTGCTTTTTTAGGTTATGCTCAGATGTTCGTTGAATAGGTTCAGCAACCCCACCACCAAAAAAAAAAAAAACGACTTTTCAAATAGTAAGCGAATGGACGATCGTGGATCAACCCGAGTCGTCTCATTCGATTCAGGAGACTAATTTCTATTTGAATTAAACAAACAACTACCCTCACACAACAAAGGTTTTAGGGATTTTCTATTTTTTCATAGATTAATTACTAAATATAATCCGGAAGAGTGTCTAAGCTGAGCCGCCCCAGTATTTCAATGTTGAATACATGTACAAGATGCGGAGGCGAGAGGTGACTGGTTAGGATAATGTAATAGGAACTACGTATAATATGTAAATACATAGGTCAGCTATTTCTGCAGAAAGTGACCGATATTACTCATTTCATGTTGGACCCGATCGGTGGACATTCGGGATAATTGAAGAGGTGTCTGGAAAAAAGTTGGTTGTAGTGGAAGTTAAATTTTATAGTTGAGTGTATTTATTCTCAAAAAGTAATTAATACGGCAGCTGGCAACATGCAAAGTGTTTGCACTTAATAAAACTGAGTTGTAAAAACACACTATTCGGTTTACAAAACCTACCTATTCATTGGCATGCTCATTCACATTAGGTGTTCAACAATACAAAAATTAACATTTTTCAAATCAAGAGAGAGATAAATCGATGATTTCTATTGACAACAAATGAATAGAAACTTCCAGAAAAACAATTTCAAAAACCATCTTTCATTTTTGCTGTAAAATTTGAATCTGCCTTGGTGTTATGGCAAACACAGCGTTTTAAGGCACGTAGGTTTTCCATTCAAGGTGTAATCAGAAGAACTATAGTTCCTGAATTTTAGGAGTAACTGCTAGTAGAAGTGAGTAGTGACTGCTACATTGTACGTCAAACGTTAAAACTGGCGAAATCAACTATGTACGAATGCAAGACTGAGGGAAAGGCATCCTTGTCCTTCCCACAAGCTGCTAATCAAAATCTAGGGTTTGAAGGTGAAACCTTTTCAGGAACGGCATCACATTTCCCGCGGTTGGGTTTGTACGAATTTTCACTGTTGTCAAAATGTTACGCTTCTTGTTACTCCATTCCAAGAAACTTAACTGCACGTTTACAATTATTCATAGTTTCTAAATCACTATCCGAAATATTCTCGATGCAAAACGGGTAAACCATAATGCAATCGGTAAAAAAAATACAAAATGGAACCTCACAGCAACATTCTAGCATGGATATCAATGTTACCAGGAAGACGCGTTTTCAACATGAATTGTTTCTTCCACCAAACCTGAGCATTTTCCCAGTCTTCTGGTGAGCCCGATAGTTTCATCTGGTTTTCCAGGATTGGTGATTTCAAGAAGTGCAAGATTGGTGAGTGCAAGAAGTTTGATGGGGATGTGCAGCTATAGCTTCAGTGTTTTGATTAATATGATCAAGCTAGGTCTTCAGATGTTCCTAATATCTTCACTTTCAGCAGAATTATTTCGCGGTTGCTTTTTAAGGGATTGATTATCATTTCCCATTTCACTTTTAAAAGATAGAATGAGGCTTCGTAGAACCCCCTAGGTCCCCTAGAACAGTTGATGATATCTTCCCATTATGCTGCCATTTTGCTAGATCGACTTTGTTCAACGTTAAATGGATCAAATGAGGTTTCATTTGCAATCAACAGTACTTTAAGCGCTGACACAACCGTTCTGTGTGCTTTTTTATTTAATATAGATACTCAGTTTTCGAAAAGCACACGCATTCTAGATAAAATGGCCATCACATTCAGCACAATTCATTATGTATGCATTATGGATGAAACCTGTGAAAGCATGTGCCACACTGGGAAATAATTCTATGCTAGAAAATTTTCCAATTAGATGCTCTTATAACACTAGTGATCACAACGAAAGCTCGAGTGTACTACAAGGCTATAGAATGACGGACCAATTTGATGAAAGAACATTTCGGCATCCTCTATTTTTTACATATATTTACTGAAATGTAGTGCACGTCATGAAACGATCGATATTCCATTACAACATGGAACACGTTTGCTATTGAAGACCACGAAACGACCTCAGTCAACATAAAACCCAATCAATTTGATTTTTTTTCGTTCTCCCTCAGTCATTGTGGATAAAAAGAATGAAGGGCGCCACCTCACCCCGGTCCCTTGTCACGGTGAAGTTAATCTCAATTTTTCTTTCCGGTTTGACGGGAATATGGAGGTGGGTGGAGTCTTTTTAGATAAAAGAACCGTCGAACCGGTAAATTCTTCGAGTCCTCCCCTTCCTCCTTACCTTTATCTCTCTTTCTCTCTCACTCTCACTCACTCTAGCTCGCTCCATCTCACTCTCTCTCACCATACTTCCACCCAAACTCCTAAACCCGCCGCCGGGATAGGAAACCCTCGACATAAATCACCGTAAATCATGCTCTATCACGAACGCAATAATGCGGTTGGTGCAACATTATGTTGGGCTTCACTTCAGGGACCATTACAACACCTACCTCTAATACACCTCACGTGTTTCTTCGCTCGTCACGATTTTCTCACTGTTCGAGTCGATTCTTGTTAATTTTAGGGTGCGTATCAAACAAGTGCAGAAGTCAGCACCTATACAAATTGTTCAATTGTAAAGGGTGTAGTGATTTGTATTTGAACAACCTAAGTATACTATGAGAACCAGTTATTGCAATATGATGATCGATATGACGGGAAAACGTCAAAATTTGACCTAACATCTTTGTAAATATGACCGAAAGAAAAGGCCGAAAACCTTCATACATGTCGCAATATCTGTATGACCAGAGAAAGTAGAATATCCTGTGTTTGATGAATATTGTTAGTTTCCCTTACCGATTCTTGGACATGTAGTCTTTGGGATATATACCAGAAGCCTTCCAGCGTCTGGGACGTCCTCTGAGTGTTGCGGCCATTAACCACCTCAAAGCCATTGGAAGGAGCTACTTTACAAATCCATAACCTCTCCATGTTACATGTTGACAGGAGCGTGGTTATGACCAGTAACGTTTGTTATGGACTGTCCTGATACCTTCCCCTGCCCTCCCATTGCCCCATTACCGAAACGCCTTTAATTATTGCCCTTGGATAATTAACATCACCCTGTTCTAGTGATTGCCAGCATCCCCCCTCCCCCACAATTATTTCAAAGTCATGGGCCCATTATTTCATTCCACCATCTCCCATATTATCCATGTAAGTTCCAAATTAAGTCCATAACACTTACGTAGTAACTAAAGCTACCCCCCCCCCCCTTCCCCGTCACTACTTCTTACAGCACTTCAACTCAAATTATCTTCAGAGTGTTGGTCATTGGCCGGACAAGGAAAAATGGATAGACCAAACCCCGTGGTTGTGGCATCGTGTTGCTTGCTTTATCTAATATACCTATTACATCTTATATATTGGTTGTTCAGTCTTCCCTGATACAAGATATAATATATCCATAATATTATTGTTATTGTAATAGACTGCAGAATGTAGCACGTCCCTCAATAATAAAGCGTTTCCATGACGTTTACTTGCAATGTTAAAAGGTGGAATACCTAAGTTAAAAAATGAAAATTTTCCAACAAAACCGAAAAAAAATTAATAGTTTTGAAAAACATGGAGCAAAAATTTTGGTGTATGGCGCAAAAAATTATAGCTAAGATGTCTTAACTATCAAATTTGGTGTTTTCCCCAAAAACCAAAATATGACGTTTAAATTTAAAATTGGGAACATCTAGCACTTTGAAATCGGTCACGAATTCCTTGTAGAAAACAGTACATCTTAGGGAAAAAATACAATTATAACTTTGCAACTGTTTCAAAATTACTTCATGGTGTTTGGCGGTTAGGGCACAATAAAAAATGGGTAGACTAAACCGAGGGTTGGGCAATGTGTTGCTTGCCTTACCTGGTACATTATATATTTTATATTTCTCGTTCAGTCTTCCATAATAAAAGTTATATTATTTTGAAAGATCGAAACTGGCAGCGAATCCTTCGATAACATAACGTTTCCCCGTTTACTTCCAATGTAAAAAGACGAAATACCCAGGTTGAAGAAAATTGGTTTCTTTCTCACTCATTTTCCAACAAAACTGAAAAAATATACTAGGTACTTCTGGAAATAATAAATTTTGATTTATCCTGTGTGATACTAAATATGACTTAACTATCAAAATTTGGTGTTTTTATAACGAAAACCGGAATGTAAAACAATATGACGTGTAAAATTCAAAATTGGAAAACCGCTGTGAAATTGGTCAAAAATTGCTTAAGCCAGTGCTTATCACGACAAAAATATCCATATATATCTCAATCCGAACTCTACATATAACAAAACAAGGTTTCCATATCTGGTTATCTTCCTTCACTGATACTCCCTTAGTTGGGCGAACTCAAGCCCCACATCTTAACTATTTTTTATGGATTTTAAACATCACTTCCATGAATATAGACTCTTAAGGATTGGTAAATAGTGTAACCGAGAATTCCTAACCAGACTCCAAATGTGGTTTTTGACCCAAGTTTCGCCAACTTCTGTCCAGTAGTCTAATTCTTGAACAGCTGCGGACGGCTTCAGGTTCTTTAGGTTCTCATTATTGAAAATAATGATGAACAAAAAAACAGTGAAAATTCTTTCACTGGGGTTTATTATTCAATTGGCTTGCATTAATGATTTGAATTTATACTAAGCTTTGCTTCACAGGTGATAGAGCGATTATTGAATTTCAGGAGGCACACAAATATGATCAACTGATCAATCCAAATAGGTATTTTGGTTGAGAACAGATTTACGTGCTCTATGCATATCTCCTGAAATTCAATAATCGCTCTATCAGCTGTGAAACATGCACACTCCAAAGCTTAGTATAAACTCAAATCATGAACGCAAGCCAATTGAATAATAAACCCCAGTGAAATAATTTGCAGCGTTTTTTATGGTTATCAGAATGCTCCAACCCGTGTATAGGCTACAAAGCCTTTTATTAGTTCACTCCAGTATCCACATTACTACGTCACTAGGTTACTGATATCAACACAAAAACAATAATAAACCAAAATAACTCGGATGTTGGCACCATAAATCGGGCCATAGATCGGGAATGGTTTTACCTACGGGCTCATTCGATTCCTCGTGGAGTGTTCTTCAAAAACGGTACAAATTTAGGCCGCCTTGATTTTTTTGAGGTTTTTAGGGATTTTACAAAACTTTGACAACCCTTAAAGGGCACTTTAAATTAAGTGAGAGAGCTGGCTCAAGGGTTGGGGCGTCGCCGGACCAACATGGATTCTTCCTGAAAATGTCAGATCTTTTGCTTCAGCCGTTTCGGAGAAATCGTGCGTACGGCGGACGGACGGAAAAATTTGTATTGCAAATTCGGATTCTACACCCTTCGAAACGTAAACCATGAAATTTTCAGGGGGGTTAAATTTTTTTTTTTTTCAAGAGCGATTACAATGGTTCATTATTGAATAATAAACCAAAAGTTTAAATTTTTCATTTTTGAAGGGCACTGAACTTTATGTTTTGTTTGTTTCAATTTAAAAGATGCAGAGTTCCTATAAATTGGATATTTCTTAGTTCAAAGTTGACATATTACGATGAACTTCGTACGCGAGATTGGTTAGAAATCTGGAAACTTATCGTCCTTCGACTTGTGACCCAGTTGATATATCAATTTGCCGAGGTGGTTCGAACGGATTTGGGAAGAAGAAATGGACGAGAGAACAGCGAAATGTAGGCCAACAACCAGCGGTGAAATTGGTTACCCCAGAAGCTTTCTAATTTCGTTGGTAAGAGTGGACAAATCCATCGCATCAACCTGATACGTTCCACTGAACCGTAAATACATCCATCGGACGCTCTGCGGTTAGTTCCCTGAGGCATTATTTTCTTTCTGGATGTAGGTTGTCAATGCGGATCAATGTTACGACAAGCTTTAGAGGTACGTGGAAAAACTCCAGTAAGAGTCTTTCTCCCTATAAAGTTTATTAATGGAGTTATAAAGTAAGTCTCGAAGAAGGCAAAAAGGGATATTACAAATCCGAATTCGTTATGAAATACGTTACGCGATCTTCTCGGTAAATTCTGAATTTCTCCGAGACTATAAAGCAAGCGTGGCACATTAGCTTCCTCGTGATCTTTGCGGTATATCTTTTATGCAAATTTAAGGCTTCATCACTGAAGTAAGAAGCCTTCTTGGCCAAATCGAGAATCATTTTCAGTAGTAATTGGAATTTCAGGTCACCGCTCAATAACTTTTTCCACTGAAATCAACATTTTCATCTGCTTTTCACGTTTTGGAGCTTGTTATGTTATGTAGATATCTGTCTGTGGCAATTGTTTGTCAATCCCAAACAATACTAATGTTGAGGCCAATTTTGATGAAATTTTCTGGAATTTAGCGGGCTTTGTAACTTTATAATTCCTATCAAATTCATTCTCATTGTATAAGTAGCGGGGTGCCGCTTAGAGAAATGAAATTGGTCGTTACAAAATAAACTTTGACAAATGTACAGATTTTTATGAAATGGTCAGGGGTTAAGCCGGTCAGCTTCTAGTTGCATGCTATAGTTAGTGGCAAAGTCCGTTGGATTAAGGGCAAGGTGATTGCTTGCATAAATCTCATTTTGTTTACCATCCAATTGTTTGAATCGTACTTAGTTCTTGAACTGAATCTTTACGTTGGAATTCCTAGAAGTGAGGAACCATCCCTCCCACTCTACTTGGTAGACGTTTTATCAAAAATCACTTACTTATGTGGTATCATTGCACAACCTGTGCTACTTGATCTAGAAGTTTGAAATTTGGAAAGTTTAAAGAACTTTCCTAGCAAGGGTTTTCCAAATTCTAAACGTGGGGCGTTTGCTGAGAGGAGTTGTGGGAGGGTTCGAAATATCAAAATCAGGTGAGGAGTTCAACTTTGAGCGTCCATGTGTGATGGACATGGTTAGTTGGCTCTTCCCGATTGTTGAATCCGTCGCCTTGGGAGATGAATCAGACGCCTTCAAGCGTCTGGGTCATACTCTGAGCGCGGCGGAGCAATTAAACAGCGTTCAGCTCAATGGAAGGGGCAATTATACCATTCCATCACCTCCCACACGTTATCTACGACCGAGTGACAAGGTTAAGTGAGATAAGCCATCCCACCAGTTTCCAGCAGAAATGTTCCACCTCAAATGTACCTAACTGTAGATTGGTCAGGCAATGTATTGCCCTCGGGAGTTCAATTCACAGGCTATCTTTAACCATTAAAATCCATGATAAGTTTTTGGGAACTCGTTATCCATAAAGCTTTTTAGGTTGTCCCTTTGAAGCAAGGCCTCATCAACGTAGGGACGCCTATTAGAATTAATCCAGGAAGGTGTGGAACAACCCGACAAGTAGTCGTGCTACTAACTCCTGAAATTTCAAATTTCAAGACCGAAAATAGGAATTGGAGCCGAAAACCCTTGTTTTTTTGCTATGAATGTAAACTCTATTCAGAGTATAATTTTCTACCGACTTTCATTATTCTTATTTCGCTGGATCATAATTTTAGTCTGGTTGTGGAACAAAATGGAATCTTCGCTTTTGGTGACAGGATAAAGAATGAAGGAATTAATAGCCAATCCCTTCAATCGCTGTTCAACCGAGAATTCCCAACCGACTCAAGTCATTATTTTTGGTAGAATCAGGTTCGTTATTTCGTTGTGCTTTATTCAGTATGCTGAAGGTACTGTTACGAGAAGGGGTAACAGCTCTCCGTGTATTGCTCTCAATGATACAGAAAGCCCAGGGCGTGTCCATTTTCCTCATGGAGTACAGTGATTGACTCTTTAGTTAGGGGTGCTCAAACTTGAACTGCTGGTGATCCACTTCAATATTTTTGGACTACTTACGATCGACTCTGAGAGGCTGCAAGTATGTGTGATGCAGGGTTGTCGTACATACACGATACACCCTACCTACCTACCTAGGTAGGGTGTACCGTAGCATATATACAGATATTAGCTTTCCGCACAATTTACATTATTTTAGTCAAGGTTCGGGTTAGGTTTACTCAAGTTCTTCTCTACAATATCAATGAAAAAACTCCTAGTTATTCAAAATTGCGAGTTTATTCGTTGTTACAAAACAAAAGAGTTACATATGGTGTTAAACTTAACTAAGGTGTGACTTTGGATGTTAAGCGTGGCACTGCATGTCCTCCGCATACTATTCATAAGATGGTGCGTAACCACTGAGTGCTAATCGCAAGCATGATGACATATGATCGTCAGTTAGCCTGACGTCGTCTATGGTTTAGTACAGTCTAGTCAAGAAACAACAATGTTTTTCTTTGACAAGTACCGCGCGTTCCTTTGATAAAGCCTCAAGCAGTGTTATTACGTGATAAATTTTTACTTTATTTGTACTTATTAAAAAATTGTTTCTTCTCGAGATCTGCTCAAAAAGCACTCGCATCGACTGGTCGATCGCGATCGACCGTTTGAGCAACCCTGCCTTAGTTGAATCGTCATCTCTCTATGCTGTCGAGTCGTGGGGATTGTCACTTGGAGAAGTTCTGGAGAAGGTCCACCTCTGTGCTTTTTAAATCTTTTCTGTTTCTACCCAGTAACACCCCGGACTACTTCGTACTGAGCCGGCAATGCCGCACTTGGAGTTTAGGATTGTCCGCCTGGCCATGTCAGTGGTCTTGGTTTGCATGGCTCTGTTTCTCCCCTCCCCTTGCCCTCCACGCCATTAAGCCAGAACGACAATGTCTCAAATGGATGCCATACTTTCTAAATATGGAAAAGCCCATCATGGTCTGCTCAAGACCCCTACAATTTGAACGTAAATGCATTCTTAAAACGGGTTCAGGCATTTTGGAGGAAATCAATTCCTCCGAAGACATGCTTCCTTTCTATTCGAATTCCAACCTTGGTATCCAGACTAAGAGATTGCTTGCTCAGGTTCGCCCATCCAGGGTCCTATTTTCTAAATTGAGCATACCGGGCTTTGAAGTACACTTTAATAGGCTGTGTACAGTGTCAACTGTACACGTGTTCAACTGTACACTGTCAACTGTTCATTTTCTTTGTGTATGTCCTTCCCTCCGTGGTGAGAGTTTTTCCTTTTTTCTGTTGAATGAATTGAACTTTCCTCTTCTCTGTTATGTCTTAAAGATATATTCAAATGTCAGAAGTGTCTTATAAATAATTGCATAAGAACAAGAGTTTTATTTCTGAACGGCGATTTGACTAGATTAATTGACTTATTAGCTTATACAAAGGCTTTTACAAATCAACAATTTAATTTAATTCATCATGTTTTTGGTTTAGAATTACTAAACCAAACTACTTAACTTACTTCAGCCTATTCAATTTAATGGGAGCTGCTAAATTGAATGTAGCTATTGGAACCAAATTGTTCAGTAGGCTGAAAGATCTATTACTGGATATTGATCGACCTTAGACTGATTTCGAACTCATGTCCTCACTACTAAGGGGAAATTTCTCTTTAGTTGCAACACTAACGGGTTGAGCTATGAGGCCGATTTCATCATAGCTCTTCGACTGTGGGTGCCTTGAGCATAACAGGTGCCAAGAATTTCTATACTCCTTCCCTGACCACAGAATGGAAAAGTTTCTCCGTTTTGCCCGCGTAGACCATTTCTTTCTGACTAAGCGATGTTTACATCCTAGCAGGGTTTCTTCAAGGACGATGTATTGTACTCTCTAGATAGGGATATATGAGTTTGGCACTGTTTTATTTTCATTACCTTTGCAAATACCCGTGGAAAATCGTTCTCCCACCCCCTGTCTCTCCTCTCCGCCATTTCTTGCCCTCGGTGGCACGAGAGAGCGAATGGGCGGAAGCTTTTCGACTCCTTTTTCCTCTTCCCGTTTGAAGCCTCGCTCTCTCCTTTTCTGCTTTATCCTGGAAGAAGGTCCGCGGGACCGACTCGTATAAATATGTCCTCCACCGCTGCCCACAAATGCCAGAAAGATTAGTTATGGTACAGCTAAAGGGGAAAGGTTCCCTTTCCCAAAATGTAAGGCATGACCTTAGCCAGGATTCTTGAATATTTCGTCTTAATTTTCCATAAGTCCGTTCATCAGTATCTGTTGCTGCAGGTTATGCAATGCACTTTTCATTCAAATATTCTCAATAATTGACCTTCGTAACTGCATACACGATGTCCAGAATTAATTCAAACTTCAGACAAACTTCAGGGAGCTGATTTTGCATCTATTTTCCAACATGCTTTGCCCAAAATAATTGTTTTTAAAACCCCTTTAAAACCTGACTTCTTATCGCCTGTAGGATTTTTTCGTGTTTTCGATCTCAATCCTTTCTTATCAATGCAGAATCGTAATTTTTTTGAACGAATCGAACAGGTGAAAAATCAAGACAAAGTGGAAATGTTGGAATTTATAACTCTTTGGTTGCAATTGATATTGATTGAGATTGATTGATTGATTTTGAACGCTACTCTCGCCCACACCTGATCGTTCCACTATTAGGAAAAAGCATCTACAATTCAAAGAATTGTCAACGGCGTTCTTTCTTTACTTATTTTATTTGTTTTTAGTTTTTTAATCCGTTTGTAGTTTTAAGAAAATGACAGTGATGAATAAAATGTTAAAATTCAGAAAGACGAGGGCTTTCTAACTACAAAGAACTGAAGAACACCTTAACACAAACCGACCTTAATTAGGTACCTACTAGGAAAGAACTACAGAAGAATTTAGACATCGAATTTGATGTATCTTTTTTAGCTGAATCAAATGGTGAGCCTCTCGGGCCTGCTCACCCAAAAGCATATGGGTTTTCTGGTCCTTTCTCCTGGTCGGGAGGGCTAAACCGAAATGAAATGAAATTATGAATAAATGAAATTGAAAATGAGGAACGGGCATGAGAATTCCTTATTGTAAGACGAGGAGGCGAAAAAGAGTTATCATTCGATTCTGCGATAACAAATACTAATTAAAATCCGATGCGTAACTCATTTTTTTTCAGCAATCCGATTTTGGGTAAAAACGTGGATTCTGAGGTTAAAATCATCATTTTTCCGCATTCAAACTTCATTTACTTAAAACGCTAAAAAGGAGAACAATAATTAAACACTTGGTCGAAAAGCAAATGGATTATCAAAACACCTGTTTATTCCAGATAAAAGAAAACAATGAGCAGGAGTGGGCAAAACATATATTTAGTTCAACCAAAAATTGTAATCGAAAGATGTTTCACATTGGCGCAATTTTTAGTTAATTGGCTTGTTTATGAAATTATTATTGACAATGAATTGAAAATAAAAGTAGTTAATGTTGTTTTCAACACTATCCTAAGATTTTAATTTAATTATTAATTAAGGGGGTTGATGTCATTTTATTGAAGCTTTTGAAATCTTTAAATTGAAAAAAAAAAAATAATAGTTTTATAATAATGGGTTTTTGGAAAAATTTTTTGAGACAAAATGTTTATCAAATTAGTAGCAGAATCGTTCCCTGAAGTTGTAGGTACCATTAATCCTGGGACAACTGGTTTGATAGATTTATCTTTGTTTTTGCGATGGGTTGTAATGCCTGAAATCGTCCAAATGGTTTCGGCTTGAGTTTATCCGCTGTGTTCAGATAAATTTCCATATGTTCAATGTCCCTCGGCAGAACATAAAAGTCCTTGTAAAAGTTGCGGGGATCTTATGCTGGCCCTTTAATCCGAAACGCACCTCCCGGCTCGAGGGAGCGGTGTTCTATAAAATTACCCGGACTCGCCAACTTGTTCCCAGTTGCTCGGAGGATAAGAGATGAGGTCCGTATTATTCTCAAACAACTCGGAGCGGAGGAAGGTTGTTGAAATGTGTTATTGTACTTTCTGGGCGAAGCACGTTAGGTGAACACCTTACTCAGTCCAATAACCGACTCCTTTGTGGTACGACCCTCGCGGGAGTGCTCTCGACGGTTGTATATCCCGACATTTATCTACCATTTCTCTGGAAATGCGCGTAATACCAACCGAGATGCTGCGGTGTCCTGCAGTGAAAAACTTACTGTAAAAGTTTCGGGCGAGCGGCATCACCGAATGAGCGAACTTTCGTGATTCGCATGACACTCATGTCAAATTCTTTTCATATTTGAGCAGTCTTAATGAATCAGTTTTTGTTATACATTCATCATAACCTACTAATCGGCCATGCAAAATATGTTTAAATGTTGATTGACATTTCAAGGTCTGTAGATTCTAAATTGGGTGAACATTCACGAAATTTGGCTTATTTTCGCAGCAATAGAAAGTACATTATACTTGGGGATCCGCTAATTTTAATTTATTAAATTTCTACATTCTCGGACTCATTTTCTTCAGTATTGCTGCCGCTATTTAACCTATTCGGTTGACAGTAAACTATTAATGCTTCCTTGAAGTTAGGAACATTAAAACGTCTCCTATTCTCAGGGGAAATTTATTCAGAGTGGAAAACCACCGCTCGTAGAACTCAATGGGTAAAAATCTGTTGTCAAACTTGTCTCCTTAAATTCGCAGTCTTCAACGATCTCTCCATTCGATATCAGCAGTTGGATGAACGAGTAGAAAAGAGACAGAACTAAAGCACGAATGAACATACTAGTACTGTAGTATGAGCTGATTGATGGGATAGTGAGGCCAAATGAGGCCACAGTTTAGAAGGGAATCCGCTATAATCCTGACAAGCAATGGGGCCTTGCGGTTTCCAAACTACTTGCATCTGTATGCGTTTCCTCTTCCACTGAGGTTGTTCACCCGGTTAAGCAATGAAAACTTCCATACAAACGACCAGCAATTGAAAGTAGGTAGTAGCTTACTTTTTAAAAAGAAGCAGGTTTAAAAAAAACTGTTTATAACAAGAGCTGGTAAATCAACAAAACTGCAAGGAATCCCCAGAAAATAGGAAACAATGCAAAACGTATAGAATTTATTTGGATTTTTAATGTTGTAAATGGCCTAAGAACATTGAAATTTTATTTTCATTTCATTTCATTTTGTCATGACATACGCTTCCCTGATCTCCGACAGAGTTTGCTTGGCTCATTCGTTATTCGTTCAAAACTACACCTTTGTTTATTTTCTCGTTCGTTACTCCGTCTCGCCGTTAGTTACGCCTTCCAGAAGAATGAGTACATCGGATTCGCCACGAAGAATAATTCGAATAAAAAATTAAATTTCCTTCAATTGGCAGTGCTTGTTAAAACTAGGGAACCTTGAGAAACTAACGACATGAATTCGTAACAATGATCCTTTCACGACCCTATATTAATTGCATTCTCTCCGACTCTCATCTCATTTATAACAGATTAAAAATGATTATACAATCATTCGCCTGGTTTATAATTAACGAAAGAAAAATATGACTCTCTAGGCAGAGTTTTAACTCCCTCGAATAAGCATTTCTGTATTTCTCTCTAAATGTTGAAATCGAAATCGAAATATTTTTGTTGAAAATTAAGACGTTACTTCGTACTTAGGTTTAGAAGTGACAAATGAGCAATTGATTAATTGTCCATCACTTCATCTTGATATCATGCACGTTGGTTTTTACCTTGCGGCATCGAACGGATATTCAGGATACTTACCTGTAACAGAAAGAACTCATTAGATCAAAAATATCATGATAGAAAAACGAAGTAAATTAAGTAAATATGACACAACATATCATTGTCTGAATATATTTTCGGTTGAAGTTCAAATTCTGACTCACGGACAGACATTTCGATCAATTACCAGCATGTACAATGAAGAGTAGTCGAACTTTATGACAGCCATGAGTATTCCTGGTTACCACATAAAATCTACAAAAATAATTTTTGGAAAAAGTTGAACAGAAAATTATTTATCAACGAAATACAGCGGTTGTCCAGTTAAATAGAAATCACACCTATATCTATTTCCTACCTCAACAGGAAAATCCACTTCTAACAGACATCTTCCTCGTCAATCCTAATTTCTGATTAAAATTTCAAGGCGTTCGGATCGGTAGAAAGAGTCAGCTTATTTCTGTTCAACGTTTTCATGGTTTGAAAATATTTTAGACTCAGTTGAGTACGTGTTCGGAATGTGCACTGCATTTCCTACATATGAGTATCTTTAATGAAGTTTGAGTGATCGGTTATTACTTCAAAATTCAGTATGAAGAAAGACCCAAAAATTAAGCTGTCCAAAAAAAGCTTTACATGAACCTACTCAAAGAAATGGCTATAATTTTCGGATTCTGCAGAAGAACACGGGCCGTTTATGTCCAAAAACTCTTCAGTTCCCAACAGTTGACTGTCGGATTGTCGACCCATATTCCCGTGTGCGCACAATATCTCTTCACGTTTCGTTGGAAGCTCTAATATTATGCGAACTTGTTTAGTAACAGCATGATTTATTCACCGCTTCACAATATCAATCACAGCCGCATACTGAGATCGGATCAAAGACTTGATACGTCAACCATCACATAATGTGGACTATTCCCTTCTCGGGAATTTCCCTATCCATCTGTCATTGTTAGAAATCCAGCCCTACGCCTTTATATTAAAGAGGAATGATTGATTGCGGTAGAATGAAAGGCAAAATGTACTAAGTTGAATATTCAAGATCATTTATCTTCCTTTTTACCCATCCTGCAATCCTTTTACAAACAGGAGCCAGATATTAGGACCCTGAATCACTTCGTCGTTGGAAAAGGTTTTGTCCCAATAAAGCCATCTGCTGGCCTATTCAGTTGCTGAAGGGTCAAAAACCAACAAAGAAACCCTCGAACAAAAACCGCACAGCATTTACACGGAAAAAGCTTTGGGATGTCATTAAAAGATCAGCGGTGCTTAAATTTTTCTAGGCTATGATTTAACCTTTTGTTACCTGCATAGTGTGAGTTATTTTAAGAATACAACTTGTAAACCACACCACGAACCTTGGGACAATGTAAATGATACTAAATAGGCAGCTTTCTTAATATACACCATGATGCCCTTCTAAATGAATAGCTGGTCAAAAGTAGCTAGTACATGGATCGTATTGTAGGTATATTAACATAGGCACCTACCAAAAGATATGAAATAAAACTAATCCGAAGAAACCAAAGCAAAGATCAGCGCCTTCAAATGGTGAGTTGGCAAGTATTGCATACTCGGAACGACATGCACCCACTTAACGAGGAATTATCTACATTCTAATCCGTATATTACCAGAATACATCATCATAATCGAGTGGAAAGCATACATATAAATCAAGCTTGTACTAGCATGTTAGTTCGCGCATGCGCTGCAGCTATTAATGATACTATCCTGTTGAAATTGATGTGACTTCAATATATCGGTCTTCCACAACTATCTTCCGAATTTCAACGAAATCAAATCAGAACCTGAGAAAGTGTGGACTGAGTTTTGTATTGAATGCGATTTCAAAATATGGAGGTGCGAAGTCGTCGATTTCTCATAATGTACCACACCACTACGTCTAATATAGATAGATCAGGTGTTTACGTAGAAGGGGTTCCCAGTACAGAAATAATAAACAGTACAGTGTTTTTACACTGTTTGTTTCATGATCACCACCCTCGAAACCGTTGGTACGGATTTTTGCATCAAAAGGAAAAAACGCTGCAAATTCTTTCACTGGGGTTTATTATTCAATCGGCTTGCGTTCATTATTTGAATTTCTACTGAGCTTTGGAGTCTGCGTGTTTCACAGGATAGGGCGATTATTGAATTTCAGGAGATATACATGGAGAACGTGAATCTGTTCTCAACCAAAATACCTATTTGGATTGATCAGTTGATCATATTTGTGTGCCTCCTGAAATTCAATAATCGCCCTATCCTGTGAAACACGCAGACTCCAAAGCTTAGTAGAAATTCAAATCATGAACGCAAGCCGATTGAATAATAAACCCCAGTGAAAGAATTTGCAGCGTTTTTTATTGAACCTCAATACTCCCCCACAATAAAAACATATAATTTATCAAGTCCTTTGGCACTCGTATTGCGTTAAAACTTTCCCAAATCCAAATTTAAACGATGTAGCCAAAGGTAGACAGATGTAGAGAGGGCACACAAATATCATCAACTGATCGATCCAAATAGGTGTATTGGATGAGAACCGATTTACGTGGTCTATGCATATCTCCTGAAATTCGATAATCGCTCTATCACCTGTAAAACACGCACACTCCGAAGCTTAGTAAGATTCAAATCACGAACGAAAGCCAATTGAATAATAAACCCCAGTGAAAGAATACTTATTTACCCCAGTAATAATATTGAATAATATTTACCTATATATTATCAGAAACTTCAACCCGTGTATCGATAACTACACTAACTACACAACAAGTATTCACATCGGCTATCACTCCAGTATCCACATTCACTACAACTCGACGCTATCGGCCGGACAACACTAGGTTACAAACAAATAATAATAAACGAAAAAACGCAAATGTTGGCACCATAAATCGGGCCATACATCGGGAATGGTTTGACCTACGGACGTGGGGAAGGGCTCATTCGATTCCTAATGGTATGTAGGAAAATATTTAGGCCGATTCGACTAGTTTTGAGATTTTTAGGGATTTTACAAAACTTTGAATGCCCTTAAAGGGCACTTTAAAATTGAGTGAGAGAGCTGGCTCAAGAATTGGGGCGTCGTCGGACCAAGATGGATTTTTCCTGAAAATTTCAGATCTTTTGCTCCAGCCGTTTGGGAGATATCGTGCGTACGACGTACGGCGGACGGACGGAAAATTTTTATTGCAGATTCGGATTCGACACCCTTTGAAACGTAAACCATGAAATTTTCCGGGGGTTAGAATTTTTTTTTCCAGAGCGATTACAATGGTTTATTATTGAATAATAAACCAAAATTGTTTATTGAAGGGTTATATAAATACCTACTCAATTGCGATAAGTCAATTACGTAAAATCATCATCCAAGTGCAATATTTTCTCAAGTTTCATTGTTGTAGATTGATTTCTGGCTTAGACCTCTCCAGCGTGTCTAGTGTAACGGGAAAAGTTAAACTGTGCAAGTTTGTCAATTTCGCGAGAACTATAAACCTTCGTGCCATTCGTACGTGATTACAAAGGCATCATGGTCGGTTGAGTGTTAATAACGGCTGAGGTGAAATGACTAACTGGTCGATAGTTGCTGTAAAGGGCACAGAGGACAAAGCGGCGGCGAAACGGGTTCCAATGGGTGCCCTCACTGTAAATAATTCGCGATAATATTGATGAAAAGGGCGGACCGCGTTCGTTAACAGAATTTCGGGCGCTGCTACTCCTACATAATTGGCCTTTTATGCTACTTGAAACCGCAGTATTTTACAAAACGGTTACCCCAACTCTCTTCAATGATGTTCGGATGATACATCAGAGTTTGAATGGGTATTTCAGGGTGCGTTTTGGTTCGATGTCTTGTTCCTGTTGTACTGAACGTGGATGATGATCCGGTAACAGATGTGAGGCAAGGAACAAAGAGGGAAGCTTCAGTAAACGACCATTTCATATTGTACAAGTTCATGCACCAATCATCAGTCCTATTGATTGAATGTATCATCCTCATTTCGCATACTTTCAGCGCATTTTCCCGTCCGCAGCACCTAGAATTCGGTCGGTCTATTCTGGTTCTCTCCATTGTGCTATTCTTAACAATGGATCGGAATGAATTAATTGTGCGTTCCATGGGATGTAGTAGTCGCTCCAATTCACATCCTCTCTAATCTTGTTTCGATGTGTACATTTGAACTCCGTCAACCCCCAAAGTAATGGGTTCAGCGCCATTTACATCGACTAGGAATTAGAAATCTACAGTTATACAAAGGAGGATTAATTTGATTACAACCCATTCATCAAGAGAATTCCAACGTCTGTTGTGCATTTTCCAAGTTCATTTTAGAAGAACAGAATGGTTGATTTATCATACTTTTATCATCTTGTATCGAAATTCTGCTATGAGAATAGGTCTCACAGGATGTTATCAATTTAACACAGTCTTCATTTAAACAAACTTAGTTTAACGTAATCACCTATTTCATAGAGTATAGCATTTCTTTAAAACGGATAAAAACACTTCAATCGAATTGTCGAATATACAGAGGTAAAATTGTTCAGCTATGGCAATGCTATTTATGACTATCATTGTCAATATAATATGTATGATATAATTTATATTATTTCACATGTGAATATATGAACATGTAAAGAATGAATCGGTAAACAGCATTCAGTAAACCAACATCAAAATTATAGAACGAACAAGAACGGCAGATCTTTGTTCAACAGTTCGAGTGATATTCAATATATTGAATTGTTTGGTTATAGTACATTGCCAAAATACGCTACTGTCAATCGAGTTCTATGCATTGAAATTCACGGAATAGACCTCGAGATTTGATCCGTTCGTCAATTGCTATCGGCAGCAGAATGTAGGAAAAGAACGTAATCGGGTAAGCTTCAACGTTCAAGAATATAATTAATTATGATCCTGAAAGGCAAGTTTTTGAGGGGAGGAAAAGATTCATTTGGTAATATCCCTTCCTCATAATTTACGGGAGTTTCGGACACATAAGCCTCTCTAGACTAAGCTTCTTTTCGGCGGCGTTCATCCCGAATTTCGGAAGCACTCCCATCTTTTCGAGGGCCTCAAGAAAATTATTCGCTAATTGAACGAATAACCCGGATCGTATTTTTCCTTGATTGTGCCGAGTGATAATGCTTCGTTCAAGTAGGTTCGTCATTATGAAGATTACTTGTATATTAAATTAATTAAATTAAATTGGATAGGAAACGTTGATTGGCCGGCTTAGTATATCTATCTTACGTGTAGTGGTATTGATTTATACCGTGGATGGCTCGGTATAACGGGTTGATCATTCCGAGAACCCGCTTCATTATGCCAGACTGATCCCAACGATAAATTTAATCTAAGTTCAATTCAATAATAATCCACTATTTTGGTATCAAGATCCATCGTCCATAAACCATTTATATTGTTTTCTGAATAGGTGGATTGACTGTGAGATGTATAACGTGGAAGTGATGGAACGGACCAGTTGCCCCTTCCAAAGAATGATGCGATAAGTCTGCAACACCCAGTAGGTACCCTCAATGCTAAAAACACCTTGACTACTCTCAGGGTTTGGAATTTTAATAAACGATAAAAGGGAACTGCCCATATCCATCATAGATGTTGGAACATGATGCAAAATAAAATAGTGAATGCCAATAGTAGTTCAATAGTTTCAGTTCTAAGAATAGTGTCAATAGTTTTGAACCGAGTCTAAAACACAGTTTCTCTGATTTAAAGCTTTATTTTTTAAAGTTTCCTAGCGTATTTCAAAGGTATTGAATGACGGTTAGGTGCTTGCCACCCTAATAGGTGAAAACCCCGCAATCCCTTCTGAATTCGGCTTTTAAAATAATGAGAGAGGAAACGAGCTCACGAGTCCGTAGAATGAATGTTTTCTTCAACAGACGCTAATAAAGTTTACCCGAGCGTGGAAAACTCGATTATTCAAACATCGTTTGGTTTCAATTTAGCTAATGCTATATCAAGTTTAACGGAAGGTTTAACCTAAATAACGTCAAATTGTCATGAATTCGAGACAAATGGAGCTCATTTGCGCGAATATTCGAGACGCGAGAGGAGACCTACTTCATTTTACCGGGAGTATGACCGCTCCGGGACCACTTAGAATCTCGTTACTGGGTCGTGAAAGGGTATAGGTTTAGGGTTCCATAATGTTGAATTATATAGTAGCTCTTCGGAGCCTGAAAGGAGGAAGCCATCAAAACTCGAATTTTAAAGGGGTGTCTCTGGCGGTGGGAACCCGAACGGCCGTTCGCCCCTCGTCGGCTCGCCATTGCGGCATTTCATTAACAGCAATGTAACCGAGATTTTACTATTGTATCCGGGGGGCCGCTCGGAGTAGTAAGAATTCACGGTTTCTATATACGTTTTACGGCGGGCCTTTCGAACTTCATTTGGATCAAAATCACATTTCATTTTCATACGGTCATTTCCTATAGGGAGTAATATGAAGGAATATACGACCGAGAAAATAACTATGTAGGATGTCCACCGTTGAGATGGACCCAACATCAAGGATCGATTTTATAACTAATTTCGCACATTCCCTAACAAGTTACTCAAAATCGGATGAAAACTGTATAAATTATTATAGTTACAAGGATTTCATGCATACACGCGTAGTAGCTATAACTAATAAGCGGGTAATTTCAAAATTTCGGTCAGATTTATGTCACTGATCAGTATTGCCGTCAAATCTCAACTAAATATAGTTTTGTAAGTGTTTTAAAATTGTCTCCTATGTAGATGTACATGTTCATGGAAAAATATGTAAAAGTTGTGCCTACATGACCCAGGAGAAAATACCAAAGTCCGTATTTATCACTCCCTATAGCTGTCGCTAACCAGCTGTTCCGTTGTCACTGCTCAGCGAAATATTTTTTGGGGCTGTTACATCCACACTCCATAAGAAAGAACGTACCATCCACAATGGATATCCGCCTCAACAAAAAAAGTGTCACACGATTTTTCCTCACTCCCTACAATGTTTTGAAAAGTAGCCCCCAACTGGCAGGAAAGGGTGTTTATGAAGTTGCTTCTGTTCTGTTGGAATTCTTATTCAAGATGGTCCCAACACTGGTGGTTGGATTCTGCCTAGATCTTCCCAGTCAGTTCTACCGGGAAAACGATCCCTGGAGGCAGCAGTGAGGTTTTTTAACTCTCACTCCCTACTCCAATAACATTCTGACTGTGGCAAGTGAAACTTGATCTCTCTTGTTGACAATTGGTGTAGTTGTTGGAAGTTCGTCGACATTTCGGTTCAACCAGTTTCAATTAATTTTGGCGGTGAAAGGCTATAGCCTCACTCTCTACAATATCCAGCCAACAGCCCCTTAAATTGTAGGGAGTGAGATCTGCTTGTAGCAAGTGAGATTTTGGCAAGGAACCTTAGTATTTACTGTAGCTAAAATTAAGATAATTTGTGCTGTTCCGCTCACCTAAATTGAAAGACTTGCGGCGACCATGGCGGTTCGCTCAAGAGGGGGAAAATCGTAGTATATACTCATCCCTACAAGACTTTTTTTTTTCAAAATACGTATCAGCAGTGTCAAGATTGTGTGTTTTGGGTTATATGCCGAGAGAACCGCAGTGATTGATTAGGAACAAGAAAATTGATCAAGTCTCAAATTTATTCTTTAGAAAAGTCGATGCCCAACTGTGACCGAAATTTTGAAATGACTCACGTATACCAATGTTGAAATTGGTATAATAAGATTGTTTTTTCTCGACTATCCCCAAATTTCAGCGTGATGTGACCACTAAAACTGAGCAAATGAGAGATATTTGATAATTTGAGTGCAACGAAACACACACAGGAAAATTTGCAGTTTAAACCGAACATTTCTTGAACATGTCATTAAAAATTGGAAAAACGATGAAAATTAAGCTGGTTATATGGATGATCAGTAACTGAATCATAAACTGACTCATAGACAGATAGAAATACCTAAAATTCGAGTGGATATTGTTGTTTTATAGACTAAAAAATTGTTCATCTGCCCAAAATGATAACTAAGCTTTTGCTACCAACGCGTAGGTTCGGGAGCAAAATGCAGCGAACTGTGTGTTTTAGTCTCAACCAAGAAAGTGTATCAACCCCTTTCACCGTGTCGAATGCCATCAGATCGTGCCTTCAAGCCGTAGAAGCTTATCAAATACGATAATTACTCAAAGTCTACAAAGATAATAACCTGGAAAGTCCGTAATGAGGGCAGAATCTTCTAAGGGCCGGTTCCGACGAAGTTTTAATCAACGTTTACTCGATAAACCGGAAATTTTAGCTGTTAATCAAAGATCAAAACTAACCGACCAACTTAGGTTAGCGTCCTGAACAACAATGAATACCAGTTCTTTTCGCCATCTTTGTTTCCATTCTGAAATTCTGTTTTGCTGCGTTACTGTTCACTGTGGTATTTCTGAAATTTGGTGTTACTGTTTTTCGTTATTTACACGTGGTATCTACAGAAGAATATCGGAGTTTTAAAAATTCATCACTCCAGTAGTTCTGAAGGTAGCGAGGTAAACTTGATTTTTAATGCAACCGGGAAACCTATAGTTTCGCCTCGACCGCTAGATATCGGTTGTTATGGGAAGTTTTGATTCTTCACCTCTTTGTTTCCCTGATATGACGCCTTGCGATTGTTTCTTATGGGGACACGTGATAGACACAGTTTTTGTACCTCCCCTTGCCAAGAATTTGGTTGACCTCAAAGTCCGCATAGCTGCCGCAGTAGTGAGTGTGACCCCCGACATGTTATCAAGAGTGTGGTATGAACTGAGTTATCATGTCGATGTGATTAATGCTCCCGGTGGTGGACATATCGATCATCGATGAAAACCAAAAAAAAACTGTGGAACTTACCTTTCATTTCCAGTTTTTTTTCAATTTTCCAAATTTTAATACTTAATTGAATAAATAGATATTCTATTCTAGACATTCTGTACATTTCGTTAGGGGTTTCATAACTACTTGGGTATTCGTGTTATTGGTTATTTTGTTTAATGTCGTCCAAACAAATGATCTTCCAAGACTAGATTAGGGCATTGGTTCTTGAGAAATTGGATGAAAGTGCTGCAGATTTTACTATGCGGATTTCGAGCTCGACACTATTGATTCCTTAACGTGGAAAATACTCGCTTTGAAAAACCTCATTGTAACGATCACTTTCCCGAGTTCTAAATTTCAAAAAATAGTACATAAAGTGTCAAATGAAAGTAGAGGCGTATAAATGAGTGAACTTATACATCAGTTTCTTGGTTTGCAATCCCATAAGATATACAGTGAAGAAAATTCTTCACTACAAAAGAACTAGTACTTTTTTCTTTAAGCAAATTTCGGTCCTAGTTTTTGTTTACTTGAAGCCATCGCTCCTATACTAAAGGATTTATAGCAACAACCATATTGTCAAACGGACTGAACATAAACAACAATGTGAACCAAAACTGGAATCAAAAAGTAAAGTGATAGTTGTAGTAAAGTAAAGCAAGCAGTAATCGAACGAAAGCGGGAATAAAACAAAAACGAAAATAGAAACCTCTGTTCGTTACGTTATCACTGTCATCTCATTATCACCAACATTTGCCGAATGTCGGGAATTTGTGGTGTATATGCATGGCTAAGCTTGTTTCATCGGCAAGCTACGCTGTTCTAAAATCGTCCAAACAGAGTAAAAAAAGAAGATCATTTAGAATTCGAAATGATGAGAGTTTGTTCAGAATAACACCGTGACTCGAGCATCCACCTAACTGATGTTCTGACTGCTGGGGCTTACACATGGAAGCTTCCCACCCCTTCCGTATCCCCAGAAAAGCTAGTAGTTCCATTAAAGAAGCCGCTAACCCTTGAGTTTTCCCCGAAGTACCCTAAAACCGTTTTAAAAGTCGTATATATGCACTGAAAAAAGTCACCTCAATTGGGCTAATGAATCAATAGTAATGGATGAACTTATGGGCAAACTGTATATCTTAAACTGAATGTAAGATATCATATTATATTATTATATACGATGTAATATTGTTATCGTGATACCAGGTAGCTGCAAATGAGGCTGTTGAGGTGTAATTAGAGCTGTCACACATCTCTACTGTTTAATGTTGAATTAGATTCGTCCCATATTCTCAACATACATATTCAATTATGCTCCTAATTGGTTTCAGGTTACTCCGCCTTATTGTTGATAATGCGGATAATAGTTAATATATGATGGGTTCTTACAAATTGCTCTCAATGCCACTGAATATGTATGACGTACGAAGGACACACGTGGTGGAATACACGAGCTTTTTGCGTTATCAGCCACCTTGAAATTTACAATGCTGCAGAACATTTTCTTTTACTTGTTCCATTCTAAGGGAGCAGCGACGATGATACGGAGAGAGCGAGGAATCACAGCTACATGTAACTTCCCTGGAACCGCTCCGCCCAGTAGTGCACTTCATGTCGCGAACTTGTTGACGAGTCTCTCCCATTTGTGTCAGTCGGGCGGTTGCATTACTTAATCATTATGCCACTATACTGCTGTAATTGCTTCACAGGCGATGAGCTCTTTCCGTTCCCTCGGTCATGTTTGCCCCTAAAGCACCCGAGTAATGAAAGTTGTGTCTCTCATTCCAGCCTTTATTGCTATGGCTACTTTGAGTGGAACGGAGCGGTGTTGTCGTGATATTACGAATTACCGCTGGCCCATTCGTTTCAAATAATAGACCGAGCACCTCCGTGGGGTTAGTCGAACCCAAACCACTGGAATAACAGCGGTCCGGTTTGTCAGAGTTACCAATAACGGTTTACTGAACGAAGTTACTGGCTCTTTGAATTTCAACCGATAAAGAGGACCTTGATCGAGTGCAGGTAAAGTTGTGCTTTCATCAGTTTGATGGAGCAATAAAACACCAATCAAAGCTGGTTCCGACACTCCTCGAAAAGACATTGGATCCGGTTTTCACAATAACCAAAAACGATTAACCGAATGAAACCGTGGAGCTATGAGTTGTAGAGCGATGTATGTTGTACATTACCCAATTTCCATGGATCATAGTGAATAGATGAACAGAAATAGATTGGGTACTGCTTATACACCCACAACACTGGGAAAAGCAACATTACAACAGCAAGATTGAACATACTGGAGAGAAATTGCTGATTACAGACAAGCCAAAGCACAAACTTTCATCAAACCATGGTTCTCAATTCGGTTTCATCAAAATCTAACTAAGAACCATGATCAGTGTTATTATTGGCCAATAAAATACCGAGAACTACTGAACATTGCACACTACTAGTTGATGTCTTTGTGAACTCGAAGATTTATCTTCCTTTGTAAATGCGGCTATTATTGGTGATAAACAATGATAAGCATTTTTATATCATGTACGAAGTTGAACATATATCTCTCTTTGTAATATATCAGGTAGGAGAGCCACAAAGTACACTAATCTTATCAACCGATTTACTTCAGGTGACTCTTTTCGGCGTAGCCGACGAAATCCCTTTTGGTTTACTATTTTCGATAATAAACCTTTGTAATCGACAAAGAAAAAATAAAAAAGGTGGACCAGGATGCAAACCGAATGAAGCCGTTACCGTTAGTAACTAATAACAGTAAAATATTTCGCTAATTGGAAGTCCTGACTAATTTAAGGGCGGTTTTACCATCTATCCCTAACTATGGTTAAAGATCATTGATTCAAGGAACCAGAAATTTAAACTTTGATTTAGAACAAACTAAGTGGTTACGCTGATATTAGTAAACATCGGTTTGAAGCGTCTCTATGAAACATCGATTTGAAGTTTAAACGTTGATTTAGACGATAGCAAAGAAGGCATTTGCCCGCAAAATGAGGGCGATAGCGAAATGGCAGTCATAAAGTGACCAACAACCGTTTCTATTATCGCTCTATTTCCGTTTTTGTTCGATAACTTCTTGCTTTACTTCAATATTTCACTTGCTTTACCCTTGTTTTTTGTTTTGTTAATTGTCTTGTTTATGTTCATAGTTAATTAGTTATTATTGTTATTGGTATATTGTGATAAAGAAATATTTACCTACAAATAGTTCTGGTACCTCGCTTCGAAATCAATATCGTCGAGCTTGAAATCCACATTCTCTCTTTGACCCATCGCAAACGACGAATAGTAAATTTAATCCGCATCATCCTGTCCAAGATCGTCCTAAAATAGTAGCAGGTGCAAAACAGCTTCAAACGATCCCAACTAGCCATTGCCTAATCCAGCCTAAACTAGCAGCCTAATAATGAAATGTCTTACGTCTAAATATTTCATTGAACAAACACAATGTATTTTCGTCTCAGCTCTTTCCTGATTACAAATTTACTATAAGATGTTCCTCATTTATAGGTATAAAAATACGTTTGAACCCAACAAAGTGCGTCTTGGGAATTCATATAGATAACTCATAGATAACTCTGGACACTCACAAAAAGTATGAAATAATGTTCGTTCTTTTTTCCAGTTACATGCCAAACATTCCCTTTGATCTTCTCCAAACGATTCTCCCCTAACCCACCCCCTAACAACGTTTCTGTTAGAAAGCCCAAGTAGAGCGAGTATACACTTTTCGGTTTGTGGACTCAATGAATTGAGGTAGCTTTCCTGAGTGTAGTACGAACATATAAGTTTATTATGCAATTTAGTTGTACAGTTGAACACTCTTTAACGGTCATGATAAAATAACTTCATTCCATGTGTACCATCCATTTCCTCAGAATATGATAAAATATGGGCATCGTCAAACTTGACCCAAAGGATGCAAATTTGTTTTTCAATGATTTTTGAAATTTTTTTACATACTATCTAGATTAGTTCCAAACATTAATTATTCATGCTTTTTCTCCAACATTTGCTTCGCTAACCTGAAAAATGGACATCCTTGTGGAAGGATTGCAGGGCAATGAGGCATTATTTTTTCAAATAAACTTAATATTATAATTTTGCGACAAGGATAACATCCAACCTGACCTAGTTTTTGATAACCTCAAGAAAAACTTGATTAACCTAATTCCTCTTTTCTTTGTAAAAAATTGATTCCTATGAAATACCAAGTTTGAGTTTTCTAAACGTTTCTGTATGGTATTTTATGAGGCAGTAAGCTTTTAATGCAATATTACACTCGGTCTTACGTTTCTTAATACACAGTTCACACGCTGGTTTAGGTAACCCCTCTCGTGCAAGGCTTTGTCAATAGCGGAATGTGACGGAAATGAATCTGTTAAAAGCCACCACAGTCAACTGAATGTGCTCGTTTCTCCAATCTCATACGAGGTCCTCCCACTTGAAGTTTCTGTAAACCGAAGGAAATGGTTTTCATCAAAGGTCATTATTCGTGTGTGCTTTCAGGATGTTCCATGCGACGATTACGAACAAAAGAGCACAATGAATGAAGAAAGTGGTTAATTGGGGAGGAGACGATCAAAACTGTGAGACGGGAAGAAAAATATTCCAATGAGAAACAGAAACGACCAAAAAGAGTAAGTTTCCAGATTTACAAATGAAGCAATACCTGCTCGTCAAGTAAGAGTCCCATGTAAGCTTGACTACTTTGAAAATTTGTTTATTGATAATGTATAAACGATTTTTGATGAATTTTTATGAACAACTTCAGAATCATTTTTCCAATCCTATGTATGATGGTCCTGATACTGTTACCTTACGAGGAATACTAAATCACACGCTGCGTCGAATCCACTGGAGAGTGGTTTTCAACAATAAAAATGTAGATGTTCCCGAACAGCTTTTCAAAATATTCATCGCGGAAAAAAAAGTTCGTACTGTTAAAAAAAGATCAGTGAATAGTACAGTAGGCAGAATCTGCTATAACTGATATGATCCTGGGCGAGATTCCCCTTCCAACAAACTTACTGAAGAATGTCGTAGTTGTGCCACGTGAACACATCAGGACTGCAGCCACGGTAACAACCCATTACAGCAGAGCCAAGAGCACACGTCACCAAAATGTATGAACTGTATTTGGCATACTTATCATGATTAGGCGATAAAAACAAAAATAATAATTGACAACCCCATGTTCACCCTTCTAGAGTTATTAAAAACTGTTTTGGAAAAGTTCTAACTTGCATATCGCGGAGTTGAGCCTCTTATATGCAGTAATTAGGTAGGTTCGTAAATCAAAACCTCGAACAAGAACGGGACCTCGAAGAGGAACTGATATATATATTTTTTTTTTAATTCATCAAGATACATTCGTGGGCAGTGCCATATTTAGTAGGATAACAAAGACGTATATCACTAAAAGTGATTCACTTGTTAAAATAAATAAAAAATAAATAAATAAAATAAAGAGTGAGTTAGTAGTTCTTGGATATATGTGTTTATATCTGGAGATAAACTCCTAACATTACCTAAGCGTGCACAGAGGTTCACAAATGTTTACGAGGTTTACAAGTGTCAGTTAAAGCCATCAGCGTTGTCCGAATGGTGTTTCCTTTTGAGGCGGCAGGAAGATCGAGGAGGAGGGCGGAGCGACAGGAATTGGAGGATTTGGGTGGATAGGTGCCTTTAGGTACATTTGATGATACGTGGCTATAAGGGTGTCGTGGACTGTAGGAACTCCCAAGTCTTTACGTAGCTCTTCGTTTCGGATATACCACGGGGCGCTGCATATTATTCTTAGTACACGGTTCTGTAGGACCTGTATATGACCAATCTGAGTTCGTGACGCGGAGTACCAGAGACCCCCGCCATAAAGCCAGATGGGTCGGATGAGAACCTTATAAATTAGAAGTTTGATGTGAGTAGATAGCTTTGGGTGGCTTAGAAGTGACTTGTGTTGACGAATACGAGTTCTAATCTTCCCGGTTAGAGATGTGATATGAGCGTTCCAGGTAAGGTGCTGGTCGAGTGTGAGGCCGAGGTAAGTCACTTTGGAGTTGTTGGGAAGTTGCGTGCAACATAGGTTGATGGTGGAAGGTTGGTAGTTCCTGCGATAGGAACTGATGGTTGCTAAACGTTTCGCACTGTTGAGGTCCAAATGGCACTGTACGCTCCTTCATCTTCTTTGATATTGGATTCAACATTGAAAGCTTATGAGAATTCCTCTTGATATAAATGGAAAATCTTTGTTGAAAATACTAAAACAATCGAGAAAACCTCATGTAAAAGTGAGAAAGCTGTTGTGAAGGGGTGGCCGTGTGTTGTGGAGCCGTCTCAAGTCTGAAGCTTCCACTGAAGCGTTTTAACTCAATTCGTTTCAAGAAGGTGTTTCTACATGACGCCGGCAACTGTATCATTAACCGCCCCCCAAGTTCCCACCGACGAAACCCAAGACTTTCTGATAACGGCAAGTCACGCAGAGGAGCTTCCCACTTCCCACCACGGAGAGGGAAAGCTAAAAACCATAACTCAGTCCTGGATCTGTCCCCTCCCTTCGGAGCCCGTCACCGGGGCACCCACTCTCTTTCCATCTCCTGGAAATATCCTTGACGCTTTTGGGATTGGTTTATTCCTCGTTCCACCCGACGGGATCCCTAATTTGAAAGTGAAATCCGCGGTAGCCCCTGCCTTTTTGTGTCGACTCTCAAAGAAGTGACTTAGGACCTGCCGTGAGAAACAGTTTGGAGAAAATGCGAAAACTTTACTCGTCTCGGCGGTGGGCGAGGGAACCTTTACCGAGTTGGGTGGAGTGATCACTCTAGAAGGCCCGAAAGACAACTTCTTCGACGCTATATTAACTTCAAAAGATGAGGCTCCGGAAACGTCCTGCAAATTCTCCCATCGATAAATTCAAGTCTTCGTAGCGGTTTTTCTTTCATTGGCGAACAAAGAAGAAAACTCGAGCTTTAAGCATTACATCTGAGAGAAGAAAGTGTAGTCACTTACATCACCACCGCTGCGATGGATTTTTTAAACGCTCTCATTGCTACGTTGGTTTATTACTTATTGACTAACATAATATATTATATGATTTTGGGGTTTTTAGGTTCAGAAATTGAGATTATTTTCTATGAGTGAATTTTTACGGATCTGAAACCTATTCCAGTAGTTTTTCTCGTACAGAATTACTAGAAAATGACACCCCAATTGCCTAGGCCACTATAAACATCGAAAAACTGTATTTTCGACTCGTTCTATTTCATCTTACGAATAAAGATATTAAGTTCAAAACTTGAAAGAGAGTAGTTTTTCAGATTTGCATAAAATAATAATTGGAATGAGAAAAAAGACGAACAACATCAATTCCGCCCTCAAGTTTGTCGAGATCCTGGCAAAATCAACGTTGTATGCATGTCGAGGTGAGAGGCACATTTCAACTCTATAAAATGATCAAAGCTGGGAGGTAAAACTCAAGCTTTTAAGTCTTAAATCAAAATACAAGGAATTTTTTTTACTTTAAAACGTTTTCAACATCATCTAGCTTCTCCTAACTCTTTTTCTGGTAGTAAAATAATGCACAGGTAATGAATTTATTAGTAAATTAGTAAAATTAATTGGTAAAGTAATTAGTATTAAATTAGTAAATTAATTTATCATTTCACTCTTTTTACTGGATCCTTACACTTTCATATCAGTTGTGAAAACTCGGCGTTGTTTTCGTTTTTGGTCAGGGAAATTTTTGTCATCGGGTAGTGCTCATTTGAAAGACAGAACAAAGCGCTGAAGCTTTGATTCAGCGCAGATATCTAATTAGAAAAAATGCAATCAGCTTGTTGTCATTTAACGTAATTTAGTTACTTTGAACGAAAAAAATCTGGAAATGGATAATAATATTGATTTATTGATTGAAAAAACCCTTGCAATGATTTAAATATTCCTTTTTTCTCTAAAAGTTGTGCTTTAATTCATTGTTCGTAATTATTAGATAGCAATAAACTTTATACAGGGTGCGGCAGCATAACTTCCTTTTTTTAAAACTTAATAAAACGCATTGTATGAGTCAGAAAATTTGTATTCGTTTTTTATAATATAGGCACATACATAAAGTTTTGTTTTACCCAGTTTTGAATATCAAATCGGCGTTGTTTTCGTTTTTCCATCTGGGTAAACCGATTTCTGCTCATTTGAAAGACAGAACAAAGCGCTGAAGCAGGCGTTCTGTTGGCAATTTCTTCCTGGATATTGGTCTTCAAATCTTATGGGGTCCTTGGACGGTTCACATAGTTCGATGGACTTGGGGACATTTGGTTCAACAAGACGGTGCAACGCCAGAGGGAACACTTCCCAGAGCGCCTTATCTCAATTAGGGGCGATTTGGAGTGGCCGGCCCGCTCTCCCGATTTGAGCCCTTGTGATTTTTGTCTATGGGGTTTTTTAAATCCCGTGCTTATGTGAACCGTCCAAGGACCCTATAAGATTTGAAGACCAACATCCAGGGAGAAATTGCCAACACAACGCCTGCTATGCTGGCTGGAGTCATGACAAACGCCAGAAATCGGTTTACTCAGTGTATGGAGAATCGGGGACGTCACCTACCTGATTTGATCTTCAAAACTGGATAAAACAAAACTCTATGTATGTGCCTATATTATAAAAAACGAATAAAAATTTTCTGATTCATACAATGCGTTTTATTAAGTTTTAAAAAAAGGAAGTTATGCTGCCGCACCCTGTATTACCGTAGTAAAACGGTATTTACTAATTAATTCATGTTTTGTTTATTTAGTTTAGGATTTTTAATTACTTTTCCCTATTTTACTCCTTTGGTAGTGAATTTTTGTTTCGAAATTGTTCCAATCGATTCAGCTACCGAAAATACAAAGAAGTAATTTGATTTAAGGGTCATTTTCTTGCGAGAAATACGAGTCGGAGGTTTTACCCCAAAATCGGTCGTTCGGGCCCCGTTTTGTGGAGAGCGGAGGACGAACATTGAAGATTTTGAATTTACGCGCCGTGAATGGTAAAGTGACAAAGTTTGAGGGGCGCTTATGAAAAAATTTTGCTATACGATTACAAAGGCTTCATATTGAAAATAATTAATCAAAAACTGACCAAACTAATTCAGGGTGTCACATTTCGGTGCCAACTCTTGGACATCCTTTCATATAGCACCCTAAGGGGGACCTGACACCCATCACCATCAACACGTCTACTCCTGTTACAGATATAGAAACACACATCTGTTGATTTCATTCCAACGTTATTATCTTTGTTATTGGAGGCCTAACATCAGTTGTCGTTGTCGAATTAATTCCAATATGTGGGTACAAATTAATTTCTATGATTCGGAATTTAAATAAGGAAAATGGGAATGACAGATTGTATTTGAAATTCGATGTCACATGTTAAACTCTGCGATAGATGGGTGGTTCTGGGGAAACCATAGGATCGTTGTAGCCGGCGGTAAACCGTAATGAGTTGAATCCTTAACGGTGCAGTCATCGCTGTGTCCTTTTTACGTAACAACCGACATGTTGGCGAGTTCTCGCTCGCTATGAAGCTCAGGGGTAGAGCTAACGACGCTCTTGTTACTCTCCCCGTGGGTAACGAGGATTCTCAACAATTGCTTCATAGCAGGTTGGATGGCTCACGTTCAAAGCTCATGTGAGCTTATACGTTCAATGTAGGACGACGGAAAGGGAAAAAATCCTTTGAAACGCAGTAATGGTCATCGCCTGAGCTCCAAACCAAAATGGATCGAACGACCGATGTTTTCATTTTAGCTGCCCCTGAGTTCAAGAACTACATACTACGTTCTAAGACAGCGAGAACTGGACCATACACCCAGAGACAATGCTTCCTAGGTACAATCGGAAACAGACGTACAAATCCAAATAAAATTTAAAGGAGAAAAATAAAAATACATTGAAACAGTACGTTTCCACTTGTTCTCCTCAACTTGACGGTAGATAGGGAGATGACGTTATGAATACTGTATCATCCTGTTATTTGGGCTGCAGCCAGCCACGTGTCAGCCATATATGAGCTCTTGACGTCCAATTGAAGAACTCCGAGAACAGCCCGATTTTGTTCACATTTTTTCAATTCGATTTTTAAAAGTCTTGAACCGAAAACCAACAACTTTTGAAGGGTTGAAAGAGTTTACCCTTTTTCATTTTGGTCGAGCACAAAAGTTCATTATTGAAAATACTAAACCAAAATATTAGATATCATGAAAAATATTCAAATTTCCTTCAATGATGAAGTATACGTATATTGCGTTTTTTAATGATCCAATTTTACAACCTCATAAGTTATATTTTTTTATATTGATTTTTAAGCAACTGATGAATTTATATTTAATATAAATTTGATTATTTCCCAAGGATATTTGAAAACAAGTTCCAGTCATGTAGTACCTGAAGAACTCTTTGTTTTTCTCCAAAATCGAAATGTTCACAGGGACTACAAGTTTAAGATCATTTTCAACAGCTTTCGGTCCTTGAGTGTGTAGGTGTGCTTGTCCTCTCAGCAGATCTTTGTAACAAGCATCATTCCTAAATTTTTCTGTCAATATTATTGAAATTTTCCAGGGATGTACAGATTGGGCTGAGTGTGGACCCCTGTTTCATTAATCAAAAAAACATCGCTATACTCTGCATATGCGCTTTTATAAATACCGTGTTATACTGGTATATTCATAGATTTAAAAAAATCGATTTCTCCTGGGTGAAATCGATTTTATTCTTTCGGAGCGTGGCTGTTTTTTTAATCATTTTTATCCAATCGAGCACAGATTCACATCCATGTATATTCCTAATATTTTTTTTTCAGTTTTAGTGGTCCGAACTCGCTTAGTTGAAGGGCTGTCGAAAAAACCAGTCTAACAATCTCACATCAATTTTAACACAGTATTGTCATTTTTAGCGCATACGTGAAAACCTTGTAACAAACATAATTGCTACAGTTTTTGTTCGACTCTGATGACATTTCCAGCAGAAGTGCGAGTTAGGATGTAAATGGTTCTCTAATTATTTACCTATTTACGAATTATGGGCTGAGTTCAATATACAACAATTACCCTACAGATCCCTCAGTAGGAGAAGTAGGTAAAAACAAAAATATTTAAAGAAAAACAAACAGCATCACAAAAATTGGAATAAACGTAGTACACTCGACAAAAATGACTTTCATAGCTCACCAATACTGAGTACTTCACTTTGCGCCTGAGCGAATTTAAATACCGTGAAGCATCGTTTCATCCTATTCTAACAGTCCGAACTTGCTCAAATTTGGATGGTGGTTGAAGAACGCCGGTTCAATCAAATTATTTCAATTTCATCTCTACCTTGTATTCGTTGTTTCCAAAATTAGTAAGGCGTTGATGTGAACAGGTCCCGTGATATTGTTGTTCGGATATTGGTTTAACAAGCTTATATTATTGTCGATTAATTTAAGATAAAAATATTTTTTATTGTATACAAACATTTTAATGACCTAAATATTAATGTTATCGATACGAAGAGTTATGTGCCACGCTTGACTTTTTTCAGTTTACTTAATTCAACTCCATGTTAAACCTTGAAATGCCGAATGATGTGAACTGCAACACAATGTTTTGTTGTTATTGATGAAGAAATCTCCCAACAACTATTCCCACTAAGACAGTGCGTAATTAATCCAATATACCAGCAAAACAATAATGTCGTATCCATTATCTTATCTCTCACAAAAACTTTGCCTACTGACAGAAAAAAATCTATTCATACGCGAAAATTATTTAATTAAAAATTAATTCTCGTAAGCTTTCAACCAGTGTGAACTTTTCTTTGACTTTTGGGTCTAAATCGATATCGACTTTTTGTTAGAAGATTAGTAGGTTCATTCCGCTTGGAAGGAATTAAAGGAGCGGTGACGTGGTCTTATCTTCTTAGTGGGTTTTTCATTTTGATTTCCCCGAAGGGTGAAATTTATTTTAGTAAAAGGTTCTTTAGCGAGATATTAAGATCCGATCGAGATTCTTCGATAATTAGGGGTTGTCGAGGGAATCGTTTAGTGATTCCTTTGGTAAATAATGTTCGATTAAGGTTAAAATCTTGGGCTGCACTCCCAAGAATGTGGTAAGCCTGAATTTTTAATGCGTTTCCCGTTAGTATGTAATGTTAGAGGTAAAAATGGAACGAACACCTCCTCTCAGTAAAGAGTTCTAAAAATCTGTTCTGGTGTTCAAGTATTAAGTTTCTTAAATCTTTTGGTAAGTACTGGTAATTGAGTAGTGCCGAAACATGACTATTATGAAAACCCTATTGATTGTTGAGACAGCTTCCGTGAAAAATATACAGATACGGCGCCAGAATGTATTCAAACGAAAGTCAAGCTTATTTTATGCTGCTAAACATAGCATCAACTAAAATCCGGTGGCCGTGTCGCCGTAAGCCAGTGTGACGCTCGGAGGAAACGGCGTACAAGTTATACCTCACCTTCAAGACCGAGCGGTCGTGCGGGCTTTGCCTACTTCCGAAAGAGTCTAGAGACAGCGCCGTACTATTAGCAACTGAAGTAACTTCAGTACTATTAGTAACTGAAATAACTGTTATTTTTACATGACCCTCATAGATGATCGTTTAATCCAGGATTCATAATCCCAAAAGTTCCTGGAAAAGCCCCAATTGGTAGAGTTTTGTTGGATTTCTGTAAAAGGAATAATTTTTTCGAATTGTAAACAATTACGTTAGGAGTTAGGCTATCAGGTGAAGTTTTTTTATATACCTTTATACAGTGCTAATTGGTAGGGGTGGAAAGTTTGTCATAGCATATGATTATGACATATATATATTTTTTTAATTTAATTATATTACTTTAAACATCAGTTTTTACACACCACACGATTCCTTCAATGAGTTCACAATACATGTGGCTTATTGATTTTCAAGCAAAACCTAGATTGTTCCGACCGATTCAAACTAAGAAAAACGAGATAAGTGAAGGGTCTCAGGTTCGATTCGCAACCTTGGCTACAAATTTAGGAGTTCGAGGGTAATTAACTATTATAAGTTGTTGTGAGTTAACTTAGCCTTCCACGTTTAACACGAACAAATTTTTTTTTCGATTTCAAAGGACTTTTCTTTTGTTTTGGTTTCAAGGTTGAATACTGAATCGTTTCCCCCTCTCCCGACCCAAAAAACATAGAAATACTAAGATTTAAAGATGATTTTCTGGCAAAGGGAAGTTTCTCAAAAACAAAGCACAGCCACAGCTTGTCTCCAAAACTGCTCCATCAAAGTTGATGAAACTTGTATCAAAACTCGGAGACGGGACAAGGATGGTTCAAAATCACCGGTCGGTCTTAACCTACATTAAAGAGAGAAATCATACGTTTGAAATATATTGACGCAAATATTTTAATGTTTGTTATTGGCAGTCATCCACTCAATGAATCTGAATGACCCTCTCTGACGGCTTCACGCTCATCAATTCATTCTCCTAAAAGGGATTTGACAGAAAATAAGAACGTCCACGATACTTCTCTAGTAAATTGTTACAATCGAATCAGCAGATGCAATTGCGATGAAATTTTGTTTTCAATAGCTCCTTCTGAAATCAAGTTTTTCATGGCATGTGTTATATGTTTCAGGACGATAAGTGTTTTAATTCATCTCGTTAAAGTTCAGTTGTTCCATCCGTGGGACTTATCGTCCATATGGGTATATAGTGTACTTCTCAAGTATACGTACTTGGATATCGGCCTGTTTACGTAGTAAGGGACAAGTAAATTTTTGCTCTTTACAGAGTTATATTCTATCATAATTTTTCATTCATCATAATATGATGAAGATATATCTACCAACTCATTCTAGCTTCTTTGAGACATCTAGAAGTCAATTACGACGTATAAAGTCACACTAATCAGCTACTTCTACTTTCTTTCTTAATCGATATACTGCGCTGAAATATAAATGGAGTTCTTTCGAATGCATTTAGAATACTACTACAAGGTATGGAGGCGCAAATTACTCGTATCATGTACTGCAAGCGAACTAACAAAGCTGAGTGATTTACGTAGGAGGTATATCTAACCCACAAATAAGAAACCTTCATGTGACAGTTGACGCGTTTTTAAAGGTGATAACAATTCTTCCCTTGGTACGATTTGAAGTGATAAACTTTGGTGGAAGAAAAGCTCTTTTCCTCTTGGTTTCCTAATTCAGAAAAAATTACTACGCTTTTCATGTTCCTGTTTTTATATGTGCGTAGATTTATTTGACCTATATACCCAGATCGCTTCCTCCGCTTCCTTCCCTAAAATCCCAGTGCCCTCTATAGCTGGACCAGAATAGAAGGCGGAGTAAAGCAGGAGAGATAAATTTGTAAGATCTTGTTTATGAGAGAGTCGTTAGTTCCCTTTCCAAAAAGGCCCCGTTTCGTTCCACTTTCACACGCCACCCTGCTGAGCGTTTTGCTCCCCCGGTTCGGCCAACCGCGCAAGACAGACGGCAGCTGGGGGAGCGATGACTCGAGAGATACTGAGGAAAAAAAAAGTTCAGCATCAATAGAACAGGGGGGCACCAGAAGGATCTGTTTGGGCTCGACAATATTTCAATATTCGTCAGAAAACAGAATCCCATCGGGGAGGAGGCCTGCCTCACAAATTCCAATTATTCCATTGAGTCGGGGACGCGTTGGGGAGAACGCGATAGAAAGCTGAGGGAGGCACAGCAGCAGTAACTCAGAGAAACTCTCGGTATATAGTGCGTGGAACCAGTAGGCCTACGTCGAGCTGAGTTGTTTTCCAGACACAAAAAGAGTAGCGGGATTTACGATATTTTCCGTCGGAATTAAAAGGAAGGGTATTCATTTACTACTAGCTCGACGAACTGTGCACACTTCAATACATTAAATGACTTGTCCACTCAACAGAGATTTATCTGTAAAGCAGAGAGCCAAGTTTTCTGGGACTGACAGTCGGTATTATCTTCAATTGAGCAATATATTGTTGTAGTTTTGATGTCAAAGTTGGGGGTCATCCTATATAACTCACGTAATGCAAGAAATATAACGCTATGTCAGGTTTTGTGTGCACAGTATCTTACAGAAGTCCTCATGCCTCCCATTTCATAGAAGATGAGGCAGCATAAAGACTTCTGACAGTATTAAAGAGACTATGCAAACACTTCCAATGATGTTGGGTGGTACAAAGCCAACCAGAGTAACAAGGAGACAGCACGTCTACGTCTCATCACACTACGTCTATCCTCCTTTCAAACTATGTAACCTTCTTCCTCCTTCAGCAGTGAGCATTCCATTCCATCCCATTTTCTCTGGCTGTGAACACAGCTACACCACGTTTCCCCGCGAACGAGGGATGACCACATGAAGCACGATACCCGCCTCGCCACATTCCCGCAACCCGCTGTCTCTCAGTCCAAACCCGTGCGGTCAGTCCTCGAAGTCCCCATGCCCAGATATCAAATGGGTCTTGAGGAAATCGAAGGGTAACAGTTCAGGATTCAAAATACCTTTCACACTCAGCAACCAGTCACACATCCAACTTCCCTGCATACAAACATCACTCCTTCTCAGCCATTTATTCAACAACACTTTCTCTCTCTGGTCAACCATTTCATCCCAACAATAAGAAGGGAACTCTACAAAGACTGGCAAGGGGGCTGGGCAGTATCAAGCCTCTATGTAAGGCATATAAGATTCGTACTCGGAATAAATCACAATGGATGCATCTGGAAAGAAGAATTTATTTTTATGGAATTCATGATTACAGGAATAGTAGAGACAAATAAAATGCTACACAGAAAAACTTGACATACTTGTAAAGAATACATCATAAACACGACATGCTTCAAGTACACTGAAAACCAGATAAAACACGGCAACCATCTACGCGAAGATTCTCAGTTCAACTGAAAGAACGGGGAGATGCGAACAGCTCCGAAAGGACAAGCTGAACTAAAGTTCAATGGAATCGAACATTACAAGTATAATATCTGTATATAACTACTTGGATGTAGGCACCTATTGACAGAACAAGAATGAAATGACAAAAAACAAGGCTTCCGCTACTTACAGAGAAACCATTGAACTCGGATGCAAAACCAGCCGTGAACACTCGATCTCTTCCAAATTTCACCTACCCTCAAAAATTTGCAACCGCCAAGTCGCGCACCTGTATTAAAATCGTTAAGATACAGGTCCTTGTTTTTGCCTCCATCAGTGCGCAACGAGCTCATAGTTGAGATCCTATGACTTAGAAAATTTTCTGCTCAAAAATGACAATGACTCAAACAGAGGTATGCAGCCTTGTAGTAGCGAATTTTTGAGGGCTCAATTAGCGCGATGTGGGTGTTTAAAAAATTCGTTTGATGGTTGAAAATGTTCGTGAAATGCAGCGAACAATCCGAGTTTGCAATAAATAATAGGGATTTGTATTTGAAAATTGAAGTTGGTGTGTGTTGTGTAGATTGCCTCATTTGCGTGGTGCGAACAAGTGTCATAGTTGAATAGTACACCGAAAATTGTGGTCTTGGAGTCCCGTTGAAAATTTTGTCTTTACCTGCATTTTCAAGGATTTTAAGGGAGGAGAAAGCTTAATTTTTGACACCTTGTGTAAAGCGAAAGGAACAAACAGCTCCAACGTAAATGGTCTCATCCGATTCCGTTTATAAATATGTACCGATGTCGCCCAAAAAGTTACTCTTCTGTATAAAAGGTTATTGAAATTATGATTTTTTTGTTGAGATCCTCATATGAAAAGCAAAAGTTTGCAAGTTTAGCAACCCTGATGGAGGGTTGTCCAATTTAACTCAATACACTAAACAGTACAGATGCTAATTTTTGAAGATTGCAACTTTTCCAAATAATTCTAATCTATTCATTTTTTAAAAATTATATTTCTACTTTTAAATTTTACACTTTACAGTTGACTGCAATGATGCCGAGATTATAGATCAACTTTCTTCTTGGTCAATTACAACGATTCATTATTGGAAATGGTACACCAAAAGCTTCTACTTCGTTTGTATTCTTATTTCAAGAATAAAATTACTTCGATATTTCAAGTACAGACTTACAATGAAACGAGGTGAACACCTACAAATGAGAGAAGAGCCTATTGAACCGATCTCGGTATTCTATCGTTAAAACCGCGATATTAACACAACTTCCACAATGATCAATATCGCATTTTCAGAACGCATAGGTACAGCGAGAATATTGAAAAAGTTTTCGAATGAACTTTTCCCCGAGAGACAAAAGAAGAGAATTCTCCTCGGAAACTCGAATAAAACACCACAAAACAGGGGGAGATTATGGGGAAATAATTTCACCGTTCGCGCAACGGGTTCAAAGTCTTTTCAAAAAAGGTGAACAACAAAGGCTAATCGGAAAAACTACGGTAGAGCTGGGACAGATAAATGCTCGAACCTTCCCCGAGGCGGTTCTTTAATAAGCTTCTAAGTAATGCGGGGAGCGCTTTTGAGCAAATCAATAACTTCCGTCTCTAAAATTAAACAGGAAGAACAGGCCTGGGAGCTACAGTTTCAGGATAGAATGGATAGCGGACCCTTTTCACGGTTATTTTCTCCTCTTCACCATCCACCTCCCGTTTCCTCTTATTCGGCGACTTGAGACTTCAAAATGACGGATGACTTAGACAGAAGGTGGGGGTTGAAATTTCCCGCAGCGAGTGGTCTTTCTTCTCAACGGTCTTAAGGCTTGATAGGTGTAAGCGAACTTTTCGAGTTCAATGACTTTAAAAAATGTATTTTCAAATGTTTTCAACGAAAATATACTAAAATGACCGATTTTGGGCAGCAACTGCTGTGAATCTTGTGTTCGGATACTCTACTCTTATTAATTCGAGTAATGTCATGGGCTTGATAGGTAGGTATGTATTATTTATTGAATAAAATTGCGACTGGTGCATACTTGATGTTGATGGATGGAACAATTTGATACTCGCTTTTGATTGCTTTCCCAATGACAGCCTTGGCCCTTGTAGTTACACATGGGAAAGCTGAAACCCTGGAATTAATACTACTACTATACAAATTGCACACTATTTCGGACAAACCATGAAACTAAATAACATGTCATTTCTGAGGCATATTATGCCCTCAGAGTCTAATAGTTAAGTCGTTGGTTGCTTTGCACCCAATGGTATTTCGCGTTCTTCATTACCACAACCGATTCTGTGGGTGGAGTTTTAGAAGGTAAATGTAACTCCACTCGATAACTCTGAAGAGCTGCAGAAGGTGCTATCACCAAAGGGTGTTATCATCTGAACAGAATATCTCGTTTTGTATAGTACCATCAGTGGATTAATCAGCAGCGACAACCTTTTTAGGCTGTGCAAAGTTGATTGGCGCAATAAACTAACATCTCGCGGGCCTGATAAAGTTTGCCATTCAACGTCCCTCACAATATTGCCGACTCATTGAAGAGTCTGGTCGAAGAGACTGCGTTGCAGTTAAAAATACGTGTTAAGAAGAGAATATTGGCTGGTGAAATCAAAAATACAACAAAAACGCAGTAAATACTATACGAACACGATGAAACAGAATAATTTCGAATTATCGCATCAATGTGGGACGAGATTTTGTCATGGCTGCTAACTTAATAGAGTATGATTCCCAACATCGCGTTCTAGTTTAGGCTGTCGGGCACGGAACATCTCCCAGTCTCCTGTATAGTGCAGGGTTCTAGGGAAATGTTCTTGATTTCGGAATATTGAATTGGGGACGAATAAAAATAATAAATAAACAATAAAGACAGATGAAAATATTGATTTTCACTGTTATTGTATTTCATAATTAAAAGTGAAAGTTTTGAAATACTGAACGAAATTCCGAATTTAACCCATTAACGCCCAGATTTGCCATATGGCAACATAGAAATGTCTTCTGTTTTGCAGCTGCTGGGCTCCTTCTCGATAGCTCGGGGCGAGCATTATCGGTTGCCACCTCTTCTACGGATGTGTGTGAAATTAGTGATAATTCGTTTCAAGTGTTCACTTTGATTCACGTGGTGTTGTTACGTTCCAAAAGTGGACGTCATGGATCACCTATAGGCGATTCTCCAGTAAGTGCTTTAGCTAATTAGCTGATTTTTTAAAATTTGGTTGGATGATTATATTTTACTCTTGACATGCGTGCCTGACATGTTGACATGAAAAATTGAATTATAAATCGTATTTACTATTTGTAAACCGCCCAATTTGTTCAACGTTGCCATATGGCAACACTGGGCGCTATAAGTACATTTTTTTCGAGTTATAGAATTTTATGCTTTTTACTTTCCTTATTTTGTTAAAAATCAACAGCTAGTTCGGATTTATTGTTTGACATGAAGTCGTAATCAACTACACCTGCTAGAAGTTCGACGTTTCGGAATACTGCATTGCCTTCGTCAGTCCTAAGATTTATTGTTCTAATCGGAAGAATTTTTGGACAAATCATGAACAAGTCAATATTGGTTATATTACAAATTTCGCATCCACCATTCCTTACAGTATGTTACGGAACTTCCACCAACGTTTTATGCCTTCTTGACGGTTAATAATGTAATAGGTACTATTTAGTTTTTCCTGTGGCAGACCCGGATTTTCCGCCCAAGAAGCTCTGAAGATTTGACTGGGCAGCAGAACCATATTCTGTTTCCTGATGAGATTTATATTTAACCCCCAGACCTACTCTCCTCACAGATGAAGAATTTGGGGACAAAGATGAGCCTGGGTATGTTGTTCACCTTCCTGGGAGGCAGTTACTGGAACCTGCTGATATCGTCCTCGGAAATGGCTCGCGAATTTCTTCCTTCCATCAGGTGGAGCCTCCTGATGACGAAATTCCTAATGTCGGAGATGATAATCCACAGCCAACTCGGCAACAGTCCATACCTCAACCATCGCTGCATTTACGACCCTCCCAGAGCCACCGAACCTCTGTGGCTACGCGTGTTGGACCTGATGACCTACAATGGAAAAGACTATCTCAAACCTTGGATTTATTATAAGCGGTACCATCCGATTTCGCAATCGGAATTTCGAAGAAAAGTCGTGATCTCCTATTTGACCAACTACGGCAAACCCAAAACACATCCAGGACCTGCTGGCCAGCCCGAAGCAGCCAAAAATGTCCCAAATTAGGTCAAATTTGTCATATTTGCAAAAGTGTTGGTTGAAAAAATAAAAAATAAAAGTTCGAAAGCAATAAAACATCATTTTACATCATTCTCTGTAGAAAAATTTTCAGATTTGAAAAATTAAAAAAAAAAAATTACTTCTAGTGCCCAGTGTTGCCATATGGCAACGTGCTAAAAAGCCTCGAAATTCGACCCCAAAAATTTTATAACTATTTTTGCCGTATTTTTGGGAGTATCCTGAGTAAAAATATGGATAAAAAGTTCATCGTTTCGACAAAAAAAGTTTCGGGCGTTAATGGGTTAAGACGAAAAACACGTTTTCAACTGCGTGTAGGAAGTTAGTCGCGAAAAGGTGAGGCGGGGGTAGGTAGACGAGGCGAGTTATGTAAATCTCTTGTCTACTCTCTTGTCAGGACTCCCCCGCCGTCAGAAGTCGACGGCAGATGAGGCCTCGCCGCCTCGACTGATAAGCGAGCGGCTGACAACCCGACTCTTCGCCGACGGAGGGCGTCGGAGTGAGCTTCCTCATCTCGCGACTTCATCTTCACGGGATGATTAACCCTAAGACACCTCGCGGAGCTCATCGGCGAAAGGGGCGAAGGAATGTCGAGAATTTATTCAGCCCTCGCGCCTTCGAAGCGCCCGCCCGGAAGCTGAGGCCTCTTCATCTGATAACGGGAGACTTCATTCACAAGCTTTTAGCGCTTGCACTACGTGAAAACCACTTTTGATACTCAACATGCTGCTTGTTTCCACGAATATCAACTCGGCATTTACAAAACTTCAACTTTCGTCTGGTGATTAGATTACCCAACCCATCATCCTAGTTTGGATATTAATACATTCCCGTACTTACACAGGGTGTTTCAGATAAGGTACGTACGTATTTTACAACCAATTTCCAACAAAAAGTGCCTCTTAGCAAGTTTTTTTTTATCACGCTTAGCTTTTGAATTATTTCACTTCTAAACTTGCGAAGCATTTTCAACTGGTAAACCGACTTACTGGCCGTCTGATCCAAATAAAGTACCAGATCTGATTGACTTCTTTATTACGAAGAACATATCAGCGAACTACCTTCTAGTAGAAGAAAACTTTGATCTTAGTTCAGATCATTCACCAATTTTACTGACGCTCAGTGATAGAATTATTCAGAAGCCATTCAACCCAGTCCTGACTAATCATAAGACTGACTGGGAGCGCTTCAAGCAGGAAATTTGCAGTCATATCGACCTGAGCCAGTCATTACAAACACCCAATGAAGTGGAACACGAACTAGAACATCTTGTTTGTAGCATACAAAATGTTGAATGGGAAAACACACCTGCGATTACACGGAAACTAAGAGGTATCAATTATCCTCGAGAAATAGTATCTGTTATCAAGGAAAAACGCAAGGCCAGGAAGAGATGGCAAGTAACCAGAATCCCTAGCCATAAAACAGCGTGGTACAAGGTAGAAAGTGAACTGAGGTCCCTGATGCAGAAAATCAACGAAGAAACTCAGGAACACTATATTATGGGACTTACGAGTCATCATGATACAGATTACTCTCTTTGGAAGGCTACCAAATATCTTAAAAGGCCTATAATCCAAGCTTCACCCTTAAAAAAAGCCGATGGAAGTTGGGCAAGAAGCAATCAAGACAAAGCAACCACTTTTGCAAACCATCTAGCAAATATATTCACTCCGAATCCTGCAGGCACAGACGAACCACCCCTAGAGGACACAACCACACTAGATATAATATTGTTAATAAGTTATTACTTGGTACAATAAGATTTCAAAAAAAAAAAAAAAACTTCTAAACTTTTTTTCGTGTTTTCGACCTTGTTTCAGCAAAACGGCCATGACTCACAAACAGTATTATGCAAAGTCAAATTCGAGGATACTGTTGGAAAGTGCGTTAATTTTTGGTTTATTATTCAATAATAAACCATTGTAATCGCTCTTGGAAAAAAATGTATAACCCCCCTGAAAATTTCATGGTTTACGTTTCAAAGGGTGTAGAATCCAAATCTGCAATAAGAATTCAAGGTTCTTGCAAACAATTCTCATTCTATCTTTTCTGTAATTGCTTTACATGAACAAAGTAATAAGTTCTCGTGTGTTCTTAGCACCACTCTTTTATATAACCAGAGTGGTGATGATGTGGTGATGTGATTTAAAGATAAGAATTTTAATTCAAGTATTTCTATTTCTTCACCTCTTCATAATTTTAGTACAAACTTGAGAGAATGAATGAACCCTTTTTCGTCTCTTCTGCAAAATTTACATGGTTCAAAAAAAATCCGTGTTCTCAATTTCATTGGGAAGTTCTCAAATTGATTTGGAAAATTTTCAATCGGACCTGGGAAGTATATAAGTACTTCAATATTGTTTCAATCTCTGCACTTTTTCATAAGTTTAATATGAAATCCAAAAATGACCGAATCCTTTTCCATCTTGCATCACTATTTTTCTTCTAGAAAATACACCTCTGTTAAGAAACTAATGAGCTCTCAATTTAATTTGGAACATTTTCAAATTGATTTGGGTGGTTCTCAATCTGATTCGGAAAACCTACAGAAGTGAAATCCCACGTTATAATATGAGAGGAAGCTGTACGGCCCACACAATTTGACATCAGTTTTTGTATTCTTCCTTTTCTTGGAAAACTCCGCAATCACTTATCTCAAATCCTCTTCAAGCATCAAAAACCCTGAAATCAGATAACGCCGGTCGTGTACCAGCAGAATAGAAACCTATTTCTCTAACCGTATCGTTCAAGAGTGGATCCGAGCGTTCGTGTGAGGAGGGCGCCATTTGGATATTGCCGAGCCTGTCCCGCTCTCGGTATCCCCTCGGGACGAGAATTCTTGGGTTCTTGGGTCAACGCCATTCGGAGGGTCGGTCACATTTCCAAGTGTTTCTCCGAAAGGCGGAACATCCGAAATAGTCAATGAGCTGAAAGAATGCTTTTAGGGAAACCCTTCAATAAATCTACCCACCATTGCTCAACAGTGAGCCTCTAACTGCTCCCTGAACTTCATATCATTTACATTCTCAATAACATTAGCATGCAATGATGTATGTTGAAATTAGTAGCTTCATCATTTATTACTGCAATAATATTGTATAATGTATGATATTTATAATGAAGCGGAGTGACCGATGGGAGAATTTTCTCGATATATTCTTAATAATATGATGAATCGAATGAGCTCAGTAGGTAATTTTGTACAGGTATGAAATTAGGTAGGTCACAAAATTGGTGTAGGTCTACACGAACCGATACTGACGATTTTAATGAAGGCTCACTGGGTCTTATAAGGTTTAACTGCGATCCGCTTAGAAAGCTCTGGAGCAAAACATTCAGCAAAACATGCAGAGATTCGGGAGTAGGCCTCTCTAGGTCTGACATATTCTGGTTGTTAGTAAGCATCCAGTGTTACTGGGGATCCACTAGCTTAGACTGCACTGTAGCTAAATTTGTTCCGATTCTACTAAAAATGCAGAGATTAAGAGAGAGGCTTCTCTAGGTCTGACAGATTATGTTTGTTGGTGAGGGTCAACTGTTAGTAAGGATCCATTGTTACTAAGGATACACTGCTAATAAGGAACCACTCCCTGGGAGAGGAATGTCCAATCCTATCCAACTGGAGGTGCACAGGTTGTCGGAGAAACCTCTCTAGGTCTGACAGATTAAGGTTGTTAATAAGGATCAACTATTAATAATTATCCATCGTTACTAAGGAACCACTGCTAATAAGGTACCACACCCTTAGAGAGCACTGTTGCTAATTTGGTTGGTATTCAACTAAAAACGCTGCAAATTCTTTCACTGGAGGTTTATTATTCAATTGGCTTGCGTTCATGATTTGAATTTCTACTAAGCTTTGGAGTGTGCGTGTTTCACAGGATAGAGCGATTATTGAATTTCAGGAGATATGCATGGAGCACGTAAATCTGTTCTCAACCAAAATACCTATTTGGATTGATCAGTTGATCATATTTGTGTGCCTCCTGAAATTCAATAATCGCTCTATCATCTGTGAAACACGCACACTCCAAAGCTTAGTACAAATTCAAATCATGAACGCAAGCCAATTGAATAATAAACCACAGTGAAAGAATTTGCAGCGTTTTTTTATTGAACCTCAATACCCCCCCCCCCCCCCCCACAATAAAAACATCTACAATTTATCAAGTCCTTTAGCACTCGTATTGCGTTAAAACGTTGTTCCTGTATTGTTCCTAAGGATCTACTGTGATCCGTCTAGACAGCACTGTAGCAAATTTTGTTCCTAATGTAGTAAAGATGCTATGATTCGGAAGGAGGCATCTTTAGGTGGCCTAGATTGTGGTTGTTACTCAGGATCAATTATTGCTAGGGATCCACTCGCTTCGAGAACAATGCAGCTCATTTTGTTCCTATTCGTCTTAGAAGCAGGGATCAGGAGAGAGGTCGCTTTAGGTCCGACAGATTACGACTCTTACCTGGGGTCCATTGTTCCTAAGGATCCACTCTCATCCCTCCAGGAAGCACTTGCTAATTTTGCTCCTATTCAACTAAAACCCAGAAATTCGGGAAGAGTTCTCTCTAAGTCCGACAGATTATGGTTGTCACTAAGGATCAACTGTTACTAAGAATCCATTGTTACCAAGGTTCACTCTGGTCTGCACAGAGAGCATTGCAGCTCATTTTTTTTCTTATCCAACTAGAAACGCAGAGATTCAGAACCGAACTTCTCTAGCGTGGAAGTCTGATAAAGAATCTCAAAATTCCGTTAGTATTTTCCTGATAAAAATGATACAGTTGATCGGAAGGGAAATTTGATTGTAAGCTACGAACAACACTCTGGTGGTTTTAGATTAAAAGAGTGGAGGCAGCTAGTTTTTCTTCAAACAAATTAGTTCATTCTATCGGCTGGTTTTTTCTCATTTGATGTTCAAGTGGAATGTTAAATTAATTAGATAAATTGTACTTTACGTTGAATTATCAAATTTTACGCTACTAGTATGCTGCAATTGCATTATTATGGTTTATTAATCGTTGCATTAATACGAGTAAAACAGTTTTTAAGCTCTGTAGATAATTTTGATCCAACTCAACTAAGAATGCAAATATTGGGGGAGAGTCCTTTACAAGTCCGGCCGATCGTGATTGTTACTAAGGATCAACTGTTACTAGGGATCCACACGCCTAGAGATCACTTTAGCTACTTTTGTTCCCATTCTACTAAGGAGAGTTTGGGGAATAGGCCTCTCTAGGTCTGAAAGATTATAATTGTTACTAAGGACCTACTGTTATTAAGGATCCACTCTGATCCGCTAAGAGAGTACTGTTTGTAATTTTGTTCCTATTCGTCTAAAAATACTGAGATTCGGAATGGAACGACTCTAACGTGAAAGCGTGTTAGAGTATATCTAAATTCCGGTTCTATTTTAATGGCAAAACTGATACAGTTGATCTGAAGCGAAATTTCACGGTAAGCTATGAAGAACACTCAAGTCTGACAAGACAGCTAGTTTATAATATACAACTATTATGTTATTAGATTATTCTGTCTGCTTTTTTTTCCTTGATGTTCGATTAAAATGATTAATTAGGCAAATTAATTGTAATTCACGTTTAATTATATTTTTCACCACTGGTTTATTACAAAACGGCTGTCATACCTTCGGTACTGTCCGTCGAGAACACTGATATATGACAATATTTTTCCTAATTCGTTGCATTACTAGGATTAGAAAAGTTTTTTCTTTTTGAATTCCGAGACGAGATGACATATATTGGTGCCTTATCCCTCATTAGTCGAACGCTAAAAGATACTCCGCCCAACGAGATAAATCCTCAAATCACCAGATATAAAATATAACTTTCTCGCCAACTTTCGTCCTTTATCACCGGGGTCGGAAATAAAATTCTGATTTATACCGCGCGAAAGAAGTAAGAAAGACTATAGGGAAAGGAAGGAGAAGGGGAGGGGTTGGAGAACAGAAGTGCCCTAGGTGGTTTCGGAACCCCGGTTGTCAATGGGGCGTGGTGTGGGAGGTTCTTGTGAATAACAACTTTAGTTTGCCGGGATAAGGCGTCCGAGAGAGGGGGTAAAGAAGCCGGTCTCCTGAAGGGGTAGCAATTGATTTTTTTTTGTAATCCCTCGATCTGATGAATATTCGAAGGACTCGGCGTTTCCAATTAGATCAACATAAAACAATTTAAGGATAAAAAAAGGGGGAGAGAGCGAGAGATAGCGGCGAAATGAGAAAAACACCGGCCGCGAAAGCGGGTGTTCCCTTCAAAATCCGTTCAATAATAAACCTTCGTAATCGGCCAAGACGAAAACACTTTTTAACCCCCTCCCAAAATCTGGTGTAATATGGATTTATTTCAAAATGTGTAGAATTCGAAAATCGATTTCTCAAGAAACCCTGCAAATTGCTACTAACAGGTCCATTAATCTATACTAGAATAACCCTTCTACTTAAATCACTGATCAGTGTATAGTACACGTAATCAGTACACTATCTAAACTCGCGAGTATCAGTAAGAATCGAGTATCCATCTCTTGTCTTGCCGGCTCTGGATGGCATAATAAGAGCCCAATTTATATGTCAGCACGTTAAAACGGTTGGAAATGAAGTTCGCCAAAACGGAATTCAGCTGATCACTGATCTCGATACTTGTAATTGACATCTAGATGCCCCAAAACAGTTCGATGACTTCGTATAGTGAATATACTTCCCTTTATAGTAGGTATCTTTGTACAAAACACAAGCTGAACATACAATGGGACATTCCATATCTTTTAGCATTTCACGTTGGAAAGATCACCTGCTACAGACGACATTTTAAATAAAATCGTTGTAAGTCTGCTGAGTTGATCAAATATCGATCACTAGATTGTGTGAAATACATCAAAATGGTGTAGGTACTATTTGTGTATTATTCAATGTATTTACGACATTTACATGAATATGGACGCGCACATAGTAAAACTTCACTGGAAATACGCGAGTACCAAGTGCCACTCGGCGAGCGGTGAGCTTGTTCAATCATAATTTCATCAGGCGCGCGTGTCAAGGATACGCGATGACGGTAATAACAACTACTGACGTCGACTCAATGAAGAAAAAAAATGATTATAAAACGGTGTTATCATGAGCGCAATTTGCGTCATAACTAAAATTTATAAGGATGGAGGATTAGGTATTTTCTAATTAATAAATTTTTATGTTTAAGTGGTTTTTTTTTCTTCGATTTCATGTTATATTATGATCTTAATTACTGAAATCTGATACGTAATCCATAAAAATCGTAATGGAGCAGTAAAGTGTAGGTGCTCAAATGTCTATTGGAAGCTTGACTTGTACAGTTGTCATCCGATTTTAATTAATTTTATTGAGATGGATCGTTTTAAGCTATCGAATTGTAAACTTCATTGATTGCTACCGATCACTTGTGACATGAGCGCAAGCGTAAACTTGAAACCATTCAGTCATTACGTTCTCATTGCCTAATCCCCCAATTTCACTCAAAAACGAAGGACTGAAATACTTTATCCAAATTTACTATTTACCCTTCCATCAAATCGTTTAAGATTATTTGAAGCAATCAATGGTCAGTACAATCAAGTTTTGGATTTGAGGAACTTTTGTGTCAAATCTAACTTGGCAATCTTAGGATTCTAACGGTGAAACGCAGGTGTTTTGGTGATTTCCCTGAGGGCTGGCCAGCTCTGAGGAGCTGAGGCGACTTAATGTTTCCAACTTATATCGTTCCGCGGGACACCGGTAAAAATAACCTGAGTTATCCCACGTTTGTGCATCTCAACGGTGCATCTTACCTCGAGGATTTAATGTTCTTTTGCACTACCCCTGGAAGGGAAAGGTACGAACATTTCCACGTCAAAGTTTGTTATGACCTAAGCTTTTTGACCCGTCATAACGCCGGTTCTTCTCGTGAAAAACATTCATCACTGGCCTTAAGAGGGAAAACTTCTGCCCCACAGTAGGAATAAATTCAGTTTAAATGTAACGCTTGCATTACGAGTTTTTATATACCAACTTTACACTGACGTCCTTTTCCATGTTAGTGGGTAGATACGCTAACCTGTCAATAGATCCACAGAATGTGTAAAAAGAATTTGTGTATGAGTACTACAGAATTCCCTAGAAACGGCGACTGGAAGAACAATTCTCACAAACAACCTTACAGTTTGTATTAACTATTTTAATGTATGATTAATCTTCTCGAGCTGGTTATTGATTAAACTTGTGCTGATTGGATAATAAAATTCGGACTTGAGATATGTGGACTATATTTTAAAATAAGGCTGGGAGGACCCAGGGAATCGGAACGACGGGTAGATAGGTGCTATAGATGTTCCAACTCGCTCTAGTGTAGATGACTCAACAAATAAATTGACGGTAAGTATCAAGGGAAAGATGTTGGGAATCGCGAAAGGATTTTCAACGCGGCTGGGATAAAAAGCACACAGCTCAGATTGGACAGCGATTAGAAGAATCCAAGCGGAGCGAACTGGAACAGGAAACCCCGCGGTTTTTCTATGAGGTTGCGATAACAAGGGTAGAACAAAGGAATTGTGTGTTTCAACTGATATGAGGAGGGGATGGAATCAAGAATCAGCCTCCAGTTAGACGCCTACGCGACGTACACTCAGAAAAAATGTATCCGTACACCCACTTGGCTTTTCACGACTATTGTAGCTACATCTCACGACCCTAGAAAAATCGGATAATAATTTCAAGAATGTGTTTACAGTGGTCTTAAATAACGAATTTCAAGTCAAACAATTCTCCAACTAAACTAACCTGGCCGAATTGTCATCAAACGTACACGAATTCATTTTTATAAAGTCAAAAACGTTTTCGTACAGTCCAAAGACACCGAAAAACCGAGCTCCATAAAATTGATTAATAGCTAGTGGGCCTTCCTTTTTACTTGATAACTTCCAACAAGTAGGACTTCATCTAATCGGAGAGTTTCTGAGTGCTTATCTGGGAGCACTAGTACCGCGCAGGTATCTGGAGTACATACAATACCAAAACAATACAATACACAAACATTAACGATAAAAAACCATGAAAATTGTTTAAGAACATCTATAGTTTTTTTTTTTTTTTTCATCTTTAGACCCCTCCATTTCGCATAATGTTATTTCACCTCACTTTTTTCTTACATGTACTCAACCAATTTAATCTGCTTTCTATGTAAAATGAAACATAAATCTTTTCCACTGAAATTTTAAATATATAACATTGAATTGATAATTGCATAATTGATTTTATCGTATTATTAAACAATAAGTATGAAATAATTTATAAAAAAATCTTTAGATTACACTTCTGTCTGGAGATGATGCTTGGCGTAGTGCTAATGAGTAGGTACGTGATGATCATAAACTTGTCTATATTTATCCTAAAATTGAAAATTATTATAAAGCTGTAATAGGATAAGTACCTATATAATTTTCCAAACTCCCTCATTTTGCATCCCGACTTCTGTCAATTTACAGGATTAGCAAATTAAGGTTTTATATAAATAATACGTATAACATACAATTGAGCAGAATACTTTTGAGAAACATGCTCCCGGTTCTGGGGAAACAAAAACATTGGAGACAAATGAAATGAACAGGCTGTAGATGTCGGACGTCAACTGCAAATTTGCATCTGTGGGTGACGAAGAACGAAACAGACACGTAACTGGACTTCGATACTTTTAACAAAACTCTGGCGAAAGAAAACTACCGTCCAAGTTTATTCTAATTCTTAACTTCTAATGCCTATTCAGATTTAGATGGTTATTGCAAAATAGTGAAGTGGGTGTTGAAACTGTTTTGCATTGACGAAATGTTGATGATTCTGTAGCATCCAAGTGAAATAACTCAACAATAATAGCAACTGGAAGAAGTATAGATATCCCCACAGAAAACGAATCCGAAGTGATCCCGATCAGGCCGAAAATCCGTTTACATGTTCATGGCATAATACGGTCCAATTCAATATGAGGTTGAGTTGAGAGGGAGGAATGGAGATGAAAAGTAAATGCGATATTGAGCTATCATGCTGCCTAACAATATGGATATAAGATGATTCAGAGCCGGAGAGTGGAATTGGAACGGGAATAATAGGTTCTATTTACTCAGTACTCTTTCTCTTGAACCTACTTGTTATTGTTTATCGGGCGATGAGTGATCAAAGGTCACAAATCGAAAGACAGAAACCCTTGTTCCTTTTAGTTGCTCTTCAATGGCGGAGTAGAACGCAGCAATAGACTCCAATCGTATTTTGCCTCTGTGTCAGTACGATTGTTCTCCGAACCATGGCAGCGTTCCATACTCTCTGATAGGTATTGCATCCAGAGATGCAAGTATGGATGCAAATGCGTAGTTTCTGGGGTATATCCACTTTAAACTCCCCTCGGGATGTATTCTCTATGCTGACGGGTCAAAGTCTGGAGATGGAGGTAATTTCTCGATTTTCCGCCAGAAGAGATGTGATGGTAAAGCTTTTAGAGTTTACCCGAATGGCATCTGGTTTCACTTGTGCAGAATTAGCAGTACGCGAAGCTGTACGCTATGGACTGGCAAAAGCAAAAAGTTGGGTAGCAATAGCGATAGATTTTAGAAACGGTGTCGCGAAACTAGAGAGCTTTAAGAAGAGCAGTTACTGCAATTATATGCTTATAGAGATCAAATATGTTGTATGACTTGTGATTGTGTTGGGTAGCGATGTTTTCTGGACGAGGACTCATCGGCGGCTACTTGGGAAGAAAGCTTTGGATTCCATGTCCAGGTCGGCCCTTCAGAACGATGATTAGGTAGATGAATGAACATGATGCGTTACACTGACAAATCCGTTTCAATCAACAGAGAGTAGAAGGATCATTGACAGGAGCAGTGTGATAACCCCTTTCTGGGAAGCCTTTTTCGCAAATGAATAGTTGAAAGGCCACGGTTTATCCCAGTTTGAGTTCATCAAGTCGGATATACGGCTAATCTCTTGCAATCAGGTCATCCCTTATCTGTAGTATCTCTGCTGCAGTCCACCATCAGGTTGCAGTGTCGGCGGCCCCGAGGACCCGGAAAAACATATTTTATTGCCTACACGATCGTGCACGAAAGGACATTTTGTGCAAAAATTGAACGTTTCGTTAACCCGTAATAATTCACGCAGGAATGTATTCAGTTTTGAAGAACTTTGTTCATTTATCACAGTTTCTGAATTTGATAATTTTATCTATTATTGTGAATAAATGTGGATCTTTAACAAGGATGTATAGGAAAACGGAAGCATCATGATTATGACTCTTGGCTGATGCCAATTTAAGAGGGAAAAATATTTTCATTTAAGAGTAAGCACCTATGAGAATAACGGACAAATTCATAGCTTTGAGTTTTACTATTAATCCACAGAGCATTATTAAAAGCTAGATAATACAATCATTGGTAAATATTGCACATTCACCTCTTCCCCTGGGGATAGGGACGACATAAAGACATTCCACCTAAATGGCTGAATAAAAATATTGAAAATCGACTATTTTTGAGTATTTTGTGCTTTGTGAGAAAAAATCGACCTCAATTTTTTCGACCGATCCGTCGTGTTCTTGTAGAACCCTACCCAGGCAAACTTTGCAAAACTGGCAGATTTGGGTTCACTATGGCGCTAGTTACCGCCTTATCCCTCCTTCAATGAATAAAAGTATCAGCTTCGGAAAGAGAAACTTAAATTTTTATTTAGTTCACCCTTTTTCCACTTATTAAAACTGTATTTCACTTCCAACATTTATTTTGAAAACTTAAAATGAGTTTTTTTTTTAATTAAGCACTTACAATTTTTTTAATTTTTTTGTTTGATTCAATCCAAAACTCAAAGCTCAAAGACATTGTGGGATACCAAGTCGTTCAGTGTCAGCAAAGAAAAGGTACCATGCGGTTAAATCGTGAATAATTCTTGTGAAAAAGGATCATTTCTGAATCTGGATCCCTTCAAACCAAATTCACGTTGAAACTTTCAGAGAATTCCACTATTACAAGTTCTTCGTAAATTCAGTAAAAATTCTAATTGAAAATGATTTTTTTTTTTGAGGGGTTATGGCTGTGGAAAAGTAATACTGATTTTCCTCATGCCAATTACTACACTCAAGAGTACTCTTGAAAATGATTGTTTTGCTACACACTATGGTGTTAATTAGTTACTTTTTATAATTACATATGAGTATGAGTTTTAATCATCGGATGACCTTCCAGCCTTTTATGTATTGTGTAGCTCGCATAAAAACGTGTTCTTTTTTTGGAATGATTAGCCCTCCATACCGTGAGGAGAATGGGAGACCGCTCTGAAGCTCATTCTGAGCACGTTCGGATTAAAGCTTTTGTAAAAGACCAGAAGCGCTTCGCGGAATGCCCTTTTTACTGTTATGACGGTGTACTCGCATAGAAGCTACTGACACATATTGTGTTGGCTTCCATTTCACCTACGTTAGCTAATAGTCGCAATAAATCTCCAACTTTTAATTGGTAGCACCTTCCCCCCGGCTCTGGCTCTGGCGTCATTTTCAGTATCTTAATACGATCAGGTCCGAGCGAAAATACACGATTTTATCTCGCGGAATGAACGAAACTGACTGAATGGGCTTCTCCATGAGAAATCGTTAAATGATCCGCCCGCGGTATTGAAAATGTCAGTGGTTTATTCAACACTTCCGGAAACTAATCTGAAATGAATAGCGTTTATTAATCTGATTAAACCTTTTATAACATACGGCAATATATACAGAAATCCACTTACTCAATTTTGTTCATTGACCTCAAAAATACAACAGGTTGATTTTGGATTATTATTTTCCATACCTAATAAACATTTGTTATCGTACGCGAAGAAAAATATTCTAAAAAACCCCTCCCAAAAGTTGTTGGTTAACGTTTCAAGATTCGTACGATTCAAAAAACGCTGCAAATTCTTTCACTGGGGTTTATTATTCAATTGGCTTGCGTTCATGGTTTGAATTTCTACTAAGATTTGGAGTGTGCGTGTTTCACAGGATAGAGAGATTATTGAATTTCAGGAGGCACACAAATATGATCATCTGATCAATCCAAATAGGTATTTTGGTTGAGAACAGATTTACGTGCTCCATGCATATCTCCTGAAATTCAATAATCGCCCTATCCTGTGAAACACGCACACTCCAAAGCTTAGTAGAAATTCAAATCATGAACGCAAGCCAATTGAATAATAAACCCCAGTGAAAGAATTTGCAGTGTTTTTATTGAACCTCAATACCCCCCCACAATAAAAACATCTATAATTTATCAAGTCCTTTAGCACTCGTATTGCCTTAAAACTTCCCCAAATCCAAATTTAAACGATGTAGCCAGATGTAGAGGAGGCACACAAATATCATCAACTGATCAATCCAAATAGGTATTTTCTTTGAGAACAGATTTACGTGCTCTATGCATGTCTCATGAAATTCAATAATCGCTCTATCACCTGTGAAACACGCACGCTCCAAAGCTTAGTAGAAATTCAAATCATGGATGCAACTCAAATGAATAAAAATGAATAATAAACAGCCTTATATGATTGTGAAGATGTAGTCAATTCTCAGCTAGGAGATGTTTTTCTGTCATCTGAAAATTGGTGGAACAAAATTTAATGTTATTTGCGAATGATACCTAAAAAAAAACCTCCTACAGAAATTTTTATAAGTTTCAAAGTTGTTTTTATACGTATATGACAAACAAACATAGAGATGAATCCAAAATAAATCATCCTTTGGTTGAGAAACACGCATTTGAAAATCGTGTTCTAATGCATCCTCTCCTGAAATCATCGAGACTTTAATCGCTAGTTTTATCACCTTTCCGTCAAATTAAACCCATGAATCGCTGTTTACTTGAGTTTTATATGTGCAATGAAATATTCATGAGTTATGCTTTTAAGTCAACTGAAAAATGCCAATTGAATAATATGTTTATAAACACTAGAATGAATTAAACCTTGTGTCGAATTTCGGAAGATTCAAATCAAAGCTATGATGGGCTCACTACATAATTTTGAAGGGCGAAAGCCTGGAAGCTGGAAAGAGAGGACTCACCCATAAATTTTCTTGGTTTTCAAATCAGGATAAACTCGCTGGTTCTTTGAGATTATTAACAATTTCAGGCGTTGAAGCGCTTTGTTTGTTCATGGCCCACTGCTTTAGCACATGCGCGAATTTCTGTAGAATATACAGTTTAGGAAGAATTTGCGAAAAACTTTGGACCTGCCATTTCAACCGTCTTTTAGAGACTGCCAGTTCGTTATCCAGTAATTTTGAGATGGCATACGAAAATAGTCTCTCTCAGAATGGACCCAATTTCAAATCCAAATGCCAAATTTTCTCCAGAAATAATTAACGGTATTTTGCATAGGCTCTTATTCTATCGTCATAAAATGGCTGCCAATTATTCGACGAAAGTTTATTATTTCTGTATTTGATAGCTTTTCAACGTGGATCGCCGGAACACCATAACCGGACTGTGCAGGCATAGACAATGCTTCACACTCGAATAATAAACCCACGAACAAAACAACAGAAATCTAACGGAATTAAGGAAAAGCACAAGCAGAAACAACGCTTTCGCATGTGTTAGTCATTTTGTTCTCAGCTGAATTGAAGCTTGGGAGACAGCTCTCGTTCCATTTGACAGGATTGGCTGGTAACCCCTCCCTTCCTCCTCCTGTCGGCAAAAGGAAATCCGACGTAGAGAAAGGGGAAGGAGGGAGAGAAATTGTTTTTTACAGATTCTAATATAGAATGGTCTGAAATGGATTTGTATGCAGCTATTTATTGTATATTTATTGCTTCCGAGTCTACTAAAGTAGCGGAAGCATTGTTTTCACTTTCGGAATGTGAAATTTTTTTGTCTCCAAAATCAAAAATTCCACTCGCGTTTTGCGTTTTAGACCTTTCTGAACAATTTCGGTTCCGTGTCTGTCTGTCTGTCAGCAAATCCTTGTTACGGGCAAAACTACACGAAGTTATAGTCCGATTTTGATGAAATTTTCAGGGATCGTGCGGGTTAGGGTTTAGATGGTACCCTATAGGTTTCATGACCCCCGGATCAATAGTAGCCTCTGCGCATGCGCAAACGTGAAATCCTTGCCACAAGCATAACTCCGGGAGTTTTTGACCGATTTCGATGAAATTTTCAGGGATTGTTCGGACTTATTATTAGGTATATTTTATAGTTTGTTCAATAGTTGAACATGCCTACCTTTATTTTCTCAAGTTATGCTCCTGCATAACAATAAATTTACCCTAATTCAATTTTTACTTTGCCTAATTGAACGAAGTTCTTTAGTCAATAATAATTTTCAATGATCTATACAGTCATGTTATGGATACGAGGAAGCTATGTACCACACCCACTTGGCAGAGGTTTTTTTTATTTTTGCTCGTACGCCTGTGTGGTCCCATAGCCCCTGAATCAATTCAAATAGGCATCCTTGTACTGATGAAGCCTTGCTTCGGAGAGGCGTTTTAAAACTCCTACACCGTTAGTGATCTCGAATTTGTCACCCAAGTTTTGTAGGTAACACCACCTTCGTGAAACGATTTGATGTTTGTTGCGTGATTTATTACTAGCTTTCATTATTGGAAATAATGAACCAATACCACCAGTTTAATCATCCGAAACCCTCCGCCTCATCGTAGATTGCTCCTGTGCTCGTACGAAGGAACGAGCGGAGCAACAACTTGGATATTTTACAGAACGAGCAATAGAAATACGTTGATTACCTTCCAACCTGCAGACCCACGCACAGCCTGGCGGAAGACCGTAAATATGCCAACCTCTAGCGTGCCGCCCTGTATTTCTAATTAAGACTTTTTGCTGATTGCGCTAAGACCCAGGGACGATCAAAGGAACTTTATTTTAGCTTTAGAAAACCGGGAAATTAATGGAACCTTAATTTACCAACCTTTGAGACGTCTAACATAACTGAAATTTCGCTAAGTGCTCGCTTTTTGCTTTTCACTTAGTGGTGAAAGTGAATATATATAAGTAGGTACGATGTTTGAGCGAGAAAAGAGAGCCCTTGAGTTGATAAATTCAACAGTCAATATTAACTACACGAATAAAATAGGTTTTATGCTGTGCATTCAATCAATTAAAAACACAGCTTGCTGCAGGTACTAAGCGATGTTAAAATTTTAAATGATGTGCATCGCAATAGCATTTACTTAATTTACTTGATAATATTTAAAGTGATACTACACGATTGCTAAATATTTTTGCTATGGTCAGTTCATGACCTGCATCAGAAAACTTTTCCTCTTTTCTTACTAGTTTCGCTCACGACGAATACGAAGAGAGTTAATGGGGAAGGTGTTATCATGTACTACGTAAATATGTTATTTTGAGTTTTTTTACATACTGTACTTGTTAGTACAGTTACTAAATCATACATATGCCCTTATAGTCTTCTATTGATATTTTCTCATTGTAATCTAGGCAATAAAATCCCGCTCTTCAGCGAATATCACGTAAAACGACTTTAGAGGCAAACAGTTGTAGTTTGTATTGTCAAAAATAACAACTAACAAGTCACAATGGAACAAAATTTGTGACAATTTCATAATTTTTTATTAATCCTGAAATATTATTGAGAAATAAATCTCCTCGGTAGAAGTATCAGCGTTTTTCATTTCTGCACTGAAATAACAAAGTAAGTTAAAATAATAATTGTTTCATATAGAAATTTTCCCCATTTGTATTGTCCTTTTTCTGAAAATATTCTTAGACAAGTATGGGATTTTAGAAGCTGCAAATATGTTGGTGTGAAGATTTTTACTAATTTTCTTAATGGAAAGTCCGATTGAAGACATTGTTGAATGTACAGGGTGTAACGGGTCGGGACCCACTGCTCTCACGTGTTCTACAATCATTTCCGACCTCTTAGAAGTGTTTAGAAGCTTCATTTTGGTTTCATTATTCAATAATAAACCATTGTAATCGCTCTGGAAAAAAAAATTCTAACCCCCCTGAAAATTTCATGGTTTACGTTTCAAAGGGTGTAGAATCCGAATCTGCAATAAAAAATTTTCCGTCCGTCCGCCGTAAGCCGTACGCACGATTTCTCCGAAACGGCTGGAGCAAAAAATCTGAAATTTTCAGGAAAAATCCATCTTGATCCGACGACGCCCCAATCCTTGAGCCAGCTCCCTCACTCAATTTAAAGTGCCCTTTAAGGGCTGTAAAAGTTTTGTAAAATCCCTGAAAACCTCAAAACTAGTAGAATCGGCCTAAATATTTTAATATTTGAAGAACATACCATTAGGAATCGAATGAGCCCTTCCCCACGTCCGTAGGTCAAACCATTCCCGATGTATGGCCCGATTTATGGTGCCAACATTTGCGTTTTTTCGTTTATTATTGTTTGTTTGTAACGTAGTGATGTCCGGCCGATAGCGTCGATTTGTAGTGAATGTGGATACTGGAGTGATAGCCGATGTGAATACTTGTAGTGTAGTTAGTAGCCGATACACGGGTTGAAGCATTCTGATAATATATAGGTAAATAATGTTCAATATTATTACTGGGGTTTATTATTCAATATTATTACTGGGGTAAATAAGTATTCTTTCACTGGGGTTTATTATTCAATTGGCTTGCGTTCATGATTTGAATCTTACTAAGCTTCGGAGTGTGCGTGTTTTACAGGTGATAGTTCAATTATTGAATTTCAGTTGAACATTAGACCACGTTATTGAATTTAAAGCATAACAGGAGATTTATGCTTAGACGACGTCTTTAGTCAATTCTTTCAATGATCTATACACCTCATTTGGGATTAGTTGATGATATTGTGCCACTTGGCAGGAGGTTTTTTGATAAATTGGTAGATGTTTTTATTGTTATTGAGGTTGTTCGGTAGAAATGTCAGCGTTTTTGCAAATTCTTTCACTGGGGTTTATTATTCAATCGGCTTGCGTTCATAATAGAAATTTCTACTAAGCTTTGGGGTCTGCGTGTTTCACAGGATAGGTCGATTATTGAATTTCAGGAGGCACACAAATATGATCAACTGATCAATCCAAATAGGTATTTTGGTCGAGAACAGATTCATGCGCTCCATGTATATCTCCTGAAATTCAATAATCGCTCTATCCTGTGAAACACGCAGACTCCAAAGCTTAGTAGAAATTCAAATCATGAACGCAAGTGATTGAATAATAAACCTCAGTGAAAGTGTTTAGCAGCGTTTTGAGTTACTTCGCTTTTAAGGTTTTTTCTGTGTTTTCGATCTCACTTCATTAAAATTTATTTTACTCCCTTAATTTGCAGTAAAACTTTAAATTTAAACTAAGTACTTTTGGAAAGAGCGTTAATTTTTTAATTTTTTTTTCAGGGCTTATTAGGGTTTGAATATGGAGTCCAAAACATAAATTTGTTCATATCAACTTCCTTCCAAACGCTTTGTAGCGGGATTCAAGGTTAGTGTTGAAAGGTCAGTTTCCTAATAGAATAATCAATTTTTTGTTGCAATTGAATTTCATAGTAAGAATGAGGTTTGAATGGGGATAAAATGGGGCGTCGAATATTATGTGTAATTTTTTTGCTGAAATGAATAGTGGATTAACAGCATGTTTAGGGTTCAATTGTACACTAAGTTGCTGTATTTGACAAGAGATTTTCTCAATTTAGAAAAAAATTGCCTCTTGAAGCGTTTTAAACGAGGGTTATACAGGAGGAAGTTGGGGTTGAAAGGCGTCGCGTTTAATTTTATACAAGGTTCAGCAATTATGTAGTTAAGCCTTCGGTTCACCTCGCCATATCCCCCGCAGCTCGCTCATTACATGGGCATTGTGCCGGAGAACGGAGGTCCCCCGGCCTGCCTCCGCCGGTAGACGTCATCTAAACGGATCAGTAGCGAGGAACACGACCCCCCCTCGGTACCTGCGTACCTCAGCACGGCGCGGGGGAAGGCGACTCGTTATTAACCGCGACAAGAATTTCTAATAGCGAGCAGCGTTGTCTTCAGTTCGTTTTACATAATCGATATCCCGCTTGGATGTTCCAAAAGTTCCGAACCTCATTAGCATGCAGATATCCAAAATGCAGGAGGTTTTCCCCGCCTTTAAGGCCCAGTGGAAGCCTTTAAGCCGTCTATTTACCTCGGTGGAAAATTGACGCAGTTGCTAGGGATAGAGGTTCGCTCTATTACAACCGAGAAGCTTCACGATTAACTCGAATGTACACACTTTCATAATCAACTCATTGTCACCACATAAATACACGTCTACTCACTACAATTTACAACTTATCGATGTTAAATTTTGCGATTCGCACCTTCATAGCTTGTAATCTAGATGTAGTAATCTTGATGCCGCTCCGTTCATATATCAGTACCGTTTATCAATTCAGGATTTTGAAACTAAATTTTCTTTTCTTTTTAGATTTGGATTCTACACCCTTAGAAACGTAAACCATGAAATTTTCAGGGGGTTAGACATTTTTTTCTCAAGAGCGATTACAATGGTTGGAAGTCTGGGTTCTGCTGAATGGAAAACGAGCTATCTGATAAGCTGGAATGGAAATATTGTACAATAGTTATAGCGTTTCTAATTTATGGTTGTGTTGTCAACACACACCATAGTCGATACATGTCAGAAATGTTGTGCGCGAATGAGCAATGAATGATCGATGCCAATGCATTCTACTAGCAATTTTCGGAGTTAAACAGTACAACTCTAGCAACAGAGTTGCTGACTGTAATCGATCAAATGACTGAATAGATCGCATGGCTGTGTTGCTGAATAGTCTCTCCTGAACAGACTTCAACCTTTATCAAGAAAGGGGATATTTGATCAATGACCAATGGGGAAAGAAATTGGCTACAAGGATCCTTCAGCTCATCAGTGTATCTTCTTACCTTATAGCTGACTTCCAGTTAAATAATGGCAATAAGGTGATTCTTTCATAAATCTAACTCCATAAACTCCAACTCTGTACTACTCCTTCTGTACGTAACACAAGCTGACATCTAAATAACTACAATGGTGCAATGAACTGCGTGTCTTCAGTGACGTAGAGTACCTCAAATGGAACAACTAAAATCAAACGAGATGAATACCTACCTTCTCTTCACTTGTCCCCGAACAGATGAAGTTTTGGATAACGGAAGTTAATAAATACACGATTTCAAAAGGAATCCTTGGAAACAAAATTCTATCGCAATTTCATTAGGTGAACAGATTGTAACAATTTACTAGGCGGACTTTATTATGCTTAGACACGTTGCCAACAACGAACAAGAAAACGTTAGTGTTATTTCGAAGCTTTTCTATATTTTGATATTCCAGTCATCTATTTTCACCGTTAATGGTTGGTTGCGATGATTCTGTGAATCCAATCTCAGCTACACCCCAAATGTGATTTTTGACCGAAGTTCCATTAAGTTTGAATAGATTCGGAGACAAGCTCCAGAAGTCACGCCGCGACGTAAGGATGGATCAGTTCTTATTCTGTTTTCGGATTCTACACGTCTTGAAAAGCACAACTTCATATTTTGAGGGAGGTTGACAAACACTGTCTTGATCGATTATAAAGGTCTATTATTGAGACTATTAAACCAAATGTATGTTGAGGAAGGGAGGGGGGGGGGTTATCCGGAGTTTACCAAGTTATGCGTTCATTTATATGCAAGCATGAAGTTCAAGAGCTTTACACCGCCTTACATCAGCATAACAGAAGAAAACGTTGTTGTTACGATAGTGATCATGTTGTGAAGTCAATATAAATACAATCTGTCTTTCCTACCTTCCTCTCTCGCGTCTTTCAGCTTTCTACGGCTATTGAGGAATGATTTTCCCACTGTTCAATGTCAGAAATTATGATCTGATCTGATTTGATTGATCAAATTTATCTTATACTCTAGTTTTGAAAGCAAAGACATGCAAGAATTTCCGATTGAGTTTCTCAACTATATCCTTAATAATGTCCGGAAAATTGACAATATTTTAAATTTACACACACCATCGCATCATTCAGGCTTGTCAAAATGATGCACTTTCAAGTGGACCTTTTCACAAATCCAAGCATCCTCGCTGCCCTACCTATTATGTTTTGAAAATAGTAGCCGAAAGTGAGATTGCAGTGGATTTTAAAAAGCAAGCTCCTGAGGTCGGTAATGACAGAGGAACAACTCCACTGAAAGAGATGATCTAGCACTTTCCAATGTTTAAATAAAGTTCACTGGAAGTGATTGCACGGTGTGATTACGAACCATTATTTCTGAAACTCACCTCTTGGCAACAGAGCTTCATCCCAGTCAGCTCACCATCACTTCACCTGAATGGCAGCTAATCAGTGTTTTCTCCCTCACTGTTTCCGTTTCAAGAAACGAATGGAATCAACCGTTCCGGGAACACCGAAACCAAATCACTCCAAATAACACGGAGAGCAAATCTTCCGACTCGCTCGGTTAAGTGGTTTTAAAAAGAACAACACGTTCGCCTGGGCCTAAGCAAACCCCGAGAGGTTGAAACCCTTACCGGACCCCACAAAAAAAAAGGCTTTAAAAAGCAACTTACAACCGAGATAGCTTTTCCCTCCATAGTTTAAAACACTCTGAATCTCTTTATATATAAATCACGACTGTGTTAACCTTTATGCAAAGGTAGCTGACATGAACAAACAATTTTATCTTTTACGAACCTAGTCTTTACAAACCCAGTTTCACCATATCTTGAACATTCATTGTGTGTTCAATGTGTTTCAAAAACGTTGCAAATGTATTACACAATGGTTCTAGAAAATCAACCAAATGGCTGAAAATTTTTCACCATTCTTGTAGGAGTTTATTTCATGTTTGTTTCGTACTCATGATTTCAAATGAGCTACTTTCTGAACGTGTTGGGATTCTCCAAACCGATGTTCCTCAAATTAACATAAAAATTAAGCGTGTTACAAGGAGCAGTGGACAGCCAGACAGATTGACGGTTAAGCAGACTCGACATGAATGTGTTCAGAATGGTCTAATGCGTGAAATGGAACATTTAATTTCGAAGAAAAAAACTCTGGAAGTATCATTCACTGACGATGGTTGGAGGCGAATTTCAGCTTGCTATGACAAACAGGAGAAAATTGAGCCACAAAGAAAAGAATATATGTGGCTGGAAAATTTGGCAAAACGTCGCACAGTGGGCCAAATTCGACAAAAATGTTAATCTTCCAAGACGATTGAAACAAACATTATGGAGAATAGAACATTTCAGGAGCCAATTTGAAATATTAACATTGTACTGTCCAGCGTAAGCACTGGATGGTGGTAACCCTTTGTGTATTTGTAAATCATAGACACATAATTTATTTCGAGTACCCACTCATCCTGGATAGGCAACGTCTACAACACTGCAGTTCTCATGTGTCTCCGCTCATGTGTGAATCCACATCCACTGGAAGATCACAGTAAAACCAGCTGACTGATTTGAATATCTCTTCGACATTACTGATTACTTATCTTGTTAACTTCGTTTTCGAACCCAGCAGAAAGAGACATTATTCAATTCTATTGTTTTAGGTAGGTAAATTGAATTAGTTTTGTATTCAGTTTTCAATTGTGGGAGTTAAAATGTACTCGTATTGTAAGACTAATAAAAAACTATTGTTTTAGGAATCGTTTAAGTCTCCTTTCTTCAGGCTGACATATTTAGGACCTAAAACAACCTTAAATGTAATTTAATGAAACAGACACTTCGAAAAGCGAAAATAAATGAGATTCCGCAGTCACTCAAGTTCATTTATATGTCAAAGACATTAAGAGATAGGCAGAATAATTTTTATTAAACTGTCTAGTAGCTATCAATAATGGAGCTTAAATTAATTAGTTGAAAACATTCAGTCTCTCGTAAGTGTCAAATACGGGAAAACCGTTTCCGTCAACGTCTGCCGATCCGTACTTGAAAGTAAACAAATAAGCTAAGAGCAATTGTGAGAAAATGAAAATCTTTTACTAATTTCAGGAAAAATTCGTTTTTTTAATCATTTTGCAGCGTGAAAGTGCATCATTTGTTTCATGATTTATTGAAATTTTTATTTTATAAATTCGTAAAAATAGAAAAATCAAATATACGTAACATTTTTACATAACTCAAGTACATGATATGTCTTGAGGTGATGATGTGTCTTGAGTATACAGTATTGGGTTTTTTTCCATCGTTTCTTCTGTTCAGAAAACTTGTTTTCAAATTTCTAATATTATTTTCATGTATATTTTGTACATATGTGTTCAATGTGTACAATCTCCACCGTAAAGTATGTAGGTATGTAAAGTATATAATGTATTATTTTTTACACGAGTATAACATATCTAGCTTTATTCTTCTGTACACCCGTTAACCGTAATGAATTAGTACTTTCGTATCCTAAAAATATCAATTTCTAGAAAAAGGTTGAGATTACAACATTTATAATGGTCTAAACGGGCTCAACAGCTCGGAAACGTGCAGAAACAGCAATGCGTCCAAGTATTCTTTCAAAAACTAATCTTTCTTTGACTTTTTGCCGTTTTTGGCCATCACAGACCACTTGTCAATCATTACCAATTGATAAAACTCGTAGGTACTTCGCTTGAAACTGAAAACAAAGTGACCGACACCTGTATGTAGACTTCAAAGCAAAATCTCGACTCATGAAAGTTGTCTACTCACTTATATTTAAAAGTGCACGACAATCGTGTGTGTGTACTTCATTTCGGAAACATCTGCCGCTACTTGCATGCAGACAAGGCAGCCCTATTTCCTCTCATTTCTACCCACTAAGTTATGCAAGTAAGCACATTTTAGGGCGCGACCTGCTTTGAATGGCATCCAACTTCTTGACTTTCCCACTTCAATGTGACCCGTTCCTTCCGTCAACTGAAGAGAAGAAGCCGTTGAAAAGGCGAGGCCTGAGTAATAGCCCCTGGCTCTGTAATGGATGTCACAGAGTATAGATCACAAGTTGACTGAGAGGTCGGGGCTCTGGGATAGAAAATGAGCTATTTGTACTTGTAAACACTTACCCGCCCCACTTGCTTTGGCCCGAGCGAGGGAGGTCCCCGGGGATATGTCAAGTGTCACAACTTCGCTTTGCCCTGGGCTATCTCAACCTTCTTGTCGCCCTCGCTTCTATCACCAGAATCTTAGAGAAAATTAGAGTTTTCATTTCCCCTCCTTCGCCTAAAAAGTCGTCGCTTTATCTTTTTTCTCCATTCCCTCGAATACATTTGAGCACCGTACATGTATTTTTTGAAAATTTGACTATAACGCTTTCTGAAATCACAAATGTGTACTTGAAAGGATTATTATCACAAATGTTACACAAATACTGAAAATTTACACAAGTCTAATAAATTATTCAATGCTATTGGATGGGTATGTTCTTACTGTTTAATAAATCGTTTATGAAACAAACTTGACCATCCGTGCTGCATAAGCTCGATTTTGGTTAATTTCAATATTGAACCTATGAAATCGACCAAGAAAAAAATTGTTAAGCCTTTATCCCAGTCCCTCTGTCAAAATTTGTTGTTATACATTTCAAGATGTATAGAATCCGAAAATCGATTGAAAAACAATACGAATTATTGAACAGGTGTTAATCATTTCTGTATTAGAATAACCCTTGTACGTCAATCACTGATCCATGTAGATCAGACGTAGTCAATGATACACTAACAACATTCGGCCCTCGCCCATTCATATCTTGTCTCGTCCACCATCGGTGACATAAGATGAGTCCTATCTACATTTCAGCACGTTATATTGATTATTAACGAAATTACCCACTACACGGAATGATCACTGACGTTGTAATTGACTATTGGATGTACTAAGAGAGTTGGGGATCGCTGTCGGGTACGGGCCGCTGTTACTAAGATCGACGAGAAGTGGGTTTGAGTGCTCTCTCATCGAAGAGTGAAGGTTGGTATATGCGGACCTTAGTACGCAATTCACCTCAGTGACGTCCACGTCAGTATGTGATGTGGAATTACGGACTAACCAAGGTGCGTCCGTGATTGTTCTCAATACTCTGTTTTGAGTTATCTGGATTCGCTTCAAATGAGTTTTTGCGGCAGACCCCCAAACTCCACAAGAATACATCCACATGGGGCCAATTAATGAAAGGTAGATAAGACGCTTGGTGTCCAGACTAAGAGTGGATTTCCTACCCAGAAGGCTTTTTAGGCCGCTTATTCTGTCCCTTATTCTTCGTACTATCCGCTCAATATGCTCCTTCCAAGCTAACTTCTCATCCAAAGTCACCCCAAGATATCTTACACACTCGACGACTGGGTTGGGCTCACCGTTTAAAATAACTTGAGTGGAGGTTGTTCGTCTGCGTCGAAGGGTGAAGTTATCGGGGCTCATTACCACCCTCCACTTGAGACACCATCTCTCAACCATCCGCGTGTAGTCCTGCATTGTTTCTCCAGCTGTTATTGGATCGTCCGCTCTGCACAAAGCAGCTACGCCATCCGCATACTGTGCTAGGGTCAATTGATCAGGGGTAGATAAGTCACTCGTGTATATCAAGTACATCAGTGGCCCCAGGATGCTTCTTTGAGGAACAGAGGACTCGATCGGCGCTGGATCCGACATCACTGCGGGTGAATGGATTTTTTTCCATTTTAAATTTTGGTTCTGCCTATCTTGAAATGAAAGTAGCAACGGTTGGCCTGCTGATTCAGTTTGTTTTAATTCTTCGTCGCAGTTTAGTTTTATAACGGTTCTTACCACGGGCGGAAAGACGAGGAATGTTCACCATTCGGAGTCAACTAACGCTGGGTTGATAGTGTATACTTGAATTCTTGTATTTCCAGTCTATTCCAGAATGAGCTACGTTTTGATTGCGTTGGGCGTCTCCGAACCGACCATCCAGAGATTAACATGAAAATGGTTCAAACCTAATGAAAAGCGACCCGGCGTCAATTTCGGACCGCTTATTAACCGCAACTCAATAACATTCTTCGCACCGCTTCCCCTCGACCATCCCTCGTCTAATTTGAATGGAAACATGCTGCAGGGGAGCGGAAGATGTGGATTCCGCAAATGCACGCCCTCTCACGTCCTCAGAATGATTTATCGTCTAAATGAACCACTTCTACTATCTGCCACATAACGGCGTTTCCTATCTCGAAATGGATGTGCTTGTTCCTCGTACGCCCGCCGCTGGGTGAGAGAGGAAAAACCTAACGTTATTGCCTCCCTGTAAGAGAGTACGCATTCATTACTAAACAACCACGCAATCAAGTTGCTAAATGGCAATAACACTTTTTAAAAAATATAACATTTATTCACCAACGGTTCTCTTATAACTCATTTCTTTCGAATCTTTCTTTGGCATTCGTAGCTCTGCGTGTTTTCAACTTTTTATGTACGAGTAGTTTTGCAATTTAAAAAATACACATAACTAATGTTTCTTTGAAATTAATAACTTCTTAGTGCCGAAAGGAATATATTAGGTATTCATATTTATATTTTGGTTCTGAGACAACCAAAGGGTTGCAGAAGCATTGTTTACACTTTTGGGAGATAACAATTACTTCCTACAATATCAAAATTTCCACTCGATTCTGCGGTTTAGATCATTCTGAAGAACTTTCGTTTTGTTTGTGTGTCTTTTTGTCAGGAAGCAGTTGTTGTGGAGTGATCAAGAAACTCTAACTGCTCCAAAACCCACCCATCTGCTGAATTTGCTGTTGCTCTGCATGATTCAGTAGATGGTAAAGCTTCAGGGGGCATGATCTCCGCGACTTCCGACATTTTCATGCCGTCTGGTTGGTTTCACTAGCCACTGCGGTGAGGTGTTCAAGAGCCTGTCGGGGTAAAAATGAGAATATTTATGATGTGGTGCAGCAGCGCCTACGAACTCCTGGTGGGCTCATTCTCCGTCATGCTGCGGTTGCCAAGCAGGTAGCAGGTCATTGCCACCCAGTGGCTGGGATGCGGAGCGAGAGATTGCGTCATATGCCGAGTGATAGGGGAAGAAGCCAGATATCATTGCCATTGAGTGCTCTCGGTCTGCTATTATCCTAGTTGTCAGTGGCAACGTGGACATGGAGCAGACCTACAGGGCCAAGTAAAGCAAATATGATCAGGGGGACCTATCTGAGCATAACATCAAGGTTACTCCTGCAACCGTGTCATGGCGCAGTGTGCGCGCGAGAAAGGTTGAACAGAGTTACTCGAGCTGGGCATCTTGTCAGGAGTACTTTGTGGTATCACCATCCTCGTCATCCTGGGCTCTTACTTGAACTGGTGGTCATTATAGGGGCACTTTCTTTCGTTCCTCTCTCCCTCCTACATCTTCTTCTATTTCCTAAATCCTAAATTGTTATTTTGTTTAGTTTTCCATTTTTATTTAATGGTGTGTTCCATCTGCCATCGAGGGGGATTTAAAAAAATGTGCTTAAAAAGTGTGTGTCCACAGAACCTTGTTACAAGCCTAATTCCAACAGTTTTCGATTTTGATGTAATTTTCAGGGAAAGTGAGGATTAAGATGTCGATAGTCCTCTATAAGTTTCTCAGCTCAGAAATCAATAAATAAGTTTACACTTGCCCAAACATAAAATTCTACAATCATTTCTCCAGATTCTTGTGTTCGGATCGCACTCAAATGTTCATTGTGGTGTCTATGCCTTGAAAGAGCGATTAGCTGAAGAGCGCTTGCGGCTTATTTCGTTCCTAATGAATATACCGTGCTGAAATGTGAATGGACCTCTTATGGCATCTGGAATATCATAGCACGAGGGGCGACCTTAAGATAATCCACCACAGACCACGCTTAACATACGCGAGTTACCAAGAAGTAACTTTCCCTAGGTTCTAAAAAATTTAAAAACAGTTTTAACAAAAAATCATTTTCACCCAGTGATATTTACTTAACTATTTCGTTAAATATTTCCCAAATTTTGCATTTCCTTCTTAAAACCAATCGCCGGTCAACCGTGCAGCAAATTTTCCACATCTGCCTTTAGTTCAATTCCAATGGGTAAAGTCTTACCCACTAGACCTCTCACCAGATTTTTAATACTTTCCGAAGCTCAAAAGCCCGTTCAGTAAAAATGAACCACTGATCAGCGGCAATTATTGAAATAATTAGAGGAACATTGGTTTTACATAGGAATTTAAAAACTCTTGAATCATTATGAAAAATGTGTGGAATAAATTGGCCAAAAAGAAAAGAAGAAGGAACTTTGTCCTCGCCAACGATTACGACTCTCGTAATTGTTTTCAATTTGGAATGAATCTTTCAAAATCCTGTTTGAACCTTTTAGAATTAATTCAAAATCAAGAGGTGGAAAAAAACAGATTCATGATGTGTTCAATAGCTGGTGCACAGTGTCCAATAATTGGGTTGGAAAATATTGTAGCCTGAATTTATCGATATAAAAATAATGTTGATCTGATTTGAAAAGTAACCCTAAAAACTACGACTTTTCTGTAGAGCACAAGACAAACGTCAGCAGTTCTGGATAGCCAATTGGGGATATTTCAGGAACTCCGAAAGTCAAAATTTACCCTGAAGTGTCCAACAACTGCTCCTTTCCCGTCCTCAAACCGACACAAAAGTTGTTCAGAATAGACTAAAATGCAAAATGTGAGCAAAAATTTTGAGTTTGGAGACATTTTTCTTCTTCCTAAAGTGAAAACGAAAAAAAAATTTGGTGCCTCCCGTTGAGCTCAATTCTCGAAACACCAATAAAAATAACACGAAACACAGTGATCCTTTAAATCTGAGCACGGTTTTTTTTAAATCGTTTACTTTTTTCAGTGAATTTTTTGCTGTAAAATCCTCAAAACCCATCTTGATTGTATCCTTCTACTATATTCTTCCAATCTCAGCAAGTTTGGGCCAGCAGATCGTTGAACGTGAGTGTTGGATAAGTTCATTGAAGAAGGTTATTGGTTTTAATTATACATTTACTATTACGGAAGATGGATGAAATAACACTCTTAGCTCTTAAACATACAGCGCATAAAGAATACGTGACACATTTATATTGAAGATTTCGAAGTGGAGCTCAACTACGAGTGTTGCTCTTACTGTGAGATGCGGTATCAGAGGAAAGTTTTGATTACCGAAAAGGGGGGAGGGGGGGGGGGGAACAAAAATGATTTAGAAATGTCACTTATCAGGTCAGAATATCAGGTCACGCTGTGTTCGGGCTGAAACTTAGAATAACAGCGAGTCAGGTAATGGAATCTGCAAATACCTCTGTTAGCACGCGAATTAACTTGAATAAATATTCGTGATGAATACGTAGCGATGTTCAGTTTCATGACTCTCGCCTTTGTGTTCTGGTCTATTTTCCCAGGGAACCTTGATCACGAGTTTGCCGTCAACCCGAAGTGGCGTGTTCTCTCGGCCGAACATGAAGACTGTAATTTTTCGCTTCATTCCCCTGAGCCTGGGAAGTTCTTAAAACGATTTGAAACCAGACATTATCTTCGTTGTAACACAAACAAAACCGATACGAATTGAAATAGATTCAAATCAATAGCCCCTACAAGGCATTAGTGATTCATCATGTATTGGCCCTCTTGCAGTAAGCATCGTACACCAGAATGTGTTATTTAATAAATCGATTGGAGTAATGAAATTTTCTACATGAATGTGGTAGAAAATTTGAGTTTTTTCATAGAAATCTCTTTTAGAATCTTGAAATTCCAGTTTTTATCTAGTTCAAACGGGTTGTGATCATCTACTGGAAATGGGAGGCGGTTTCTGAATACTCAACGTTTGAATATTAGTCACATAGATATCCAATATCACAGGGTGCCCATCGCAAATGTTTATTTCAAACTTAGGAATTTTCGGCGTCTAAGGTTGTCTAAGCTGAATTGGATCAATGAAAATGGCCAATTTGTTTTAATTTTCTCAGTCATTGTCTTCCGATAACTAGTATCATGAAAAGTGTTTTTTCTCTCTCCTTAACAACGAGTTTTGACTCGCTTTGGAAAATAGTTGAAAAAATTTGAATTAAAAATAAATCAAAACAAACGCCAGCCTTATTAACTGCCAGTTGACAGCCCATTCGAATGGTAAAAAAAAACCGTACCCTTCGAACCTTCATAGTGGTAATCTACGGACTATTTGTAGGGTGGCCTATTGATTTTAGAAATCCGTAGACAGTTTCACTGATTTTCTATAAAATCTTCAATTTTTGGTAGGCTCCTGACGAATAAACTTTTCTGCGAAATGATGACGTCAAAAGTCTTAGTGGGACTCTACCTTGCAATAAAAAAAAAAAAAAATGTCGTTTTTATCGCGTTAATGCCTCATTGTGAGAAATATAACATACCTACTATAAATTCAGGAGGTTTTAAATCATTGAAAACTGCATCAAGCTGTAACTTTGAGCTATGGACGTGTATTGAATCACTTTTTTCTTCAAGAGGGTTGGAAGTGAGAAGGGAATCACACATGTTTGGAATAAAATATTGTTATCTTTGTAGCCACTAGATTCAATTCGAAAAAATCTTCAGCGGACCCCAAGGTTTGGGCAACCATCCTGAATATTCTCGGATTCCCCAAATCGTTTTGGGGTCTCTGGAAAGATTCGGGATAGATTGAAGAAGTTCCAGGCCAGTTACCGGGGTCAGATCTTCAATAATACAATACAGCGAGAGTTACAAAGAGAGGTAGAGAGAGAGAGAGAGAGAGAGAGAGAGAGAGAGAGAGAGAGAGAGAGAGAGAGAGAGAGAGAGAGAGAGAGAGAGAGAGAGAGAGAGAGAGAGAGAGAGAGAGCCCTTTGAAGGTACATCACATTATAGCCGTTAGGCTTTAAGCGGAAATCAACATATTTAAATTGTTTAAATAGAGCGTTTATTTGTTAATATTGTCATTGTTAATATGGGTTGATCCTTTTCAGGAGTCGGTTTACTTGGGAGTTGTCAAGAAGCTGGATGCCTTCTGGGTTGGTATGTACAAGAACCTCTTCCATAGTTCCTTGCGTATCTTTTAGTGAAATTGCTGACTTTTTCGGTTTTGAGTTCCTTGTGGAGGTCACCATTACGAATGTACCTTGGAGCATTCACAATACTCCTTAGTACCTTATTTTGGAATGATTGAACCATTTTCATGTTACTTTTAGCTGTGCATCCCCATAGCTGAATACCATAGGCATAATAGGCTCAGATAGGCATAAGTACTGTTTTGTATAACAGCAATTTATTGTGCAAACTAAGTTGTGAATGTCGGCCCAACAACCAAAGCTTTCTGAATCTGATTGATAGCTCTTCCTTTTCCTTCTTGGCATGTTCTTTCCACTTCAGCTTCGTATCAAAGGCCATTCCTAGGTACTTAGCTGAGTTGGAAAATGGGACTGTGCAGTGATTCAAATACAGCAAAGGGTTTGTAATTTTTTTGTTAGTGATGTTCAAAAAATTCCTTAGAGGTTGGTTTGAAATCGAAATGTTGTTAGAATAAGCCAAATTACTCAAATATTTTATCCCAAAATTTCTCAGCCTGACAGTATAACCGAAACCGCTTGGGGAACTACTGGATCTGAGATTGTTTTACTCTCTAAGCACAAATGAATAATCAGAAACCTAATGATACAATATCGTAACGGAACAATTACGAGTGTTCATTGGCCATTAGATAGACATCAATAAGTTAGATGCGTTGATGGAGCGCAAATTCAAGTCCCAAATCTGTTTGAAGTGGGAGCGGGAGGTTGAGTCAAGTATGCCCTCGTCGTGAGCACACTCGAAACACGGCAGGCCCTTCAACGAATGGGCGCTCATCGCGCGATTTTTCAAGATGTCAAGCCCTAACCTGAAAATGTATATCCTTGCAGGCGTGATAAACCTCAAACCTCATCATTAGTAGCGAACATTACCTCAAATTTGTGACACTCTCATCGATGTCGATAAAGTCTAGTTATTGAAAAAGTCCCAGTCGAAAAAAGTGACCACATAGGCGAATTTCGGAATTTTTTTTGCGTTTAATATTTCAATTTTATAACTACTACTTTGGAAACCAGCTAAAAGATCACTATAATAGAAATGTATACTTACTCATTGTAGATACAGGGTGTTAACATTGGGTACTTGCCATAGTCCAAGGTTTTCTAACTATTTTAGTGTAAAATTTGTATTGTGTTTTCGACTTAAACTAATTAGGATTATCCTAATTTATTAGGTAACCATCACCATCATCAAAATTTGATATAATTATATCGTTGGAGAAAGCGTTTAATTTCCTATCTTTCTGATAGACAACCAAGGTTTTTCAAATAAGATAAATGTATGAAATATGAACTTGAAGAGGCAAAATCGTATAATTTTTAAAATCTTTACTTTTGTGATTTAATTTGATGATGGAAAATGGCTGAATATTTTAAACTTTAGGTTTTCTTAATTTATTCTTTCATTTTGCCTACATTTTCTTTGCACTTTGTTGCAAAACTGTGCAGCGTTTCCACATCATGTTCCAAGGAGAGGAGAGATATTAATTACTTAATCTGTAATGAAGTGAATTACATGCTGATTGCTCGTCGTCGACAATTGTTCAAGGCGAACCAGACAATAGGGTAATTTAAATAGCAAATTTAGACAACAAGATTCCGCTTCAGTGTTACAATTTTGCGCACTTGTCAGCTGTAATCCTTCGATGATGGAGAATTAACGGTAGACTGGTAAAGCTTGATGAAAGTGGCGGCGAGTGCCATTGAAAGCACGTCAATGCGTCTAAGGCGATACACCCAACTAATTTCCCTGAACGAAACTGCTCTTGAACAGCCCTCCGTGGAAAACTCTTGAGAGTTTCAACTCCGAAGGGCCCAACCCCTTTTGCTCGACAAAGACCTCGATAGACGCTCTAGCAGAATAAGAAAATTGGTATTTCGAAGCAAGGTCACCCCAACCGCTTAAAACCCTTAGTTGTTAAGAGAAAATGTATCTCACTACACTACACTATAGCGATAAAACACGATAACGAATGGGGAGAAATCGATTTTATTATAAATAAAGTGTCCCGAACTTGATGTGTTTAGACAAAGCAACGCTTGTTGATAGGAATTGTTAGGTAGTTGAGAGCAAGGAGCAGCTCGGAAATTAAGACTGTTTGGTGCCACACGCCGACTTAGGTCAAACCATTCCCCTGTATGGCCCGATTTATGGTCAACATTTGTCTGGTTTAATTGTTTGTTTGCTAGTGTCGTCTTCGATAAGAAGACTCCCGTTAACGATCAGTACGATTTTAATTGCCACGCTGCAAGGACCTGCACCTCTATCAGGCTGTTTTTTCAGCCTTTTCGTCCAATACGACACGTCGTTCATTTTTTAAAACTGGAAGCGTTTTCGTTCCTGTACCCAAGGTACCTGCTTCTTCCCATAAGACTGGATCCTCCGATAGTTGAAGGTCTGCCATCTCATTACCTGCTTCGTGCATACGCGTACCTACCATACATCAAGAATCTACTCAACAGCATCATCTCCTCTCTCTATCCATCATCGTCAAGCTCTCTATCACCGTCAAACTGTGAATCATCATTATTATTCTTTATACATAAACCAGCATCTTAAATATTGCGTAATTAAGTATATCAATAATAGTTTTCTCTTCCCCGTACTATCAATCCAAAATTACAAAATATCTGAACCTAGCAAAATTTCATTTGAGACTTATTGGTAGTGCACCAATATTATAGATATTCGGTACGTTAGGAGCGTTGATCATAACTCAATTTTACACTGAATATGGGAAAGAGGATGATTAAAAGGAACCCACTGATGTAAAAATATTTTTGGGTAAAACTAGATCGAAAATGAAGAAAAACTCCGAAAATCACATTCATCTCAACCCTTCCTCACGACGAGCTGGTTAAATGGTTTAAAGCAGGGTTTATATCCATCCGGAACGTTCAGAAATACGGATAGGGGAAGCTAGTAAAAAACAATGGAGGGAATGGAGGGAAATCGGGAAGCGATTCATAACCATCCAGAATTTTGGCTGTCCGGAACAGCTGTTTCCCGAGCACGAGCTAACCACTCGTGTCTCGCGCTCCCTTTCACGGCTGTTGCAGTTGCCAACGCCATTCTGTATGCGCGGTAGTGAACTGCGTAGATGCGGAGCGAAAAATATCTGAAAAATCTGATGCGAACAGTTTACTTCATAAGTGCTTCTCTCGAAATAATATTCCTCCTCCCCAGCTGATGTCCTACCAATCAGCTGCTCGTAAGCACTTCCCGGATAGCTTTCCAGAAGGATGTGAACCCTGCTTAACAGATAGAGGTTGAAAACCAACCGTACCAAATCGGCTTCAGTCACCTACACAACCCGGAGACGCAACGCTGAGCCAACCTGTCGCCTATTTATCATACCGACATAATTGGAGAAGCAGCACTTGGGCGGGTTGTTACCTCACGTGATTTGGGAGTGATCCTCGACACCCAGCGTACCTTCTCTGACTTCGCTTCTACCGCCAGGATATTGTCCAAATCGTCAGGTTGGAAATATAACAAGCAGAATGATAAGAAATTAGCGAAAGGAAAACCGCAAAAATAGCGTGGGTAAAGCATGTTCCATGTTTCTTGAATTTCAGTAGCAGGCTCCAAGCAGTAAGCATCCGGAGGTCCAAGGGGCTTGCTCCCTGGCGAAGCGCCTAGCGCCGAGTTTTCAACTATCTTTCTAAGACGAAAAATTCCATATTACGCCAAACTAGACAATCGACCGGTTAGTTTTCCCGTTTTTTTTTTCGAAAACCCACGCAATAAAAGGCGGAAAAGAACTCCTCCGCGATACCGCGCGTTTGAACAGAATTTTTCGCGGACCCACCGACAAAGAAAAAGGTGAAGAGAGAAACGTGAAATCCTGGGAGCTTCGAAGTTGGACGGTGGCGGTGCTCACATTGTCGCATTGTGGTCGCGCCCGCTGCAGCCTCCGTATCTACACCTGATGGAGCAGATATGTCAGGCAGCCGGCACCAAAGCCACGGGGCCGTGGGCGGGTGTTTGTCACTAGTTCGATCCGAAGCTGCGCCTACGAGCACCTCCCAAACAGAATGCGCGGTTTGACTCTTCAGCTTCCGAACTCTTCCCCTTTTCCACTCTAGAATTCCCTCTTTTCTCCATTATTCTTTTCTTCTTTTTTCCGGGCGATTCTTTCCCTTCGCGTGATCAATTCTTCTTTGGCGTCCCTTTTAATTCCACCTCATCTCTCCGCCACCCACGTCTGCACGGTTCCTCCTCTCCGACTCGGAGACCGACCTCATTCCCTCACGCGCAAATCGTAAAGTTTCTCTCCGTGGAAGAGACTCGAGGACCGAATGAGGTTGTGAGCCACTTTACTGCTCCCGTTTAATTTCCGATCGCCGGACCACTCATCGGGTAAATGACCTGTGTCATCAGTATGTGTCAGTAATTGTTAAAACGCTCCTACTGTCGGTGTAATTGAAACAACCCTGTGCGCTAAGACGCCAAATCTCTAGCTTGCATTCTCATGACTTCAGGAATGGATAAGCAACTTGAACCCTAGGCTACTATGATGGTTCTGGGATACAGACAGTGCGTACCATCATACCGAAGAAAAACACGGAATTTGTCAAAGAAACGGAGTCTGTTTTTCAAAACAAAAAAGTAAAAAGAGTTACAACGTTAAGTCTTTTCAGACAGGTAAGCAGTCTTCAGTAACAGAACAAAAACTGAATGTACATCCAAAAAACAGTGGTTACAAAGCGATAAGTGAAAGGGGGCTTCAATCCCATTGGCAAGAGGTATAGGAGACATCCCATCATGTGGTTTCTGTGGAAGTGAAAGGAGATACGATTCTATTGGCCGAAGAGGTGGAAGGGGGAGGGGGCCTCGAACAACATTGGAGAAAAATAGATAAAGGTAATACTACAAACAAAGATTTGAAAAGTCCTTATCTTTATTGATTTGTAAAAATGACAGAAATAGAGAAATGAAAATGGTACTGGATTCTCATATATAATTAGCAGAGAGAATCAAGTCATAATTTCAGTTTTGATTTGAAAAATCAACAGTTTCTATAATTTGCTCACTTTTGCGCGAAAGGAGGTGTTCTGAATGCCCTAGAAAAGTTACAATTACTTTATTATTATTATTAGAATTACTTAATTATTATTATTAGAGTTAGGTAATTAAAGGAGATACAGCTGGTTAATGTTTGATGGAGTAGGTATATTAGTAGGTACGAGAAATGAGGTGTTCTGAATGTCCTAGAAAAGTTGGAATTACTTTATTATTATTATTAGAATTACTTATTTATTATAATTAGAGTTAGGTAATCCCTATTAGTAGGTACATCCCTCCATTAATAGGTTCATTTCTAAAATAGCGTTGCCACTTCATTTTTCTTAGGTTTGTTTTATTACTTTTATCTGTTTTTCTCCAGTCTTGTTCGACCCCCCAACCCCCCTGATTGATACCAGTATTTTCTACTAGAGTATGAGGACGTTGTCATTGGTGGGTTATTTGGGTGGTGTAAAAACGTGAGATTGGGTTGAATGCAAGGACAGTGATCAACTAAACTAGTACGTTTCAATAGCCGCCTACAGATCATGTTGGCGTCATCATTTCCCAATCCCGAGGGAGATATCTGATCTGTAATTGGTAGGTTGGGTGTTATGCATAAGGACGTGAGGGTGGGGTCCATACCATGATAGTGTCTACTCTACCAACGTACTGATATCTGCTACTAGACCGTGTGGCTGTCGATATTACTCATCCCCCCGATACAAAGCTGATCTATAAAAGGGATGTTGGGTCCCATTCATGGGTGAAGGGTGCACACAGACCCAGTGATTTTTTTTTTTTTTTTTCGTTACACTAGGTTGGGAAAAACCCCCTTCATTCATCGTTGAGATCGCTTTGATCTTTCGTGAAACTATCTCCATTTAACTCAGAACCTTTTTAATGACCTCTTCATTCAAAGTGAAGGAGGTTTTCCACCGGAGGAAACCCGCTTACCGCAAGTAAGTGTTTCCTTGGGAATATCGGTGGGTGTTAGGGCACCCTTTCCAAAATGCTGGAATCTTGATTCAACAGCAGGAAAATTACATAGTATGCCTTCTGCTGTATCCGCCTCTTCTCAGCAAGGCCGGCATCCTATCGTCCTGGCGGAAACAGTGGTCAGTGAGAGTCCCCTAATTTTTCCAACGGCTGTTTCTCCGGCATGCTTAGGAGTATTGTGCCAGTATGCTGTCTTGTCTTGTCTTCCCATTTCTGGAACTGTCAAGATATTCAAATCTTGCCAACTCTTAGTTGAGGTTCAGGTCCAATTTGAGAGTTTGACTCTGATCCCTTCTTGGCAAGGCGATTAGGTTCCTCGTTGCCTTTTTCCCCCATATGACCCAGTATCTAGAGCAAAATCAGGTTCTTGCCCTAAACCACAGCCTTGAGCAAGCTGAGGCCAGTCCAGGTCAGCTTTGAGGTTAGAAAGAAGGCTGAGAGAGCGTTTAATGCTGCCTGGATGTCCGATAGCTTCTAAATTCTTGCACCTCAGAGTTGTTTACTGCCAATCTCTCGTGCACACAATTCAATTGCACGGGATTTGATTTCGGTTTTTTTTTTTTGTATGTCCTCAAATTCTTATAACCAGCCTAGATTCTGCCGCTTAGATCCTATTTAGTTGAAACATGGAGAAAATTTGGGTTAAGTTGTAGATAATCATTCCGAATGCACAAAGCTCCATTTTCTCACAGGCTATTCCGTTCATATTCGGAAGACTGGAAGATCCCGAGATATCAATTTTACAATGAACTTGGTATTGCAGAAAATTTACGAAAAAGGTATTCAATACCTCAACAAAATATGGTAACGAAAATGCATGACGTTATGATTTTCAAGTACAGCATCGTTGCTTGGGAGCTGTAACTTTGTAACTTGCTAATTTTCCACCTCATATAAATCGCCCAGCACTCGCCGGGAAGCTTTCAATTTATTAGACGTCAGACCACAGCTCTGCTAACTCCCGCCTCCTTCATTGAAGTTCAAGGCTACTTTATATCCTAACCTAGTCATAATTTACTTGACTATATGAAATCTAGTAGCCCGATAAATTTCATTCGGTTCTACACAGGGCCGCGTATTATGAGATCCTTCGTTTCTTGTCTTTGAGGGCCCTTCGGTGGATACAGTTGAAGTTCACATAAGCCAGCTCATCCGCTCTCAACACGGTCAGCGCGCTTTCCACTGAATCGAGAGAAAATTAGTTGATAAAGTAGGGGAGAATGAGATCTATTAGACGGAGTTATTCAGTTCTACAATTCCCCTGGGTCAGTTGAGAGGCTACAAGACCATACTCCCTGAAACTCCAATCCCGGTATGTCTAAAAGGGAGCTAATATATTACTTGAAGTATTTAGTTTCAGGACCGTCTCAACCCATTTTTGAACATTTTTACAGGAAACGAATGAAACTTGTCCTATTCAAGCTCATTGTTTTATCATAACTAGTTCAATATGAATTATCAAAGGGGAGGCATCTGAATACTTCATCAGTGTTTCAAGTTTATAACGACTCCAGCCTTCCTGAAATTCAAATTTGATTTTTGAATTGATCCGGTTTCATATCTATTGAGTTGTTCTGACTTGGATTGTGACCTATCCTTGAAATGATTTCATTTTTTTAATTTTACTGTCTTGATCTTTTCAATAAAAAGTTAAAGGAAATGTAAGCGAGTTAAAAAGCAAGTTATTACCAAATTACGATTTAACAAAAAAATCATGAAATACTGAAAAAAATATAAAATGCAATGAAATTTGTATTTATTTAGTTAAGGTTTATTATTTGCAATAATGAACCTTTTTAATCGTTAAAAAAACTAATTTTTACCCCCTCAAAATTTTTTGTTTTACGGAATCGAATCTTTTAAAATTCATCCGTTTGCAGTTTGGAGCTTTTCTTCGAAACCACGATCCCAAGGTTATTGAAACTCAAAAATCAATTTGGGGTATGGAAGAGAATTCTCACCAATGATCTCAGCCAATCCTAAAGGCTGGGATGTGAAAAACTAAAAATCGAAAACTTTAGAAATAACACTGTTGTTTCTATTTCCGTTATTGATATCGAGTCTTCAAAGAATGGAATGAACCCACTTGGATCGCTTCATATTCATCTTTCTGTTCATGTTCGCTTTCTCTAAGGGCTCGGATCTTGACAGAAAAAAGAACAGAAACTTAAATGCAAACGTGGACGTGTTGGACATAGTAAAAATCGCCTAGTACCATGTGAAGACATCAGCTGATATAGTTGGAGCCAAATTTTTCAAAATTTTTTGGGCTACCTCTCATGATCTCTAGATTTCAAAAACCGAATCGAAAAAAATCCTCCATCCGGAATTTTTTCTCTGAAACTCCTACGTTACTCTGGGAAATGCCAGTAATCTCGGTGTGTTGATCAATCAACTGTAACGGATAACATTTGAGAGCTAAACTACCAAAAATCGAAATCTCAAAAACTTTCGTTGTTAGAGGGTAGTTTTTTGTTAGATTCGGATAAAAATTAGTTCCTTGAATCAAATGATTCCTTGATACGCTCAGCATTTGAAAAATCGGCCTGAAAAGCATAAAGTTTTTCAACGAGTCGCTGGTGAGACACGACAGACCAAACAGCACGGTTGATTCTATCCGATTTTACTTTCCATAACGCCATCTTCCCCTCTTCAATTGAATTGATGAGAACAAGCGAAACATTCTTTTTGCCAGTATTTTTATTTTGTCTTGTTAAATGTCAATTGGATTTCTAAGTGTGTACCTAGGAATCATTTTCTCCTGTTGCACAGCCCAGTTCTGGTAGTCCGGTTATCCGCGGAGGAGGGTTATATGGTACAGAACGAACAATGTATGGTGAACCTTCGTGTAATTGTATAATGACTTGCAGTGGTTTTTTAGAGTAGCTGAGGAGCTAGGCCGTATTTTCCAGGCCTAAAGGAATACCGTATCTTACACTGTACGGTACCCGTACGGCAAATTTGGTACTAAGTACAGCTCGCAATGCGGGTAACACATTACAAAATCTGACGTGCATTTAGAGTGAGGTGCGTGACAGCTCCGTTTACGACTAATTTAGTTATTCGACGTTGGGATATCCCTGATTCACGCAACTGAAAGGATTGAGAACACCGCGTTCAACCCCGCGATAGTTCGCGAGGTACACGCGTTCTCCCTATTGAGACGTGAACTGTCACACCCTACACGCAATTCCAACTTGTTTTCGAAATGTGTCGCAAAACTAACGTGGTGATCACCCGTCTGCTGTTTTATTCCGTTAGACAAGCCCTGTTCTCACGACGAGTAATCGAAAACATCACTTAATGTAGTTTTGAATAAATAATAAGACGTTTGGCAACCTCATGACCACAATCTCTGACAAGTGACAACGTCACAGCGATCATTTCGTGTACAAATTTAATGATGAACTTGCTCTGGTATCCCCCTTTCTATCTCCAGTTTCGTTTTGGGACTGTCTGGTCGGAATTATTGACACACGAAACTACTTACATATTTAGAAAAAATCGTTGCCCTTTGGGTTATATTCCCAGTAACAAAAGAAAAATACGTTTATCTCCAGCTTTCTCACAAGCAAATTAAAGGTAGTGGAACTAAGAGTGTGTCTGTGAGAGAAATCACAAAATATCTCCATCGTCCAAAATCAAACTTTTTACATGCTCTCAGCTTTTCAGAGCTGGGTTATCAATTTTGGGTTCTCTATATGTACGAGTATGTGGTAAATCCAAATTCACTCGAAACGATACTCAATTTTAGGCTGTTTTCGACGCAATTTTCAGAAATTGATTGGTTTAGCTTCTGTATCGTATCCTATGGTTTTCGTTTTACTTGCTAATGAGTAAAATTTTAAGATGGATATATCAATTCGTTTTTTGTTCAAACTCGGGTGGAAGTTGGGTATCTTTTTATGACTGGGATAGATTTCAGATCCTTCAAAATTCATCCATTGCAATAATCGCAATTTCTCTACTTAAAGTTTCAATAATATTAAACCTTTCTGAAATAATTTTACTCGTTTTTAAAGCCGATTCTACACAAATATGATGCAATAAGGGAAGAAGGTACACTGCCCACCCAATTTGGGATACTTTTTGGTAGGTGTTACGTCTATGCAGACATATTTGGATGAAATACCGTATAATACGCTTAATAATTATCTAGAAAACGGCGACCTGGGCACAACAGCTATCCAACACTGAAATGATAAACTTTTTTGATAGTTTGCTGTTTTTTCCCCTTTCGCTGGCGTGAAGAGAGGCGGTATCCACCTGTTACAAGAAAAGTTCGTTGAAGGTTGAGCCCAAACTTTTGAAGGGAAGCTGTAAATGTTTTATTGCTTAGGTTCCGTACAAATGGGAAATTAGGGTTGCGGGTTTTGAAACAGTTCTCGCTTGATTGGGCTTTGGAGAGTAGGGCTCCACCAGGGTTACCGAAAGCAATACATTTGGATTGTAATCATCCGGAACCTATCATATCCTTCTGGTAATGCGCTGTGGTTAGCAAAATGCCATTGAAAGGAGGAAAACACATAATCTTGAGGTGACAACCCTATGTTAAGTATATACTTATACCTCAAAACGATACAAATTAGTACTAAGAGATTTATTATTTCTCACTCGAATAACCCTTTTACTGTTGTTACTGTCTCTTGTTACCTGTTACCCATATAAACTCGGCGCCTCTAACCTCCAAATCTTGTCCACTGTCGATGCCTTAAAAAGAGCTTCATTTATACTGCAGCCCGTTAGATCGATTAGGAACGAAATTAGCGACAAGGGCCTTCAGCTGATCACTGAACTCCATACATTGTAGTTGACTTCTAGATGTCCAATGAAGCAGGATGACTTTGCCTTAAAAATATACCGTGAACACTAACCCTTACGAGTCCCTTTGTAAGAAACAGAAGCTGATATCAAATTTATAGCTCACAATGCTTTGCACGGCAGGCCGTGGGTCATTGCATATCCTTTGACACGTTACGGTGGAAAGCCCTCGTTTTTCTCAAACCATCATCCTAATATTCTAATTCTTCGTTGACGAGGACAGAAAATTTCCTTTAGGTTCACTCTGCTGAACGGTAGCGGCCTCATTTGATTTCCGATAATCCGGACTGAAAGGACATGGAATGTTACTACCTACAATGGGGCAATATTGCACATGGATACAACGGAGAGATCCACGACAACAATAACTGAAGTTAAGCGAGATAATTGTATCATCCAATACTTGAAAAAATGGATTTCTAAAGGACTTTGTCAGTTACAAAGGACTATTATTGAAAGTAGTACACCGAAAAGAGGAGGTCTAGGCACGAAAATTGCGTGTACCACTGGCGAATTGCTAGGGTTGATTTGTTTGGGCCATTTGTAAACTATTAAGTGTCCCAGATCTTACTTTGATGATAACACTTTCTACTTTTGATTCATCTGTGATTTTGGTAGGAGTGGATGAACTTGTCGCATGATTGGATAGTTGTGCCGTCCAATAAAGTCATGGTCATAACAGCATCTGTTCTATGGTGTGGAGTGGGGTGCGCGAAAAGTGCCAAGGAGTTGCTTGAGTCGGGCATCTCATCAGAAGTGCTTCGTGGGACCACCACCGCCTCTTTCCTAATATTGATGGTCGGTTTATAGGGACACTTCCTTCCATCTCTCTTTCTCTCCTTCATTGTCCCCAACTTGTTAGATCCCTTGGTCCGGCGTAGGGTAAACGATTATTTTATTTAGTTTATTCGTTTTCGTTGTTTTATTTTTCATTGTAATCGTGTAGTAAACATTTTACGTTTCAAAGTGCATATATTTCAAATCGCCAATGACCATCCTCGATACTGACCATTGGTCCGTCAGTTAGGTCTGGTTAATCCCACCTTCTAGCCATCCCAATCGCTCGACACTAAGATGCCATAGGCCAAAAACTGGTCAAAAACATATTTTTTCGAGGTTTTTATTTGCATCAGCAAGTGGTGTGACATTTTCCTATTAGTTTTGACATAATCGGCGGGAATAGGTTTCAGGCACGTGGAAATTCGTCCATTGCAAATAATAGCAATTACAGAGCCTAAAACTGAACCCCCAAACCGAACATTGACGCAAGTATTAACGTCATAAAAAATTAACCATTGTATTAGAATTGGCAGCGTTTCATGTATTGCATGATCCCTCCGCTTTTGAGAAGATTTGATTAAAAACTAATGTTTATAATCACAGTTTGGCATATTTCAAGCTCAATCCTCTCCTTCATATCAGTAGATTGGATGGTCCAACAGGCCACCGTACTGGGGTCAGCAGTAGGTGTGACACAGCTGGTCTCACAACTGGTAAATGCTTTGGTTGTCGGGATCACATTTCACAAACCTAAATCACCTGTTTGCCTGTTGAAAAAAAAAAGATAAAGTTAAAAAGGTTTTTCAAGTACAACTTAGTTGAAAACTCCTTTCAAGGGTTTGAATATATTATTTAATCTGAACGAGCCGCCTTTGTACACTGATAGTTATTATTCAAATTAGTTTTAATATCTTGGCTTACTAAGGAGTAAAGCTACACTTTACTTTTCACCAAACTCATCTCAAGGGCAATTAGGGTAATGACCAGGGAAAATACGCGTGAAAAATAATTACACAGGAATGCCTTTAGGAGAGGCTACAAGTTGCTTCAATGAATTTTAATCCGTTGGAGCCCATGAATGTTCAAAAACTCTCATTTCCATTCAAATAACTCTCGGCCACCTGAGGTGAGGGTAATTCGGGCGCGTGTCCCACCCTTATTTTTCCGTTGGAAAGTTCGAAAAGAACGAGGGGGGGTCGGTAATTCGAAACAAAAGGTTTATTTCTGTCAAAAGCGTTTTTTGACAATCGTTCGGGTTTGATGTACAAGTAAACGAATAAGCCGGCTGAAGCGGTTTGAGCGGTTAGGGCGTGGCACTGGGGGCGATGTAAACTCGTATATCTAGCGCAGGTGGTTTCAACAATCCGATTGAACCGCATGCTTTCATAACTCTGCGTACGCCCTCCCGACTGCCGCTTTGAACCTTGGGCGTAAATCAAACTTTTCCACCGGCACCGGCTCGACTACCGTTTCTGCTCCGATGGAAAACGGAATGCGATGCCTCGCGCTCGAATATATGGAAATCGTTGTGGAGTTCGATTGAAGAATCTTGTCGCACCTACAATGAATACGACCTAACAAACATATTGGTAAGTACTGGATGCATAACAAGGACGTCTCTATGTCCGGTTTTTATGCGATCAACATATTTTAAACACTTACAACTGTTTTGTAAAACTAGGCCAGATCCTCAATCGAACAAAAACTCGGCCCTGGACCTCCGGATGCTTACTGCTTAGAGCCTGCTGCTGAAATTAAAAAAACATGGAACATGCTTTACCTATGCTATTTTTGCGGTTTTCCTTCGCCTTGGACCTCCTGAGCAGGTGGATACTGCTTAGAGCCTGCTGCTGAAATTAAAAAACATGGAACATGCTTTACCCATGCTATTTTTGCGATTTTCCTTGCGCTAATTTCTTATCATTCCGCTGGTTTCAATTGGCTATTTTCGTGTCTGCTATTTCGACTTTACCTATGCGGATGTGCGATAATATTACTGATCTCCGTGGTCTACTGACTAAGATACCTATCTTAATAGGTTATTATCTTAATTAGCGCTTATGATGACTCACCACTAACTTCCATGAAAGGAAGTACATTATTCTTATCTCATATAATATCTCGCGTCACCCCTTCCGCGTTCCCCTTTCGTGTGACGTTTTTCAGCTAGTTAGTCCAAAGCTGAAGCATGTCCCATGCTAAAAAAAACCGAATATCGAATGAGAACTGTAGTACGCGTGCGCAGCCTTTGAGTGGGTCGACCATTATCCCTTCACCGCCGTTCCCAATATCGGATTCAACATTTCTGAGGTTAATAGACTCAAAATATTTTTGTTAAACAAAACTTTGGGATCAAAATTTGTTTCACACATAATAAAATTTAAAAAAAAAACAGATAAAAATAGAGGAATACAACGATTTATCATCATTACCCCCTCCATTTGATTCCTCCATAATTACAATTGAAAGATTCGATATAAGTTTCGAAACTGGACCTGTGATCGAAGAAAAAGGATGCAAGAAAATCAGCAGTAAGAGCTGTTTGAGCAGAACTTCAGAAAATGTAGTACGTTTTGCATCCTTCCAAGTATAACAAACAGTGTCCTGTCTATGGTCCACCGTACAAGCCCAAAAGCTGCTAATAAACCAAACATTCATGGTTGTCAAACTAGCTGAATATCGAGTGTTTAAACATTTTCCTGACCTATCACTTTTGACAATTTGAATTTTTCTAGCACATCCAACATACCCTCCTTATGGTAAAAGCGAGGAAATTCTACAAATTGCCTGTTTGTCAGATCAAAACTGAAACTATGATTGGATTCATTCAGATGACTTGCAAAGGCGGAATCACCCTTGTTGTCCCTGAAATCCTTTTCATGCTCTTTTATTCGTTCCCTAAATTTCCTACCAGTTTGACCACAGTTCTCAAGCCCACAAGAACATTTTAGTTTATAAACCCCACTTTCATCCTGAACGTTAATTGTTGGTTAATGTTGGATGTGCTAGAAAAATTCGAAATTGTCAAAAGTGATAGGTCAGGAAAATTATTAAATGATGTCATTCCTCAAAATATTTCACCATCATTGGGTTCTTTCTTGTTTGGTTCCGCCTCTCCATAATGATACTGTTTGTGCTCCTTTCACTTTGTAAGCCTTGAGCGACATTGGTTGGTCCTCCCCGCCCCTTTCACTTCCTTGAGCCAATAGGATCCAATCTCCTCTCACTCGATCCTACATAAGATATGCTTTCTGTTATGTACTTTCAGTTCATGTTTGTTACTGATGACCTAACCGTCGAAATCGATTTAACAGTGTAACTCTTTACTTTCGTGGAAATATAGACAACGTTCTATCCTACTCCGTTTTTATTTGAAATGGGTTTTCACAAATTCGTCGCGAGTGACTTGGTTCGTATCGAGTGTTTGGGCAAATGAAAGGACGTTTTTGGCAATTTCTTCCACATCGCATGGACTGCTTTTAGTTGATTTGGGAACCCGCTACTTGCATGACTCCACCGCAAACGAGTTCACTTAGTTAGAAGCTATTACATTCTGATTTACTTGCGAAGTATTTACGACGAAATCGTTTCGACGTGGAGAATGGGTTCATTATTCGGTCAGCTCCAAAACAGACCGCGGCAAAACGAATGTCATTTCTTCATTAGATGGGCAAGGAAGTGGAAGATTAAAATGAACGGGGCAAATTCAATACATTAGACTTTACCTACAAAAAGGTTAAATACATAGCTGCCATATTGGACGGAAAGACCATCCCTTACTCTAACCTAGCAAAGTACCTTGGGATGGCGCTTGATTCCAAATTGAAATGGAAAGAGCAGATATTAGGTATCGAAAAATGTACTGGCTTAAAGGGCAGACACTCTCAGCTGTCAACTTCAATTAAACTTATGTTGTGCAAGTAGGTCCTAAAACCGTACGGACCTATGGTGTGCAGTTGTGTACCATCAAGATTCTTCACACATTCCGGAACGAATTTAGAAACATCGTGTTGGTACATTCGGAACGACAACCTTCATAACAATTTGAAGATCGCGAGCGTCGCTGTCACAATAAGAAAATTCGCCGTTAAACACTCAGGACTGCTAAGCAGCCACGTCAATGCAGAGGCCGTCCATCCTCTCGACGTTGACAACCTTTTCGAAGACTAAAGAGAAAAAAGCCGTTCGAACTTACACTTAACGTACAAAGTAACTTATCGCGAGTGAAGTGCGAACTAACAATTATTAGAAAAAAAGAAACTCCTGTTATGTACAAGAGGACTACGTTATAAATTATGATACTAGAAGGTAAGTTACTAATAAGTTATTGAAACTCACTTGATTGTAATTTAAATAGATTTTTTTAAAAATTCGTCACTATACAGACCACTGATTTGTCTGTCTGTCTAACTAAACGTGCAAGTACAGTTGTAAGTACAGTTCCTACTCTTATACCATTCTGGAATGCCAAAAATAGTGGATCAAGTTATCTCATTCCGTTATTTGAACTTCCATCTCAATCAATCTTTAAAACTACCCTTCCACAGGCAATGTTGTTCAGATAATGATTTTCAACTCTTGACTGTTTACTCCTCGGGGTTGATGCCGAAATTCCAGAGATAAAACCCCGTCCAATATTTAAGTGTTTGAAGCCGATTTTCGTAAACTTTGGTCCCGTAGTTCGGAAGGAAATTTTATAAAAGTTTACTTGCCTGAAACGTAAACAATTGAATTCTAAAGAAGGGGTTATGAAAAGTTGTTGATCGATCATAAATATTTATTTTCAAAAACCACCTAAATTATTTCAAAATCTAAATAGTTACATTTTATACGAGAACGAGAAGATCAGGAACTAACAAAATGATTCATTCTAATGTTTTTCTGTAAATTTTGCCCTATAAACTTTTAGAATAGGAATAAAAACAGAATATCGTACCTAATATTTCAAATAGTTTTTATTTGTTCCCTACAATTAGGGGATGGAATTGGCAGGGCGATTCAAAAATTCAAGGTAGTTCTCACATATCTACCGGAATAGAACATTTTGAGAAGAAATTTCTATTTGACTATTAACTCGAGTATTTGAAGTTAGCACAAGGTTAATTCGTCCGCAAAATGAGGTGTAGCATAACTGGGGCGGTAGAAACAACCCAGCAAATTTGCGGAAAGTTGGGAATTTTTGCAAGCCCCCCCCCCCCCCCCCCGATTTCGGTACCAGTAGACTGGACTAATAACCGAGTTCGTATTTGATAAACCGTATTAGTGTAGTTAGGTGGCTCATTAAGAATTTCAACTCGCTCCATTGACTAAATTAACAAAAAATCTGTTCAACATTTACTCACGATGTTTCACCATAAACTCGGAATATGAACACAATCATCATCATACCTGCAACAAACAAATACAATTAGAATAAGATTGAGTCAACTGACAAGAATCAAAAGACATCAATAATGCAGTATGAATGTTAGATAAAATTTTCCTCATTCATCTCACCGTGTTGGTGATGAATTGTTTTTCTAGGTAAAAAATTGTTAACCAAGCCCTTTTATGCTGACTTATCCAGAAATTATCGTACCAGTTAAGACGGTTAAATTCACTTATGAGAATCGATAAATGATAAATATAAATGCTAAATTCAACAAATTTCTTAACTCGAGATATCAAGGACCGATAATAATATTTACTGACGGTTCTAAAGCTGGAAATTCTGTGGGAATCCTCAAGCTACCTATTACAACATCCAGGTTCAATGCAGAAGTAGTAGCCATAAAAAAGCCGTAGAAAGTATTGTTGACTATGTACAAATGGCGGGACATTTTTGATTTGCACGGACTCACTCAGTACGATACAGCTTCTCAAAACAAGCAGCATAAAAAGAGTGAAAAACAACTTGATTGGGCGAATACTTAACCTCCTGAAAATATGCGAAGAACAAAATAAGAATACAGTACTGGTATGGATGAAAGCACACGCGGGATTATAACGCAAATGAAAGGGTTGATCAATTGGCAAAACAAGGATCGGAAAAAGGAACGCTATTGAACATCCCGGTCATGGCAGAAGATTTGGTTCAACTAATCAACAAAAAATACAGAGAACAATGGATAGATGAATACATTCACTCACACAACGGCGACTCATACAAAAAAATTCAACCATTCCCACCAAAAACACCATGGTTCATAAAAAAAGAAGTCAACAAAAGCCTAGGAAGAACGATATTTAGATTGAGAGTTGATTGTGGAGTGTGTGATGAATATTTGTACCAAATCCATCAACTGGAAACACCCCAATGCCGAAAATGTGGACATCCTCACGGAACCTTGGAGCACATCATAATGCAATGTGAAGAACTAAATGCAAACCGGTTGGAGTTTTTTGGTGCAGTGAGAAGAAAAACTACAATCATTTTGAATTACAATTATATTTTAGCTTCTAAAAACCTATTTATTTATAGAGAACTATATAAGTTTTTAAATGAGTGCAACATAAAAATATAATGTAGTATATTATGTATATTTAGTATATCACGTGGCTGCATACAAATTTGTAATGCCAAATAAATTCATTTAAAAAAAATTGTTAACAAAGACAGTTATGGAAAACGTACTTGTTCATAAAGTACAAACATACCTTGCTATTCAAATCAATTGTTTGTTCTACACCTGCATTGATTAACTGGAACATCTTAATTAAATTTGAGTAATGTTTCCAGCTTAATAACTGTTTGATGTCAGTTATTTCCGGTTGTCAGTTTTGAAGTTTTTAGTTGATAAAATTTAATTCAGTAACATTTTCCTGAAAAAACGCTGCGAATTCTTCCACTGGGGTTTATTATTCAATTGGCTTGCGTTCATGATTTGAATTTCTACTAAGCTTTGAAGTGTGCGTGTTTCACAGGTGATAGAGCGATTATTGAATTTCAGGAGGCACACGAATATGATCAACTAATCGATCCAAATAGGTATTTTGGTTGAGAACAGATTTACATGCTCTATGCACATCTCCTGAAATTCAATAATCCCTCTATCGCCTGTGAAACACGCACACTCCTAAGCTTAGTAGAAATTCAAATCATGAATCATTGAACAATAAACCCCAGTGAGAGAATTCGCAAAGTTTTTTTAATGGTCATCAGAATGCTTCAACCCGTGTATCAGCTACAAAGCCTTTTAGGAGTTCACTCCAGTATCCACATTACTATATCACTACGTCACTAGGTTACCGATATCAAAACATAAACAATCATAAACCAAAATAACGCAAATGTTGGCACCATAATTCGGGCCATATAACGCGATTGGTTTGACGTACGAACTTGGGGAGGGGCTCATTCGATTCCTCGTGGAAAGTTCTTCAAAAAGAGTCCAAATTTATTCCGCTTCAACTTTTTTTTAGGTTTTTACTGATTTTACAAAACTTTGACAACCCTTAAAGGACAATTTAAATTGAGTGAGAGTGCTGGATAGAGAATTTGGGCGTTGTCGGACCAATATTGATTTTTCTTGAAAATTTCAGATATTTTGCTCCAGCCGTTAGGGAGAAATCGTTCGTACGGCGGACGGACGGAAAAATATCTATTGCAGATGGATTCTACATCCTTTGGAATTTAAACCATGAAATTTTCAGGGGGGGGGGGGGGGGTTAGAAATTTTTTTTTCAAGAGCGATTACAATGGTTTATTATTGAATAATAAACCAATAAAACACAGGTAACAGTCTAGTCCACTAGTACCATGCGGACATCAATTGAAAGATGATCGCAACGCATGCGGGAAAGCGATTACTTGCAATACAACGCTCTCACTTCTCATCCAGTCTGTATTTTCTCTCCGTTCTCGTATGATGAACAGTATTTCATTTATCTCCATGTAGATGAGAGCCGTGATCCGTTCAAAACCGTGTTGATCCAATCGATTCATTCTGTAAACATATTCCCAATAATCCAAAATCGTGCCCCCCCGCCACGAACTGTTACAACAGTTCTAATCTGAAATTGGCTAATCTTTCCCGCTAAGTGTTTACTCTCCCATGTCGAGGAGGAGGTGAGAAGGTGCTTCGCGATACTTTAGGGAAACGAAAAAAGTTCGGAGCCCGAACAAAAAACAAGTTATGCTCTCAGGTGGAAGACTAACCTTCCCTTTTAGGTAATGACCATCTCTGCCGTGTTCTTACGAACATCCGCTCTCTCTCCGTTTTATCTGCTAACGTAGATCCACGCGTTTTCCAACCTCTCACCCCAACGAACATATTTGCTGTTCCCAACAATAAAGATGATGGGTCTTTTCTCTTTTCCACTCCCACGTAGAATCGTACGTAAGAACGGGTGAAATGTCCTTATCATTCTTATCTCTATCACCGTTTTATCAGAATTTCAGAAAAAAACGTACTTGAAAGAAATGCACGCATTACAGAACATCCATACATCGTCGGGTTCCGAGTAAAAGTGACCAAGTAACATTTTTTTCAAAATGAGCTTTTTTTGTCATTCCGGTACTAAGGAACGTTGTCTACTGTGTGTTGTTGCTAAGAACGTTATCTTCAAACTGATGTGCAAGAAATACTTGAAAATAAATTTTACCTGCCTGACCCAAAGAGTTTTATGTGACCAAATGGCATTTGAACTCAACCACAAAACACGAGATGGATTATAAATGTACTCTCGCTGGTGCATGTGAATGTTATCAATTGCCATTTGATCACTTTTACTGTGTAAGATTTGTAAGATTGCATAGTGGGCAGGTGAAAATGACCAATTACAGTGATAGGTAATGGATAACCTTTTCTAACAGAAATAGGTCTATCATTGTTATTAGATGCTTGGCAACACGATAAATTAACGAAAAAACTATTCAATCCCTCAATTTCATGTAACTATGCGACAGATTTTCGAAGATTTGAATTGACCAAATGAGTAAAGCTTGAAACTCCAGGCAGGTAAAAATGATCAAATAGAGTTTTCCGGAAAACAGCTCTTATTTAATCTGAAGTGAATTTTGAAGCACGATATCATAGGCGGGCACTAGCTAACTACCTACATGATAAAGAAAAATCGAAAGATAGTCGGATGAGACATCACACAACCAGTTTTCGTAAGAAGAAAATAGGTGAAACTTCAGATCGCTCCCCTGTAAAATTTTGCAAATGTTACTTGGTCACTTTTACTCGGAACCCCACGATATTTGGTTTGTGATAGCATATATTCATTATCTTCGATTCGCTGGATCCAACAAAATCACAGTGAATAATTAGTTGATGTGATAATCAAGTGACGGGAAGAAATACAATACCTAGAATTAAAATCAGATGACAATAGTGAACAGGATCCAGATCCTCCACCTCCAAAAAGTCTTTCCTGCTCTTACAAATTTTGAAAAACTAATAGCTCATCCCAGTCAAATTAAACTAACATGTTGTGAGATCTAATAAATAAACAACGCAACCAAAGACTGAAACTTCCAGAAATCTAACATCAATGCAAAAAGTAGACTGAGGAGGATGGTACTTCAATGAGTGATGTTGAGCTGCAATATTAATGTAAAGTATACAAGGAATGGCAAGATTGATGACTGTGATAGCACATAAGAAACAATTTAGATTTAGTTGATTACTTTGCTGATGGATTATGCTGCAACATGAACATATAAATATACATACCTAACTAGCGGGGACGATGTTTATGATAAGAAATAAAATTTTTTTTAATCACGTCGATGACGATGCAAACAAAATATATGTCATGAGAATATACAATACCAGAAAGACCGATGTTTATGATAAAAATTAAGAAAAACCAGCTGAAGAAGCCTACGATTTATGGGCGAAACGTACAACAATAAACATGATTAAAGACTGAAGGGCTTCGACAACTTTATTCGCGTGCGAAAAATGGTCACACCATACCCCACCAACTCAACTAATTTGATTTCTGGAATATGCGTTTTCTAAAACGTAAACCAATAACTTTTGCAAGGGTACCAACCCCCTCAAAGCTTCATGAAGCACCCCCCCCCCCCCCAACTGAGAACTAGCCCCCCAAAACAAAAATGTAAAAAATTCTCGTAAGTACCCCTTATTTAATCTTATATGGGTGTTGAAAAAATTCAAAAATTATACATTTTCATATAGAAAAACAAACCAAATTTAAATTAATTACTAGGTTCATTATTATTTACGTTCTATCTAGTGATGTAGGTAATATATTTTCGAATTTCGTCACGTTAAACACTGTTTAAATCAACTTTACCCCCCCCCCCCCAACAATTTTTGGAACCCCACCCCCCTTCCCCTGTGGGCATCCCTGACTTTTGAGAGGGAGGAGTGGGTGTTAAAAATGTGTATTTCGTTGTCGATTACAAAGGTTTGTAATTGAAAATAATATAGGTACCGAGATAAGCGAAAACATGAACAACGCGCTCCTGATCATTACGTCTTATCAAACAAACGTGCTGAAATATAAAGGGCTCTTTATGGCACCTAGAGTGGACAAAACAAGAGGTGCTCAGTTTAGATAATGTACCTCTGGCCACGTCTAATATACATAGATCAGTAATTTACATAGATGGTTATTCTAATACAGGAATAATGAAAATCTTTATTGTTATATGCAGTTTTTTCCCGGTATATCTAACAAAATAATCTTCTCCTGCCCGAATGAACTTCCCGCTCCATCGGACGGTCAGAGAAACGAAATGCTCGGAGGGATCTTCACAGTGAAATAATCTCGACGCGGGTCCGGTCACGGCTTAGGTATAAAGGGGTCGAGATGGGAGAGGATTTGAACATTTTGGTGAAAGCGAACGACCCATACCAGTGACCTCCTGAGAAGTCGGTCGGTCGGAGGTGGTCACCGACGCCGATAATTCACTTGATTCCACTCGTGATATATATAAGGTTCGCTTGCACTGTTAGTTCGGAACAGTTCTGAGCGGAACACCAAAAGCATCGAATTCGGAATTTTTTGGTTGCTGTTCAGACAGCCATGACAGACCTGTATTGAACTATTTCGAACAGTGCGGGATTTTGGCCGGAACTTCTCGTCCTGCTCATGTGAACTATTAAATAGTAAATTTTACATCTACCATAGTTGTGGTAAGTGTGACTATATTCATATCTGGGTTACTTGTATCATTAACTGAATTCATTTTGTCTCATGTCATTGCTGACGACGTGACACGTGGATCGCATCGGACCTCCCATTCAGGGGACAGGTTGTCCGAGCGAGCTGGGGCGTCAGTCCTCTAGCTGTTTACTTTCAGTGGGAGTACTGATTGCCACGGTTCGAATCCGGCTGGCACCAATGATTAGGGCCAAAATCCTATCTGTATACCTGTCCTGTCGTTAGACATTTCACCTCTGATCACGATATCACGTGAATCCAAAACGCTCCCAACCCAGGGGCGTGAGGCAATGGGAAGCCACGTGCGAAATCGTCAGACCTAGTACCGATCCTCTCTGGAGGACGGCTGGCGACGTCCGCGACACCTCCGAGTAGTCGGACGAAAATCCAAAATGAAATTCCTTGTTTACTCTCTCTAGTTGCGGTAAGTGGAGCCTTCATCATTAACAAGTCAGTTTTATTCATCAAATCAATCAATCATTCACCAATCTGTTTGTGTTAACGTTATTTCTGTTGCGAGTGTTCTGAATTTTCAATCTCTCCTGGATTGGAATGGGACGGATTTTTGAGTGGCTTCGAGGGATTTAATAAAAAGAACTCATTCTCCGTTCTGAGCTAAGTACCAGTTCCGAAATTTCAATACCCACTTAAAAATATGAACAAAATTTGTGTTATGCATCGGAAAACAAAATTATTCATGTGGGATTTGTGATATCCATTAATTTTTAGCCATTGACTATAGGCAGCCATACGGGGACTACGATTTCTACAGAGAGATAATTGGTATAAGAAAGTAAGAATTTATTACGGATCGAATTATCATGTACATTTATAAATTATTAAATAAAAATAAAGAACCAAAAAGTAATAGGAAAAAAACTCGTCGCTGAGGGCCTCAGCGGGGGCTTCGCCCCCTGCACCCCCCAGCTGCTGTTCACTTACCAAGTTAGGCTTCAAAGCCTAACGGCTAAAATGTGATGTACCTGACCCTTCAGGTTTTTCCCCTTACCGTAGTATATAAGATACATCTTCCTTCGCTGTCATGAACTCGTTGAATATTGCGAACTCGTTTGCGGAGATCTCCGAAAACCCAATGTTGAAACCTGAAGCTCAACAAATCGTACAAACTGGAAACGTTAAAGAAAGTTAGCACCAATTACGGCGACCGAATATTAGTATCAAGCAATACTTTCAACTGTTTCTTGTCTGTACGATACGCAAAAATGGATGTTGGAACGATGAATGATTTGAATTCGAAACAAAAGTTATTTTTCGAAGTAGTTGAATCTAATAAAGAGCCCTAACATGTGTATTTTTGTGAGACCAAGAATTTCGTATAAATCAACAATAAAAGATGCCGTCAGGAAAGAATGAAGGGGATAATCGTAGGAGGAAAGAGTGCACCGTTTGTAATGAATCTACCGACACTTGTAATTGGGCAATTAATTATAATTAATATAATATAATTACAGGCGCTAGCTTTGTGACATCATTTGGTCTCACTTTCCGGAGCGGGGTCCAATCGCTAAAATCTGAAGGGTCAGGTTAAAATTGTTCGTTCATTTGAGATGCGGTAATACAGCCAAAAAGGCATGCTAGTACATCGTACATTTGCTGTAGAAATATGAGCTACGTATTGGAAGACAGGAATTGAATCTTGTTATATAACAAAAATAATATGCAACATTATCACACTTCTTCAAGTTCCCAAACACAGCTCCCCTGTACACCTCTAGATAACACGTCAGATTACATTGTTGGATTGGAACTGGGCCTTAGTCACATAAGATTCTTGACAGACAAGGCGATGTTTGGCCTGTGGGGTAAACTCCTAGCCTTGCCCGGAGTTTGCTTTGAGAGATTGTTGTCCCTCACCCAAAATTTCGCTGGTCCGAAATGCAACTGCACTTTGCAACTGAAGGGCATCCTTTAGGATGCAGATTTAGAAAGTGTGTGGACGTGTAGAGATCTTACCTTGATTAAGGAGGAAAAGTCAGATTTCTTGGATGTCTTTCTCAATAATTTATGCCGGACTGATTTGGAGAGGTCATCTTCGTCTTCCTTTAGTTATCGGCCACTAAATTCTCCCGTTAGACCCCGGCAGCTGATCGGAGAGAGCCGACATCGGGCTGCTGCCTTTGCTCGGTACTTTATATTTCGGAAATGAATTCTCATACGTTTACGAAAAGACTTCTGTGCCAAATGAGGTTTGCGAACCCCTCTTTTTGGCGAGTGATCTTCATGGAATAGTCAATCGCTTCGATAGCTCTGTAAGTTGGCAAATATGCAGTGCTGACAGCCCGGATACGTTATATCACCTCGTCTCTTCCTGCAACGTTTATACCTACGAACGCTTCAAACATTATCAGGCTCCCTTTTTTAATAAAACCCTATTTTGCTCAATTCTACAATGCAACGATGAGAAGGAAGTGGGGAAATTAGTAGGATTTCTGCAGTCTGTCGACGGCATTTACTCTAAACGACGGTTTTTTTTTTCGTCTGGGTTGATTTTGATGTAGTGGGGGTTCTAATCTTTTCTCTCTGAATTCTCTCTTTGCACCTTACACCACTGGCTATTAAGCTAAATTCTTATTGTTCAACTCTAGATCTTTTTCATCTTTTTGTGTGTATTTGATTTTAATTTGAAAATTTAAAGATCTTATTGTTATTATTTTAACTCTTATGATTAGAGATAGAATAGATAAAGTTTATTGTTATTATTATATTGCTATGTATGCCAACTCTTATGAAAAAACTCGTTTTTTCAAACAAAATAAACCATTTATCTGTCTATCTACACCCCTCGGTAACCGCACTTCTTCGATTCCCTTTAAGGACTGATTGTGAATGAATATTTGAGCAGTAGAAAGGTAACCTACCCGTTGGTAGGCAGGAAACAAATCTAATCCGTGATGAGGTACAAATAACACCTCTCCCCTCCCCGAAACCACACTTCCTTCAAGTCCCAGACACATCTTCCCCCTACAACCCTGGAGAACTACACTCAACAACCATAGTTATTCAATGTAATAGTGAAAACATGATCATAGTGGAAATCGCCTTTCAATGAAATCCTTTTTTTAAGAAATCGAGATTACTACACGTTCCTTACAATATAAAAATAAACGTATTGTATTTATGGGCAAGTGAAGCGTCGGGAGATGTTTTATTTTAACCCGAGCGCGGGTTATGCCAATATTTTGGTCAATGTATTTTTTGATCGATCTATTTGAACTCTGATGTACCATTTTATCTCAATACTTGCTCCAGAAACGAAATGTGGGAATGTTGAACTCATTACTATCTTTATCTAATCACTCCGTTTTCCACTTTTGAACTCCAATCTTTATTCGTATGATAAAATGAACAAATAGAATTCCATCGCCTAATGATTTACGGTTTTAACCGGAGAGAACCAGTGAAACGAAATTTTGATGCCGTAATTAATTCTAAATACGAAGTTGAACAAATATTTAGTTTGCATTCGCTACACTCCAGCGGGAATTAAAGTCTACCTTCTCGCTTAGGCGACAATCCGCAGACAAACGTTCATCCCAATCCTTCTTCAGCCAAAATCGCTTTTGATGCTACTTCTCTTTTAAAATGTTCCTTTGCATTACTTGGAAACTTTGGAGGTAATATATTTCATCAATTTTAAACTTTCGTTCTCCTTCAGATTACCTATAACCATTCAGGCAAGAGCACGTTTCTTCTGCAACAGGGTTCAAGTTTCCCGTATTATATCTGTTTGCATGTGATTTGATAACTCCTATTGTGTCCATTTTCTTAGGTGGATCATAATTTTGGAAATCGGGAAGGCACTTCCTCGCCTCGCGAGATTCTTTGTGTTAAGTGAAAAGACTTTGGTGCTGTATGCCTCATCCGTTGTATCTTTGGCAGTACTTTCCTCATTAGACTCATCCTGAAATGTAAGATACTCGTATGGGCTTGACAGGTCAGTGACAAAAGCTTAGCAAGATTAAAAATTATAAAAAATCATCTTCAGAATCTTATTTCCCCACAGCTATGACTTCATTTGTTGAATTCTTGGCCTGATGATCATCTGTATTTACCAAGGTGTTGAATCACCTTTCAGTACTAAATGCAGAATTGTTAACCAGGTTTAAACCTCAATACCAAAACAATATCATTTAGTTCGTCTTTCATTTCATCGACAGAATTCCAATGCATAAAATTATGTTCTGACATAGTTCATCTAGCAACTAAATTCGTCCACCGTCATTCTCAAGCTACTAACAATCTTGGTGGAAGCGCTTGCGGTATGTACTGTCTTGTAATTCTCTGATATTTTGTTGGATCGAATCCAGGTCCAAATGAACAACTCCATCGCCTCGAAATCGGTTGTTACATTTATTACTTGGATCTTCGTTGCTTCTGCTACCATTTTGTCATGAACTGATTACAATCTCTTTCTATTATTCCTAATTTAATTACGCCGTTGTCTACTTTTGATCTACCACTTTTATTCAGATGCTAAAATCAACAATCAGAATTTCGTCGTCTGATGAGTTAGGGTTTTTTTGGGAGAAAAACCAGTGCAAGGAAATTTCGATGGGGAAATTAATTCCAAATAAAATTATCGCAAGAATGAGTATATTTTGTTGAATTCCACTTATATATTCTTTGTTGGTGCATTTTTACGTTAACATATACAAAATCCTTGAACTCCTGCTGTCAGAACATTGCAATAACTTGAATTTCGTATATGGCATGCCACTAGTTGGGCATATCGAGCTTAAAAGATGAGAAAGAAAAAATCCCAAAATACGCAAACATCAAAAATGCAAGGAGAGAAAAAACGCAAGAGAGAGCTGGGGATGCTATTAAAATTAAGATTATCTTCAGGCAAGAGATCTCTGTTTAAAAAAAATTATAAACCGGGAGGAGGTCTTTTCTGGGAGGGGAACTGAGGCCGTTGACTTTAATGTGGCTTCGTGGCGGAAGTGATTCGTGAGTGATGGTCGGGTCTTATAATGATGAACGGAGGTAACGGAATCTTTATCATTGGGGATCGTCCACCTGAAGATGAAAAGAGAAAATGTCATCGATCGTCATCCGAAGAGAGAGATCCTAAAAAATAATTTTTAAAATCCGCCGGTGCCTGCAGAGTCAAAAGTTCGCTACCTTGGCTTAATTCTTGACAAGAGAATGGCTTTTAATGACCACATCACTGCTATACTCCTGACTATACACTGCTATACTCACTTGAACTCCTGTAAGGCGAACACCAGGGATGGGTAAAATCTTAATCATGATTAACATTTTTAAGATTCTTATTCACAAGACCATTTTCCTATGAATATGAATAAGATTAAAATCTTACTCACAGAAAAAGAGTATGATTAAAATCATAATCACGGCGTGTGATTAAGAATAATTTCTAATCACATGAATTTGTGATTAATCACAAGAATCTGTCATTAATAATGGAAATCTGAAATCGCGAAGCCTTAGTAGTTCCTTGGTTACCTCACACCCACCATAGTTTGAAGGGTGGTCATCCTTGCAATACTTAATTATTAATGCACTTGGGAGGGGATTTTCTGCTTTTTGGGCATTCTTTTGTATTGTGCTTACCAGCAGATTTGACACACTTTGATTCCATTTGACAGTACCAATGTGCATGGTTGTAAGGGTGGCACCTTTTACACTGAGGTATGAGCGCTGTGGTCTTTTTGACCTTGATCTTATATAGCTTTTCCAAGTCAGATTCAGAAATTTCCAAACCAATTTCAGAAATTCCCAAGTCAATTACAGAATTTTCCAAATCAATTTCAGAAACCGCTCCCCCCCGGATATTGACCACATTCTGAAATTTAAATGGAAAATTCTGAAATTGAAATGGAAAAGCCTGAAATTGAAATGGAAAATTCTGAAATTGGTTTGGAAATTTCTGAATCTGACTTGGAAAAGCTATATATTTTAGAGATTTTGAACACTTTCGTGACGTGGTTGTGTGTATATGTGAGCTTCATTTCCACAGGTTTCATCTGTTTTGGACGATATTTTTAGGAACTATGTCCGATAGGTTGTAGATGGTATGCTATGAGTTTCATCGCTCGTAGATCAAAATATCTATGGAAATGAAATCTTTGTACACAGAATGGGTTTTTCCCGGGAACCACATTCTTTAAATTCTGTAAATTTGATCTGTTAGCAGTACCCAATAAAGAATTAGTAATTGTGTTTTAAATCCAAAACACATGGACTCAATTGAAACTAAAACTGTACAAGAAGGTCTGAAACCCAAAATCAAAATAAATGGAAATTTCGATTTGCGCGAAAAGTAGTTTCCTTTCCCGAAAGGGGAACCAATGCTTTCGCTATCCACAGGTTGACTTAGAAACAATAGTGATTAGGGCGGCGCAGTGGATATACCTGACCCGCAGGACCGCCAGGTCTTGAAGGAGGGGTAGGTCTAGCCCCTTGTTGACCCAGATCTCAAAACTTTCAGCGTGGTACAGCGGAGTCAATGTCATCACTTTCGGGATTTCAATGTTATTCTCCAAAATGTAATTCTTCATTCTCATTTTGTATTTTAGACATTCTGAACACTTTCGAGACGTGGGTGTGTGTATGTGTGAGCTTCATTTCCACAGGTTTCATCTGTTTTGGACGACATTTTTAGGAACTATGTCCAATAGGTTGTAGATGGTCTGCTATGAGTTTCATCGCTCGTAGATCAAAATATCTATGGAAATGAAATCTTTGTACACAGTATGGGTTTTTTTCCGGGAACCACATTCTTCCAGATTTTCCGACTCCTAGATAAAACTAGGATATTTAGTGCTCGTTCTAAAATTGGGAGGTCGTTATTATTTCATTGTATAACGAGAGATGGGCAAAATCTTAATCATGAATAAGATTACGATTTTTAATCACAGGACTATTTTCCTATGAATATGAATAAGATTCATCACAGTAGGAAAATAGTATGATTAAAATCATTCTCACGGCGTATGATTAAAAATAATTTCTCAATCACAGGAATTTGTGAATAATCAAGGGAATCTGTGATTAATCAGAGAAATCTGAGATTTACTGCTGAAATCTGTGATTAATCACTGAAAATTATGAAAAATCATGGCAATTGGTGGAAATTAATTGCAGGGATACGTGATTAATCTGGTTATGTTAATTAATTGTACATAGCCTATGATTAAGAATAATTTCTTAATCACAGGAATTCGTGATTAATCACAGGAATCTACCATTAATCACAGGAAATATTCCAAAAGCATATCTGCTAGATATGTACGTAGATTCCTGTGATTAAGAAATTATTCCTAATCATACGCTGTGATTGTGATTGTAATCATACTCTTTTTCTGTGATCAAGATATTAATCTTATTCGTATTCATAGGAAAATAGTCCTGTGATTAAAAATCTCAATATTATTCATGATTAAGATTTTGCCCATCCCTGGCGAACACTCCCCATTGACACGAAGCGTCTCATTTCTTTATGATTAATACGGCCGATATGGTAGTACGGCCGCCAGATCTGGGGTGCCGCATCGGACTCACAGATTCGTCGCGTTCAGACATTTCAAAACCGATCTATGTGGGTTATCACCAACGCACAATGGTACATCCAAATCGATAACTTACACAGAGATACCGAAATACCAATGGTAAAAGATGTACTCCCGTATTTTCGATTCCACCAACGTTCCCTCCATCGCTCTATCGCCCTAACGCACTCGCAGTAGGTATCTTGCAAGCAGCTCCTCTAGATCTTAACCTCCTCCTCGTAGATCCTAAGCTCCTCCTAACCGATTTTTAAAAAGGAAGCGCCACACCGACCTTCTCATGCCAGCCCATCAAAACGACCGGAACACATAATGTCCCATTCTCTAGGAGGACTACATTGTTAACAAAATCTACGTAGATTAGATCTGAATACCAGCAATAATTTAATATATATTTTTATTATTCATTTTAATATGGAAGAAAGTCGCTGTTCTTCAACTCCCTCTCACCTGCTGTTTTGGTTAAATTGAAATTTTTATATCAACCGTAATGCTATATTGCAATAAAGTTCTAATAGTTTTTTAAATCCGCCAATTCCAACGCGTGGGTTTATTATTTTTAGAATAATGAGCGATTGATCGTGTCATTGTGGGGTTCGGAGGGTCTCTTTTATGTTCAGGAATTGGGATTATTCGGATCTTCAACCTTTTCAAGTTGATTTTGCTTCCAAAATACTAAAAAACGTTAACATTCGTATTTGGATAATACTACAAAGATTGCAAGGATGGAGCATTGCAACGATAGGTAAGTAAGTGAGTCATTTGCACCACATATTAGCAGGAAAAGCACATGTACAAATAGCCACATACCTACACCTTTCACATACCTACATAGAAAATCATCATAATACAACAAATACCTTTTTTGCCTACAGTCTTAACTCAATCACACAATAATTGGGTACGTTGATCAAAAATCAAGTTCAAATCAAGTACAGTTAACCACGTACGTTCAAACAACATCTTTCAGCTTAATTTAACTTCCTAATGTTCTGGTTCATAGTCAATGATCTTTTCTGAGTATAACATGGGCATTCAACGATTTTTGGGGTTTTTATGGCATATTAAAATATTTTAATCACCGTTTTTAACTGCTATTTCATTAATTGATTGTGCTCAAACCCATTTCCCAAATACATTCCTCCTCTTGGGATGCTTGATTTCTTGTGAAAGAACAGACATTTTCAATCCCAATCCTATGTTGATCTTAAGTGGAGACTGGAGTTTCATGTCTCGTTTTGGAGTCATTCATTTTGATAGTTGCAGTCGTTCCTAATCATTTTCTCTGCGGTACGTCGAAAACAGGACCACAAATGGCAAGGTACTGATAGCAGTACTCACCACTGTTACACCTCCAGTCTTGTGAATTCCAAATATTGCTCCCACCTGATGGTTCATAGCGATTCCCTGTCAAGCCCCAATCTCAACTGTCGAAATACGTTATCAGACGTTCAGCTATGCAAACTAGGCAAATCATCTACTCTCTCAGAGACACGGACGAAATAAAACCGCTAATGGCGCCTGAACTCCGAACGGACCTGCCAACATAACTCGGGTAGCCGCTCGATAAAAACAATTTCCCTCAGACTGCGAAAAAGAGGCATAACCCCTCGGATTAATCGATTGCAAAAGACTAGGCCGCAAAAGAAAGAAAAGCCAGGAACGACTGCTATAAATTTCCCTTCGCTAGTTTTCATCTTAATTGCTGCGGCCGCGGATAATTTATACGTATAACTCTCTCAGCGTAGGCCGGGAGCCCCCGAACGTAAAATATGCATTCTTCCTTCAGACACGTAATGCTGCCGTGAAATATTAAAATGAAGGTGATACCCGGCGTGGGTGCCAGTGATAATCACCAGTTGGCCCGCTCGACCTCCGCGGGGGTCATAAGTTAAAACCTCCTTGATTTACCGGCGCCCATCACATTAGGCCGGAATGAAGACTTATTATTCGTATAGGTATCGGGAACCGCTTCCTACAAGAGTCTCCCACGGGGAGTCAGTCTGCCGGTAATAAATCTCTTCACACACCACCGTTCCTGATAACACATCAACAACTTTTTTCTTTCTCCAAGCGCAAAAGTTCGTTTGTTACAACACCTACCTGTATTTTACTCCCTCATTTGGGATTGGAAGTTCAATTTATGCATCCCATTCTTCAACAGACAGCGGGGCACACTCAACTGAACTTTATCAAGCCCAACATTCCAATCATTTGAGGTTGTAGCAGAGTGGCTCCTTATCAATATTTAGCATTGTCATTTATACAGATAGCTCCAACTTCTAGTTTATGAACCTGATGCACACAATGTTACGTTTGACCAGCTAAGCTTCCATGCAGTCTCTGGACGTTGCCATACACCTTCAAAAGCATTCCATATCTTCTTCAAAGCCTCCTACAGCTCTCTATATTCGGTGAGGTAGCAGATGCTTGACCAATAACGAATCGATTGTTGATATTGTACCAACATGAAGTTATTTCGTTCAGGACGGAGCCCATTTGAATTGATTGAGTTGTATCTGTTGCCGCAGAAAGGCACCTTACCAAAATGCTGTTTCTCAAGAAGAACAGGAAACCTAGCTGGTCAGTTTGTAGGTATTTGTTGGTGATTTCCTTATTTTATTTTATTATTAGGAAGGCTCTCAACCAGAATGTCAGGTTCCTAGAATCACGATGGAGACTGTTATGTTATTTGCTTGTTATTTCTCTGAAAGACACCTTAACAAAGTGCGGCTTCCTGGTACAAACAAGGAAGGGTTTGGCTTATACGGCTAACCAGGGTGGTATCCATCATTCCATTTGTTTGATGTTGTCGCAGAACGGCTCCTCATTAAGATTTAGCATTGTAACTTATACGGAAGGCTTTCCCTTCCCGCTTCTTGAAATCGCTACCCATCTTATTATCTTTTAGCTTCCAGATATCGTCTGGGAGGGGGGTTCCATTACCTTGAAAGGGGTTATTACTCCATTCCGTCATCTCCTTGTTGTAGCTTCCAATAGGGCCCGATCAATCTTGGGTGATGTAAAATTGGATTGATCAATTGGATTGCAGTTCGTCATCTGATTTCGTTTTTTGTTGTTCCTGAGAGATTTGTAACCGGAATTCAACTTAGGGAAGGAAAAGGATAGCTCTCTTTCTTTCATAAAACTCTAGGCCCTGAGGTTATTTTTTAGAATACAGGCTTCCAGGTATTCTCTGGTTGTTATCATAAACCTTCATTTTTTGTCTCAGCAGTCAACTGAAACAGTACAATATTAAGTGAAGTAATCAATATTTTACCTGAAATGAGTATCAACAGAGAAAAACATCGTCCGGTCAGCATTTTAAGATGGTCTTTCGAATCATTTGTTGTTGTCTTAGAGTGACATCTCATCAAAATGCAACTTCCTTCTACAAACAGGAGACAATTTTGCTCATCCAGCTGACCGGCAGGGAGTCCGTCATACCATTCGTTTGTTGTTGTCTCAGGAAAGCTGCATAACAAATTCCAGGTTCCTAATATCAGGATAAAGCCCATCATATCATTCGTTCGTTATTTTAACGGAGTGACAACTTAGCAATCACTGCTCCCTGGTATGAACAGGATAGAATTTCGTTTATCCGGGTGATAAGGATGCAGCATTATTCCATTCGTTTCTTTTCGTCTCTGATAGGCTCCTTACGAAAATCCAAGCATCAGGATGGAGCCTATAGTTCGATTAGTTCGTTATTGTTCCAAAGTTACACCATATCAAAATGTTTCTAGCATGAGAGGGAGGGATTCTGGGCTCACCCAATGACTATAATGCAGCCCATCATTCCATTCGTTTGATTTTTCTCAAAAAGGCTTCTTACGAAAATCCTATCATCAGGATAGAGCTTACCATGTTCGGTATTGTCTCAAAATGACTCCTCATCAAATTACAGCTTCATAGTACAAACATGAGAGAAGTTCTCTCCCTGCTGATCATGACAAAGCCCGTCACTCCATTTGTAGAAAAGTTCACTATCGCATTTGATCAGGATCATGCCTATCATTAGATTCGTATATATTTTCCTGCAAGGTTCCGCATAAATTCTCACCTTATTACAGTGAACAGAAAAGAACTTTACTCGGCGTATGTCAATCTCTGCCAAACCTCCCAAAACGTCCCTTGCCTATTTCGGCCGACTTTCACAGTGAACACAGCCCAAAAACTGGTTGCCATAAAATCCTCAAACTATCTGGGATTCCGTTGATTTGTGATTGGCCACAAAGTACAATTATCGCATCGTATAATTGAATAGTGGTTTATTAATCAATCGTGACTACGAGAGAATCTCGATGAAAAGATAACAAAACGAAGTCCACGCTGTAACGGAGAAAATGGTTGGGTCCATATAATGGTGCTACAGAGCAAAAAATTAATTTAAAATCGGCAGCCGGCGGTAGCTGTTTGCTGGAGGTCTAGAGGGAAAAGTTATAATTGGGTGGGAAATAGTCGCTGATGTAAGCGCACACCGCAGCCGTGTTTGCAGTTGAGATGGTATCTTCTCAATAACCTGAGCGCTTCTGTCGCGGATAAGCTGTGAATCCCCTCTAAGGGGAGCCTGATCTATTTCAACAAATTAACGTCATTATATACGAAGTTCGTTAGGATTAATTCCATCTCTCGCCACTCTCCGTGTAATTCGCTCTAGCAACAAGGTGCCGCTTACAGTCTACGTGCTTTCATTCGTCACGAAGTGGAGATAAGAAGACGGTGATACTTTCCGACAACTTTCACAAATTGGTTCGGTTAAAATCCCAGTTGCGTCGTGTGGATCTCACAGGGGCTGTTTTATCAACAATCCATAACCCTAATTCAAACAGATCATTTTTGTACGAAATCGAAGATTTGATTGTAGATTTCATTCTAACGGGTTTCACCATTGTAATCCACGGCTGTACCGTTATCATTAAACGTCAATCCATACGCATCCATGAAACATCGATTTCAAGTTAGAAAGTTTATTAAGACTATTTCAAGGAGGCATTTTCCCACAAAATGAGAGTGATAACGAGTCGATAGCGATAATTTAACCATACCATAATTTCTCCAGCAACCTTGGTTGAAAAACATCCGCAGAAATTCACCCAGAACAAATTATCGCGATTGCTGAAACTAAGGGCGACATCCAAAACAACCTCTTCAAAAAATAATAAACCCGTGTGTTGGAATTAGCAGCGTTTCTTCTTTTTTTTTAATCTTTGATTTATTTTTTATTATACAAGGTGTCCCACAAGTTGCCCCCCCCCCCCCCTCCTAAAATCGTCCAAATGGGACAAAAAAAAAAACAAATATTTTGTTTAATCTTTATAAATTTTTTTTTGCAATATTATATTTGCACACACCGTGCAACAGCTCAACCATGCGCAAGTGACACAAACATTCTTATTTTGAAAGGGAACCCAAATTTTTTGTTGCAGATTTGGATTCATGAAATTTTATCCCTCAACCAATTTTATTGATTGCGCGCAACCGGTTCAGCGGATTGAGAGCGCAACCCCAAATTTTTCAAATAGTCGATGGTGGTGACGTCTACAGTGTGGCACATGAATTTCCATTGTTTTTTTGACCCTGATTCACGTGATGTATCCGTTTCTTGATTCGACTCCATTTTTGCGGAGTAATGACCGAAATTAATTTATTTCGTGTTCAAAATCGTAATTTGTGCCGAATTTCAACACTCAGATTAAGATGGTTTTTCACTTGATCACTGAAGATCAATCTCCTATTTTCACAATTTTTAACCAGACCTTGAAAATTGATTCTCGTAAAAATCTAAAAACAGGCGCCTAAAATTTAAAAAACGGACTGGAAATAAACAAACTTCAGTCATTAAGTATTCTGCGAAAATTAAGCCCAATCAAGACACGGATAGCATCACGTGAATCAGTGTTAAAAAACAATGAAAATTCATGTGCCACGCTTTAATGTTCACCGTCATTTGACAAGTTTGGGGTTGCGCAACTTTGCGTATTCACTAAACCGATTGCGCGTAATAAACAAAATTGGTTGAGGGATCAAATTTTCATGAAATTTTTGGGTGGAATAGGAATTTTCAATAAAACAATTAGAGTTTCCATTTAAAATAAGGAAGTTAGTGTGTCACTTACGGATGGTTGCGTAGCTACGCGGGGTGCACAAATATGATATTTAAGATCGTTGCAAAACAATATGAAGATTAAAAAAAGAAATGTTTGTTTTCTCCCATTTAGACGATTTTAGGGGGGAGGGGGGTAACTTCTAGGGCACTCTGTATGTATATTTCTAGTTAACCATCTCTCGAGAGAATCAGTAATGAGCGTTAGTGGAAAATGTTGGATCCAAAAAGTATAGTTACAATATTTTTACTTATTTTACTTTTTACTTGGACGATTTTAGGAGGGGGGGATAACTCGTGGGACACCCTCTATAGGTGTTTAACCATATAATTTTTTATTCAAAGACACAATGCATTCAGCTTTTTGTATAGTTTTTTCTTACTGACTAAAGAGGATTGCGGGAATAATCCGAAGCGGGAGATCTTTGATAATCAGTTTCTCAGTGCGGTACCCAACCCATTTGTCAACACAATTTGCAAGAAAGGCCGACTATATTGTTCCACTTCGAATCAATTGTCTCCTCCGAAATTCAATTCCGTTATCCCAACGTTGCCTCAGATCATGAGTCATGTAGTTTGACAACGCGAAACGGGCGGTATTGTGCATTCGGGGAGCGAGTCGGACGAACCGGCTCTAATTTAAATTCCAAGCGGGCGACAGAAGCTGGAAACGGTGACGTGGGCCCACGAACGAAAGGATCGAAGCACGTGCGAGTTGAACGAGAATACGTAGAGGCACCACCGAGCTGATAACCATGATATTCATCTAAAGTCTTCAGTGCGATGTTCCCGCCGTGCACCAACAACCACTGAGGAACAATTAAATCTAGTAGTTGTCTCTTAACTATTCATTTATTATTCTGCACACCCATTTGACTGTGTCTTATAAAACTTCCAGCCAAGCAGCATGATCGTTTGAGCCAATTTATTACATTTTTATTCTAATGTTTTCCCATTATCCGCCTTTGGAAATGTTCAACAAAAATGGTTTACAATCCACTTATAGCTAGTCATTTTGTCGTTACAAAGCATGTTAAGTTCAAAATTTACAAAATCCGCAGTAGGGGTCATAAACAGTCTTGAACGAATTTAAAAAAATCCCTTTTTTTCGCAAACGGACTTACTATTTAATATAGTTTATTCAAGTTACCTACAACGTCCTAATCCTTTAGTAATAATACGCTGACGCAGCAGCAACCTGTATAAAAGCCTGCTGCTCTCAGCCTCTTCAGTATTTGCCCTTACCCCCACAAGTCCACATCTGGCGCAGTGCATCTATCTTTTGTTGAAGCATATAAAGTGTTTTTAGAGAGGCAAACTCCATTCACACTTATTTAATTTTTATATTATGTAAAATACCAATACAACAGGACAATTGTGAAATAGTTCACCAGGGGTCTATTTGTACTCAACGATTGGACTTGTCTCTCTGGGACAGGGGATGAGGGACACCGAGATGCTCTGAAGGCTGCTTTATGAGTCTGGTACCCTTCATCCCGTATTTGATTTCCAATTGTTGCTCATTATTCTTGAGTTTTTTCGTTTCTTTAGTCTGACTAGTTTGGTGATTTTTATGCTCGCAGCTCTTAAATAAAGAAATATATTACATCAATCTTTAAAGTAATTTATTAGTTGGAGAAGTATATCGGAATCTGTGGTCAAACTAGTGTTTATGTTTCTATGTGAAAACCTACATTCATTAAAGAAATCAATCATTAAAATAGCGAAAGGAATGGGCGAGCAACATCGCACCATTCCATGGTGTTATCTCTACTGCAATATCCGACGGTTAGAATGAGAGCTTTCAAACCACCCCGCTCACGCTGCTTGTTGCTTTAGGGTTTACTCCCGTGGCCCACTCTGGATGTCAATCAAGTCGCCACCCTCGACAAGCCTTCCATGTTCTGATGCTTAAACCATCATATGACGACGACCCATCACTCCGACATAAGTAATTTAGAATGTTTCTTCCGTGTAGTACATGCTATTCTAATCTCAGTTGCCATGGACAATTACAGTGCTGCTTTACTTCAGACAGTCAGCAATAATAGGAAGAAAGTTTCAGATCATAGACCCCCTTCATTTCTACAGGTACCATAATGTCTCAACGGATGGAAACCCACAATTGTGTATTGCCTTGTTTATTAGTTTTTAGGACGTTCCTCTGAAGCAAGGCTTCGTCAATTGAGGGACGCCTATTAGAATCGATCGAGGGGCTGTGGGGCAACCCAAACTTGAGAAAAAAATAACTGGATACAAATCCTTTCAGACCATCCCAAGACCGAATCCGTGAACCAAGCGATAGGAGTCTGTGAGTATGTGTATGTGTGACAAACTTTTTCATCGCTGCCGATTTTCATTATTATCTTTATCTTTTCAGATGCAAATTTTTCTCTCGTTGTGCAGAACAAACGCCGAAAATTTCGAATTTCACAACAGAAGAGAGGATTGCCGAAGGTAAAAACGTATTTTTCATCAACAAATTTGATCGACGATATTCAATATCACAATTCTCATCTAATTTTCATTATTTTTATTAAGTTCGATCCCAATGTTAGTCTGGTTGTCCAACAAACCCAAAATGTTGTTTTTGCTGACGGTAGGGGGAATGGAGGGGGTAACAGTCAGTCAATGCAGGCGCTCACAGATACACTCGTCTTCGAGGTATGTACAACTTGTTGGATAATCCAATAATATTTTCAAAAGGAGATTGAATTGAGAAGGGGAAGGTTAAATGGATGACGATGTAGTAACGAGCTAGGGCGATGCCTATTAGCTAACAATACGCAGGGAAAAAACTCACCGTCGGAAGATGGCTCTGGAATGAGAAGGATACGTTCCGTTTAGTCGGATTCCCTTCCCTAGTACCTACTTGCTGTAGGTGTTGATGGGTGTTGACAATGTTCACTATTTTCATATGTTTTTCAGCCAATGAGCCCACATTACATATCAGATATCCCACAGAAGCTACCGTTCAATTTTCAACTTTCTAGGTTGATTATTTTTGAAAATAGCTACTAGAGGGAAGAGTAAGGACATGGGACGACAATACCTTCAATGTACTGTTTCATGGACTCGACGTAGAAATTTACTTTTGTAACAACTGAAATTCAAGAAAACGCTGCAAATTCTTTCACTGGGGTTTATTATTCAATTTGCTTGCGTTCATGATTTGAATTTCTACTAAGCTTTGGAGTGTGCGTGTTTCACAGGTGATAGAGCGATTATTGAATTTCAGGAGATATGCATAGAGCACGTAAATCTGTTCTCAACCTAAATACCTATTTGGATAGATCAGTTGATCATATTTGTGTGCCTCCTGAAATTCAATAATCGCTCTATCACTTGTGAAACACGGACACCCTAAAGCTTAGTAGAAATTTAAATCATGAACGCAAGCCAATTGAATAATGAACCCCAGTGAAAGAATTCGCAGCGTTTTTTTTTATGGTTATCAGAATGCTTCAACCCGTGTATCGGCTATAAAGCCTTTTAGGAGTTCTCTCCAGTACCCACAGTACTACATCACTACATCACTACGACACTACTTTACTGATATCAAAACAAAAACAACAATAAACCGAAATAACGCGAATGTTGGCACCATAAATTGGGCCATACATCGGGAATGGTTTGACCTACGGACCTGGGGAGGGCTCATTCGATTCCTCGTGGAGTGTTCTTCAAAAGGAGTACAAATTTAGACCGCCTTGACTTTTTTAGGGATTTTACAAAACTTTGACAACCCTTAAAGGGCTTAATGTTGACATGGGTTCCACAAATTTCGTCGCGAATGATTTAGTGCGTAACTCAACGAGAAATTCAATGAGATTAAAAATTTTTACTATGTCCAAGCAGATTCACAATCGTGTTGACATCCTTTTTTTCTTTGAAAGTTCTAGACCTTAAGGAGAGCGAACGGACGAACCTAAAGCGGTCCGGGTAGGTTCATTCGATTCTTTGAAGTCACGTCTATCAATAACAAACATAAAAACAAAAGTATAAATTCGAAATTTTCAGATTATCGGAATTGCAACTCTTCGATTCGACCCTTTAGGATTGACTGAGATTGATGCCAAGAATTCAGTCCCAACTGGGCTAAAATGTGAATTTCGACCCTGTTTTATTAACTTTGCTTCATTAGTTTCGGAGAAAACCCGGACGGGAGCATTGGAAGGGCAGTTTCTTTTTAATTTAATTTTCGGATTCTTCACATCTTGTAACATAAAACAACAAATTTTGAGGGAGGGTTTGTCTTCATCGATTACAAACGTTCATTCTTGAAAATAATGAATCAATTAGGAAGTGATGCTGCAGCACTCGTAGTTCAATCTACGTTCTGCTTCGTAAGTACTATCAAATCCACTTCATAATCAATTTCTCGGCCTATAGTCAACACAGGTGGCGGTTACCGAATCACGTAATTTCTACGGTAGGAAGGCCTGGGAAATTGCAATCATAACCGCTTATAAAGTGTTCAAAGGCGTAGCACCAATCCTCCTTTCACACTAGGCTCAGAACACCTTCCTGTTTCAATAGGTTTCTTTCTCTGCGGCCCACCGATCCGTGCAATGAGCTTCTTCTGGAGAGGAAAGGGAGCCAACATCCTCGAGAGAGGCGAATTCCCTTTGGCAACAAACAAGGTGGTTATCGATTCTCACGTTGAAGCTAATAGGAAACAATCTATTTCTCGCTTCGCCCAACCGATGACGTTTACCATCTCGGCTGAACGATTTATTTTCCGCATTTCCTTTGTGGCCCCTGGGAGCGTGTAACATAATTTTGTTTTTACCGGATTCGTCAGCTGGGCGTTCTCGGTGTTTGTGCCTCTGTTTAGAAAAACCTCGACAACTTTTAAATTTCTTTTGTAATGAAATTTATCGAATCACCGTTTTTTCTTCAGTCACAAACTTGACGCATCATTCGTGATGTGAACAGTGTTCACTGAACACGTCTTAATGATGTAACGGATTAAACTGTTCAGGATCAATCGTAGGAGCCAGTTGTAGGAACTGATACTCGGATCGTTCAAAATACAGCCGAACAATATGAAAGCAGTATAGCCTCCTCCCCGAACCTATTAAGCCCCATTTAAGCAGTTTTTTTCATCATTACTCCTACCCTGGCTCATTCTCAACTTCTGTTCACTTCCTTCTCTTTTAGCACCATAGTGATATACGTGCTGACTGTGCTCCAGTTCTCCGCTGATTGCATCATCTTTTCTATCACTGTTTCTGGGCTGAAGTCATCTATCACTCAAACCACTTCCTGCCTTAGCTGCTGCCATTTTGGGCATATGAAGAATGTGTGCTCCACATCATCGTCCCCCGTTCGGCAGTACACACACCTTGCCTCGGAAGTCTTCCCTATTTTCTTCCTGCCCCGTTAGGAACTAGGTTAAATAGTAATTAACGTCGCTCTGTTTCCTCTCCGTCCATTTTTGCACTTCCCCGATCAGACGTGCTGTCCATCATCCCCAGGTTTCAGCTGCCCATCTGTGCTGCCATTTTTGCGGGGTCTCTGCTCTGTCCTCTTTGTTTACTGTTCTGGCCGCAAGTTCTTGCTTTCTGGCATAAACGCGCTTCCTCTCATAGGCAACAGGTCGATTGGCACAACACCCGCAATAACCTGGGCCACTGGTCCAGACACGGTCCGATATGCACTGCAGATCCGCAAGCGCACCCCTCCTTTGGACCGCCTCCATCCTAGAGGCATACTTTTTGTATCTCAGCACCTCTGCCCAGATTTCCGCCCCATACAACATGATGGCCTCCGTTGTCCGCATGAGCAGCCGACTTATCGCTGGTGATGGTCCTCTCACATTGGCCATGAGCCTACTCAATTTCACAGCCCCATTTGAGCAGTAATTAAAATGAAAACCGTGTTTATGTTATGTTGTACACGTTTGTGTCTTTCAGTGTTTTGTCCCTATTTTTCTGCGTTTGGTCCAACTAATTTTATATTCCAGCATCATTACCATACGTGGAAAATCTAGAATCCACATCTTCTAAATGTTCAGATATATCATGTTATACATCCAAAGGTACGGTGTATCGTAAATAAGGGCTTACTCGCTGCGTATACGTTGAATCGCCATGAATTCAACCATATCTTAAAGTATTTATACACCTTTTCTTGTAGAACTATTTGATAATCAATAACGATTATTGTATACTTCTTAACTATTCAATCGTTAATTGGATCAGAGAAAGCTCTAAGGATGATTCACATCATCCAAAAAGACACACCGTATATTTTTACTACACAGCAATATTTAATTGACCTAGATAAGAAACTTTGAACAACTTGATTTTCCATCACATTTTTGTTGTACATCACGTAAATCAAAATTGTTGATGTAATTATTTAGAAAATGCAGCGTTTACTATTTATTTAATATCTGTGTAAAACTATTCTATTAATTTGGTAGTTAAATGAAAATTAGGAGATATAGATTGTTTTTCAAATTTTATTTTGATCAATTTCGGCTGATTAGAACTTGTTACATGAATCGTTCGGTACAACTCGTTACATAAGTTATACGTCAGTTCAGGAACTGATTGTGCCTGCTCGAACCGGTTTGTTATTTCTAGTTGACGGCGAAGTACAAGTTCTTGGAACGAAACACCTTGCCGCTCGTGGAGGAGGTTCATAAAACATTCTAACGGTATGAAAGGATTATGCGGGAACCAGAATAAATAGGCGCGGCAGTTTGGATCGGAGGATAGGAATAAAATAAAGACGCGAATCAATACGGGGAAGTTTGCAGCACAACTTTACATAGCCGGATTCAATTCGGCGTCGAAGTTTCTTTGAACCTTCTTTGGGGTTCTTGCCTCTCCTCTGTGAATCGTCAACTAACGTGTGTTGAGAAGGAAAACCCAAGTTCCAACTCGGAGCTTTACAATATTTACGGATAAATTGAGGAACATTTTCACGAGATAAATCGGAAATACGTCCCAATTCTTTTACTTTTCCTACCGATTCCCTTCCGGGAAACGAACTAAATTATACCCAAAGGGGCGATTCCTTTTCTCCCAACTTGAGGGAAAAAAGGGGGCCGGAGGGAAGGCTTAACACGATAACGTGCCCTTGGGATTCAGGGTGAATGTAGTTTCTTACTGCCGGAAAAATACGTCGAAGACAGCCGAAGAGGACGCGCTGAAAGGGATCTCGCCTGATTTGGATCTTCAGTAGCTGCAGAGGCAAGTGGCTTATCCCTATTCACGAACTTCGGAATGGGTTCCCCTTACATGTAAGATAATCCTCAAGTAATTAAAGATTCCAACGTCAATATGTGTCCTCCAGAAACTTTCTCCTTCTAAAAACTTCTTTCCGAGATAATGGGTCTGAGCCTTCTTAATCATATAATTTGATGTACCCCCCCACCACCAATCTTCAACTTTTTCACGTTTTAAGATGGGTAGATACCAAATCTGCAGTATCCGTCCATCGTACGAACCATAAAAAGCCTTAGAATTGATGTAAAAATCCATTCTTTGGCTCAGGGACTCTATTGGGGGTCTAGTTGGTAACAACTTCTAGCCAGCCCCACCGCATCACCCATATTGATATAATATAAACTAACCAAAAACCTCCTCAAATCGCGCCGAATCTGTTAGTTTTCGAAGTTCTAACTGACACAGATAAGTCGGGTGTCATTTCGTAGTACTTTTGGACGCTGAGATGATTGAAATCGATTGGGAACCCCAGATCAGTTCGAGCTCATGTGATTCAGATAATTTCATTTTTAATGGTGATGATGTTGAAAACGGGTGTAAATTTCATTTTCTCGTTTGAATATAGCTTGGCAGTCCAGAAAAAATAATAAACCTTTGCGAAATTATTTGCAGTGTTTTTAATTTTTTTATCCTCCAGAAATTAATAGTCCAGAGAAGAAAACCGTAAGTACTGATCTTGGAACCAGCTGAACTCCTCGTAGGGACATAGGGTTATGTCATAATAATTCGAAGTCGAGTTTGAATGAAAATATGATTTTCTTATTCGTACGTATTTACATAATGGTGAAACGAAGCCGTTCAATCGAAATTTGTACTGTCGCATCATTTCCCACAGTGCTTCAGAATCCCAATTTAGCGCAAAGAAACGAGAATCGACTTTCTACGTGATTCAAAAAACGCTGCAAATGATTAGAAAGAGATGTATACTTATGGATTATTACTTACCAATCTACGCATATTAGGCATAGTCTGTGGTACATGTCAAAACTCGGCGCCTCGTGGATCCATGTCTTGTAATTTCATTCTAGTAGCCTTAAAAAGAAACCCATTCATATTTCATCAGTGTAGATCGAGTAGGAACAAAATTCGTCACAAGAGCCCTTCAGCTGATCATTGTGTGATTGACTTCTAGATATCCCTAAGACTGGAAGGAGGACTTGGGACGGTATTCTTGGAAAATATTGATTGTGAACGTTGTGATCCTTTCAAGGCATTTGAGCTTATCTGAAGTCCAATTTCTCTTTAAACATGAACCGGACATGAACGCGCGCATTGTTCGACCATATCAAATGCATTCACGGGTTTTGGCAACTCTAGCGGCAGTATTCTAAGGAAACTCCGAACGAAAGTTTGGGGATGAAACATTTCGCTAACTTCTTCACGTTCTCCTTTGCACCTCGGAGTGCTTTTTTTTGAAACGATCGCCAGCAAACATTTTGGCTAGCTAAGTCAACCTCTACACCACGACCTAATCAGCATACTGCAAGAAAAGCAGTGCAGGCGTTGTTGTCAGAGGTCTTCATGGACGTTCTCTTCATCCAGGATCCTGGTCATATTTCAGTAACTACCAAATTTCTGGTAATCCTTTTTTTCTTCTGGGTTTTGTTCTTTTACTGTTTGGACACCTGCAACTTTTTATTAGATTTGTTTTTTAAATACCGAGGTTTTGTTGACTCTGAGATATCGCTATTTCTAACGCCAATTTTCTTTTGTTAGGCTCTCTGTGTAGGTGGTACAGGTTTAACCTCTTCTCTATTTCCAACCAAGCTGCAGTACCTCCTGCGTATGCATTCCTAGTAAGTACAGCCTTAAATCCTATTCATCAACATATATCCAAAATCAAGGCAGAAGCAAATAATACCATTTTCAAGTAGCTTTTTCCAAAACCCTTAACTCAGAATAGAGAAGAGTAAACGGGTAGCATTCCCCCTTTTTGTGTTAAATATACTAAATGCATTTCATTAATTATTTAATTACACTAATTAGTTTTCATTTGTTTGAGCTTACTGAAAATTGGTAGGTAAACTTCATTAATTTGGAGGGATACTTAGTATGCCTATATTCGTAATCTCTAGTTTAAAACCCATGAATGTGTTTTAGTTTGAGTTTAGTGAGCATCTTTGTGAATATCATTCCACATGTGGTTGGTTAATATCTTTGCTACATCACCAATAAACGACTCGCCTACAACTTAGATCTAACTGCAATTAATCAACTCGAACGAGAAATTCCAGAGAAACCCCATCTAAAAACGGATTTATAGCTGCCTTTTTTTCTCTCTTGAACTCGGCCTCTACGGTAGGCCGAAAGCGGTCATTGTGGTTTGGTGTATTACAGGACTCGCATTCTACTTTGTATGTTCAAAGTGCCCTCAAGACAAACAGCTCTTCCTCTGAAATTCCTACGTAGGTACGGGATAAATCATGGTTTTGCTTTGTCCTGACCGCATTGAACTTCTCGTCTGTAGCTTCTTTCACTGCAAAGAGAGGGCGGAGGATCCCTTTATGAAGGTAAACTTTTTATCGGCCGTGTCGAAACGAAATTCCGAAGCCAAAACGGTAAACCTGCCTTTTATTCGAGTTACTATCGTTTCAATGCCAACTTATAAACTATTTTGAAAGCTCAGATTATAGTGGGTTTGCTGACTAGCATATTTTCTTAAGAAATATGTTGGTTATAAGTTCTTAGATACCTCTCCTATAAACGAAATATACAAGAGTGAATTGGAAATAGGTTTCCACCAATAAATTCTGCTTTCAACCACCCTTTAATTGTTAACCATATATCAGGATTTATCTGGTTTTTTCCCTTGTCATTTTTGAGTTGATAGATAATTATTTTATTTCCAGACCTCAAGAAGATAACATGTATTAATTACAATGTACATTAAGGCACTGTCACATTAACCGTCTGCCGGAGTTTCGGCCTAACAAAATAACTGTAGAAAAGAGAATAATGAAATAAAATTGTTGACGCATTGGTCGTGAGATATGGAGGGAACCCAAAGGAATGTCAAACCGCTGTAATGACTGTAGTAAGTTGCTGGTCCTTAGCCATGCCTTGAACTGCAAAAGATGGGGACAGGTCAAGTATGGTTTTGACCTGATTGGAGACCAGGCGACGAGGATGGCAAGCTGACAATCTGTGACAATCTGACCTCTGTGGGAATCGAAACAGTACCGGCAAAGAATGAAGACGGTACCCCAAGATTGGTTGCAGACTTGAAAATCCACGGTCTGTGGGATGTAGAAAGGGTGAAGTATTTGGATACCTCCGTATTTAACGCTGGCGCCTCTTCCTACTGGTCTCAAACATGGACATCCCTTTCCCAAAATGCAGCCAAAATATGACGGAAATTTGGAAATATGACGAGCCACCCGAGGATACGTTTACACCCTTAGTGATATCCTGCGAGGGATCTCTTCACAAGGAGTACGACTGGTTCCTAAAAAGAGTATCAATTTTCCTGTACGACAAATGGCCGAAACCTCTTTCGCAAGTGACACAGTGGGTGAGAGTGAAGACCCGGATGGCCTTAATACGGGCGGTTTCACTGCGAATTCGAGCCTCAAGGAGGAAAGACCGCTGCCTTGGGCTTGAAAATGGGGCCTTTATGCCACTCAACTAAAGAGGTGGTCCTCGATCCACTTCCTTTCTTTTGGATAATAAAGATCACGGGAACAACTCTGAAGCCCAACAGCCCATTTAGGATACCTAGCTTAAAAAAAATTAAAATTAGAGCTAACGGTTAAAAAATGAATTAAAATAAAACAAAATCTTTTCTTCTGCTTATATTAATCTTGATTCCAGTCCAACATCATACAAAACTTTTGTGAATATGGGGTTGTGGGATAAGTTTTTATTTTACGACCGCAAGCTGTGTGTTTAAAAAGTTGAAGTGACTGACCATAAATTTGATCAGATTACAAAATTTAATCAGAGCAGTCCAACCTGATCCATTCAGTACTCGGATTGCAGAGTCAAGAATGTCTGGCCGAATGTAACAACCCACAAATCCGTCAGTACAGGGCATTTACCCAGAAAATGTTAAGTGACTTATTTCTCTCTGAGGTAGTGTGGTTCTTAGCTGGTGGGAGAAGCAAAACGGTTCAAGAAATCCAGAAATTCATGAAACCTCTCTATCTTGGTTCGTCCTTACTGACTCCAACCGGCTTGTTTGGCTTGAAACCTCTTCGGATTCGATATGTGTACATGCGATATCCTTCTGCTATATTTAGAACGAATAAAATTTGATTATTTTGATGTTAGCGTGCCTTGAACTGAGTAAGTACATAGGTATGTGTTCCAGAGCCACCTTTAGTCCGACCAATTAGCAACGGTCCTCGAGTCGTATGCCAGATATTACAAATTTTTCATCTAAGGTTCAACTGAATACGCACCAAGGGTACAATGTTGATACTAAGTACCTAGAGATATTTCCTTTATGTGAAATGTACTAGGGTGAATTCTCGATAGATTTCGACGTACAAATTCAGTCTGTAGCCACCCAATGAGTGCTGCCCTTGGGTCAATATTTATCTGATTTTTTCATTATCCGTTTTGTGTTCATAGCAAAGGGAAGTGAAATGGTTCAATAAAATCAGGAATACATGAATTCATTCTATTTGAGACTCGCTTCTGTTCTGACTCCAATCGATTTGCTTGGCTCGGAACGTCTTCGGGTTCGATATACATATTATGTGCGTGCAAAATCCTTCTTTTCGTTTTTGTGTCAATGCAATCTGATAATTGACGTTAGTGCCGCATCAAATAGGTATCCGTCTACTCAGTAAGGGTCATCGATATATAAGCCAAATATTCCACGTTATTCAACCAACGGCGTAACTGAATACGCACTAAGAGGAATGTCAGTTCTACAGAGAAAGGCAACCATTTACGGCTCGCTATCTCGACAGTGCGCTCATCTCAACAACAATGGCAGTCAACAGCGATCGTAGGTGCATCGCAAGTGAACCATACACGACCTATTCCTTGCTACACTTCCCCGATGGAAAAGAAAAATAACTCACCACATTCCATCTCACTTTCACCTGCCTACTGGGAAATAGCTCATGCATCACGAAAAACGGTAACCAAAAACCGTCACGGAGTTTTTTTTTTTTTTAAGTATTGTCTTTATAAAGCTAGTAAGCTGAAATTAGAATGAAAGAAGAAGAAGAAACAATTTGATTGGTAAAATAAAACAATGTAGAAGATTCCTTCTGCATTACCAAATGAATAATACCGACATGGGTTTTCCGTCTGTCAGGAGTGTCAACAGGTTAAACTAAAAATTACAATTAAAAACAAAATACAATAAAATACTCATGGCTATTTTACTGAAAGCTACCAGTTGAAGCCACCATCCAGCAACGCCACAGCCTAATTCCGGAAAAGCTTGGGTTTATTAAGAACTTCAACTCTTAAATCTGCAAGCACTGGGCAAGTACAGTGAAAGTGGTGAACGTCTTCCTTCCAATGACTGTTGCATAGTGCACTCTCTTTATTACGGTCGGTGCCTCACGGCTTTGCGCGAAATTTTAATGACGTCTAGGATCTGAAAGGCGTTTCCGATCAACTGAGTGAGCCCAAGAGCTCTTTTCTGTCTTAATCTACCAGGAAGTTGAAACTTGACCATCTAAACTTGCTAAAGGATATGAAATCACTCGCGGTCCCAAGAGCAGAGCTTTGTGATCTTACAAGGACTTGGAATAGAATTGTTTAAGATAACGAGCATCAGTTTGGCTGGGACAACGCACGTAGAAGGCATTTTTCCCTACTAGACTACAGGAAATAATAAGCTTTGCTCTTTTCCTGAGTTTAATTAGGTCTTGACGAATCCTCATTCTTTGGTTTCCGTCGTACTGCACGAGGTCTAGGAAGGGTAAAAAAGGGTGTTTTCTATTACAATGAGTGTCTTCTGCCTTTGCGATTCCCTTACTTTTGGTTAAATTGATTTATACAGTGTTGTTGGAGCACAATCATCATCGATCGTACTTTAAAATGGTCAGGGCCCTATAAAAGTACAGCAGAAGTTTTAATAAATACAATATTCATTATTTTAAAAATGCATTTTATACTAGATCATATCCAATTTAGGAAAAGTTTAGTTGAAGAAGCGTGATAAAAAAGACTAATTTTCTCTTCCGACTGTTTCTAAAGGATCTTTATTTATTTGAAGGAAAACCTTTGTTCTTATCCTTTCTAAATCTGTTTTAGAAAGTATATTTGGAATAATTCAATTCAACTATAACCAATACATGCGGGTCCATTTCAAAACTTTCTTAATCTCAAACCATTGCACCGAAGGTTGTGGTTTTTATTTATTCGAAAATCACATGTCGAGATTCATGAGATATTTCAAACAATCCGAAGAGGTGGCATTCGAAAAGGAAATGCTCCAAAGTTCTCGATATCAGACAGTCTTTTACCACGTTGAATTAGAAAAAGTGCCAATTCAATGAGCCACATGTCCCATAAGAAATTCTGCACAATAGTTTACATTTTTAAGCTCTGTGGTAAAACAGTTCCGACAGAGAGCAAAATAAACTTTTTTGAAGTTTCTACGATCAAAACAAACAGCTGGTGAAATATTAACAATGAAACTCCCTTGTTTCCAAGTGTATGTTATCTACTGCTACTAGTGTCCTATTCCTACGACAGCATAACGTAACTCCTGATTTTCTTCAATGGTTCACGTAGTTGTGCCCAAATTACTGTTGCCGAAACAGTTTTCAGCCCAGTTTTATCAAATTACTGAAGGTTTGGACATGAACAATTCTCTGTGACAATTATTTTTACCAGAACATCAATAAGTAGCCTTTCCGCCTGCAAATTTCAAGCTAGTGGACACTCGCTAAACTCGCTCAATATTTATTTGATTTATATGTGATTCTCAGAAATAATACCCACCTAGATGTCATTGCTCTAGAATAAATAGCAACTCTGAGCACCTGCGATTCTGAAAGGGTTATGGTGAATCAAGGAGAATGGTGCAAGGCAATTAATCGTGATGGCTTAGTGAATTGCACCGAACAGTACACTGCAACATTACAATACCAAATGGCAATAAAACATTTGAAGTGTTTTAGCAGGGCTCTATTCTCGACTATTTGTGGTAACTCAACGTTGAAACAGGATCCCAGCGAAATTGCACCAGAAGGTAATAACGTTGTTTGGCAGTTATTGAGGCTGTTATTTGCAACTTTCGCCAAAATGCCCTTAAGGTAGAAATGTTGCTCTTATGATGGGAAGGGGGTTAATCAGAGGTCTTATCCATCCGATATTCTTGGAGTAACAAAGACGCAGAGGTCCAGGGGAAGGGGATGGTACTCCAACTAACTGTTGATGCTGTAAGATCAGATAAGTTAGGAAGTGTCGCCTCGGTAAAGGAGGTGGGGAAGATAAACCTCCCACATGAATCACAGCTTTCCCTCTCGTCCAACACCATCGTAATGAACCAATATTACCTGTACTTCGCTAATGATTTAATTCTCCGCCCTGTTGATCATTTTATCAGCCCTTGTGTCCTCATTTGGGGTATTAAAACACCCCAGATATCTAACTACATACATATAATCCGTTAAAATCTAGCAAGAACTCGTAAATTGTGCTTCAGAATTAAAATAATGTGAAAAACTTAGTATGTATCTGCACAAAAGCTCTCTGATTAATGACGACGTACGTGAAGACTAGCAGCATGCGATATTTTGCGATGAAATTTGTAATTCTACTGAACTTTCCAACGAATGGTAAACGATTCTTATGGGCTGTCAAACGAGCTGATCATATTAACTCCCGAGTAACGATGAGTTGTTCATGAGAAGATTGAAAAATATCACGCAACGAATTTTCACAATGTATGTTTCTCTTTTCGTCTTCGATCCTTTTTATTTTTCAAGGATAAACAAAGGGTTGGGCGAAGCTAGAACTGCTGTTGTATCCTTATTGGCAAAGGAAACTACGAGCAGACCGAGTAGCTGCGAGACTAGGAAAGTTCGGTATAAGTGGTAACAAAGTTAAGAAAGTGTGGAAAACTCCAATTCCGACGTAGAATTTTTTGTCTGTGCCAAAATACCCTGATGCCACTAATATCCTTGTCCAATGATTCACTTTTTCACTTCTCAATCAAACAGGGTGTTTGTAGCCCCCCCTACTCCCCCTCCACTCACTAACTACGAGCAGTTGAAATCTGGACAGTGCAGAGAGAGAATGTTGGAAATAATCAGTTACTTGGCATATGCCAGTACCTAGAATGAGCCACAAGTTAAGGAGCGCTTGTTAGCTCGTTCTTCCTAACTCCCGAGTTTTTAGCAATTCAAAATACTCTAATGCTGTGATTCCCATGACAGGGCTGTTCTTCCCTTTAGGCCCGATCCCTGGACCTAGGAACCTTCAACCAGTGAGTGCAGAACGTGACTGCATAGCTGCGGTTGTAAATCGCTGACGCCTGTATCCATCCATAATTTAGGTAAAGGCAGCTGTTACTGATACTAAGTCTGGACACTTGGCCTGAGCCTCCCCTTAACCGCGTTACTGGTTTTGGAAGAGATTTTCACCAGTTTCCTAGGTAGTATCCTCCCCATTATTTTTTACTTTTCACATGCCCAGAGGGGTTTTTGCTTCCCATTTGAACGGCTTTACTTCCATCTTTGGGCTACTCCAAAGCCTGACCATTACAGAAGCTTGGAAGAAGGACATAGTGCCCAAATAGCCCTTGCTTTATTTTACACATGTCCGTACTCTAAACTCTTGTGAGGTAGAAGTTTGACCTAATTTCCTAAATAACGGGGCTCACCCTGAACTAATCCTACTGAATCCAAGCCCAAGATATGGAGGGAAGACGAGATGCCCCGTGGATCAATGCTACTGGTAAGACTCGATTAGTTGATCAACTGCTTTAGAGGGGTATTCAGATTCATAGAGATGGAGTAGTGAGGGAAAAGTGAAGGATGCATCTACAACGTAGTTATTCTTTCTTGTTTGTGGACACCCTAAACAAATAGCGTAGTATACGTAGTATTAATAGTACGACCAGTCAGTATTAGTATAGGCCGTTACGATTAAATTCGTAATAAGTTTTGTTGACGGTTGTTATTCCAACTGTTATGATCGTTGTTTCGTCGAACAGCGGTATAGGATCCCACTGCTTGAAACTGAATGTATCAAACTCTAATCATTAGACGCTGTCTCGTGGTTTATCATTTACTCACAAGATAATGAGGCTCGACTAAATCTTATCCAATCTGAGAGCTCTTTGGAGGACGAAGTGTGAATCGGTTTTCGTTCCTGGCTCAACCAAGCTAATTCTACCGAACCCATGCCAAAGGTACGAGGGGAACAGGGGGATGCGCCAAGGAGCTGTTGATACTGGTAAAACCAGAGAAGTTAGTAGTAGGTAAGGAGGAGGCAGTGGTGGTGGCGGAGGGAGAGGACTCTCCGAGTTTCCAGCAATTGTCCCAGAGTTTACTCACATAATGAACGCCCGCCCTTCAGCCGAGCACAATGCAGGAATCCCTAATGATAGAATCAATCTCCCCCACCGTTGCCTTTGTCTCCGGATAATGTAAACTCTTGAAACTCCCCTCCCCAGTGTATCTCCCCCCTCTTCAGAAAACTATCACAATAGTCGGGAGGGGTATTCTAAAATCTGGAAGTTAATTATTTTTCATTGAGTCGGGTTATTATAATTTTGCTCCCGACTGAGAGCGAGTTGTCTATTATCAATGTCTGAATAAAACTTGAGGGAACAGACACTGTGAATGGAGAGGAGGGAAGTTGGCATTTGAAACTTCCATTACCTCTCTCAACTCGGTAGTTGTTGACTACTTCGTGCCCTTCATGGTTCACTACCTTCCTAACTTCCAATTGAGGAATCTTATGGGAAAAATAGTAAACCTTCGCAAACAACTCAAACTATGCAGCACCTTTGCATTTCTTACATGTTCAGATTTCACTGTTTTATTTTTTATTTTTTTGAAAGCAGATGTAAACTGGAGGGCTCAATGCGTTACCAAAGCTCAAGGGCTAATAGGAAGAACAAATGAATGGTCTATTTTTGAAGGGCCGTTATCTCTAAATATTTCTTAAAAAACGGGATTAATGAATTGTCAGAACCGCATGGTGTCACTGTCATTTATAGGGAAGGTTTGATTGATTCAGTTATATAATTGAAATCACTGTATGGTCGTTATGATGCTCCCAGCTCAGACAATAGAGCTGCCAACGTAATGGAGGTTTTCAAGTGTGTTGTTGATCAAAGGGTTGGAATCTGTTCGTGACTCGGTTGTCATAGTGTTGTCCCTTTGAAGAAGCATTACATTGACTTTGGGGTAGTGTCCAGTTATGTAGTTGATCAAATGGTTGGAATCCGGTTGTGAACTGATTATAATGTTGCCGTAGCTTCGGGTATGCATACCTTCATCTTTAGGGTGGTTTGATCATATAGTATTGGATGGAATATAGTATTGATCATAGGATGAGGATTTGAGCACGTCTTGATCGTCATGGCGTCGTAGCTTCGGACAAGCTTGCCATCTACTTTAAGGTTGTTTCCATCTATGCAGTTGATTATATGGTTGGACTCTGTTCGTGACTTCACTATCATGGTGTCGTCGCTCCGGGCTTTCTTACATCGAAAAGCTTGCGTATCGTGAAACGTAAACCAACAAATTTTGAGTCGAGGTTGAAATTTTTTCCTTGGTCGATTACGAAATTCGATTGAAATATGAACAAAATCCTCCCCGTTGTTTGTTATGTTTCAAAACTAGTGAACTTTTAAACAAAATGAAAATTGTAACCCCCATGAATATTTTTTGGTTTGCGTTCAAGTATCCGTGAATCCTAAATATTAATGAGGAAAATCCATCCTTCCGGAATTATTGCATTGTAGCAGTTCCTGGAACTGCTACGCGAACGCGGACCGATACTTCATCGCTCCGCCTATGCGGGCTCTCCTCCAAGAGGCACGTTGTGAGACCAGTCGATCCCTAGCCGTCATACAACTGGTAAGTCTCCTTTTCCATATTTATTTATTCATTTATTTATATTACGGGCAATGCACTATAATTAGAAAAATTAACATCATATTCTTGACCCAAATTCTCTCTTGATTTCATATCGGACGTATACCAGGTTTAATGAATCCATTTAAACTCCAATCCGATTTGTTATTCATAAAAATACCCAATTCACCATAAATTTCTATTGTCAAGTTTACATTGGTGAAATAAGTGTTTATTATCATAGATAATTCCAACACTATTTCAGCATGTAGGGATTTCCCCCAATTTCTGATTCGACAATTCGTACTGGCTTATTAAGATTAGAACAGGCAACCAATCACAGATTTCTAAATTAATTGGTCCAACAATCATCAATTTCAACTGAAAATACAGATCAATTTCTTCACTGAGCACTTATATCTGCATGAAAACTCTCATCGCCGCCAGACAGTGATGGCGGGAGTCATTTTGAACACGCTACTTTTTTCCCCTGAGCGAAGGTGCCCTTTTGTCTTATGAATATCGCTGCCTCCGCCACTCCTACTGGTTATGCAAAAGCTGCAGAAATGGAAGAATTTCGTATGTATTTATGCCAAAACGTTCACTCATTCCACAAAAGAGAAATCCGCTGCCATTATACACATCTGGGCGGTTTCTCCATGCAGGTGACTTCGCTACCTACAGACCATGTTTGCATCAATCCTTTTTTTCGATCCATCGTGAAGGTAAATAGGACCCCCGTAATGGAAATACCAAAATTTTAGATACCTACTAGTGAAAAGATATTCAATGATTACATATAAGTTTATTATTATGTGTTCAATAGATATTCAGTGCTTACATCACTTTGAAATAATGCTCACTGGAATCATTATCAATTCGTCCAACATACTCAATCTATTTTAGGACCTTTACAAATATCTAGACCAAAATTTGGAAATAATTGAATAAGAAAAAAGTAAATCATAGTAAAATACGCTGCAAATTCTTTCACTGGGGTTTATTATTCAATTGGCTTGCGTTCATGATTTGAATTTCTACTAAGCATTGGAGTGTGCGTATTTCACAGGTGATACACGCACGCAGGTGCGTGTTTCAGGTTGGGGAGCGATTATTGAATTTCAGGAGATATGCATAGATCACTTAAATAAGTTCTCAACAAAAATACCTATTTGGATTTATCAGTTGATCATATTTGTGTGCCTCCTGAAATTCAAATCATGAATCATTGAATAATAAACACCAGTGAAAGAATTTGCAGCGTTTTTTTCAAGAGCGATTACATTGGAAAAATATTTTATTTGAAAATTTTAAATTTCGTAAAACGGAGCATGCATATCAGAATGCTTCAACCAGTGTAACGGCTATAAACCCTTTTAGGAGTTCACTCCAGTATCCACATCCACTACATCATTAGGTTACTGCGATAAAAAAAAACTCTGGTGTTTGTTTTGATTGCAGTAACCTAGTGATGTAGTGAATGTGGATGCAAATGTTGGCACCATAAATCGGGCCATTCATCGCGAATGGTTTGAGCTACGGACCTAGAGAGGGGCTCATTCGATTCCTCATGGAATGTTCTTCAAAAAAAGTCCAAATTTAGGCTGCCTTGACTTTTTTTGAGGTTTTTAGGGATTTTACAAAACTTTGACAACCCTTAAAGGGCACTTAAAATTAAGTGAGAGAGCTGGCTCAAGAGTTGGAGCGTCGTCGGACCAACATGGATTTTTCCTGAAAATTTCAGCTTTTTTGCTTCAGCCGTTTGGGAGAAATCGTGCGCACGGCGTACGGCGGACGGACGGAAAAATTTTTATTGCAGATTTAGATTCTACACCCTTTGAAACGTAAACCATGAAGTTTTCAGGGGGTGGTTAGAATTTTTATTTTTTTCTTCAAGAGCGATTACAATGGTTTATTATTGAATAATAAACCAAAAGTAGTCAAAAAGTAAATACGATTTATCGGAATCACTCGCCCCATTCACCTCAACGTATACCAGTTCGGTACATCATGACATCTGTAGCAACGACGATGAAGTTGCTACCACCGTATTCGCCAGGTGAAAACCAGTGGAAACCTTTTTTCATAAAACTACAAATGTACACCCCTCGAGAAATATAGAGTCACCGGGATCCTCCCCACATCATTTCCTTCAAGTGCCGCAGCTGTTACTTCCTACGTGACTGACATGCTCTAACAGCTGCCAACTGCAGCCAATGAACAACCGGCACATGGAATCCTCCAATGTAAATATTGCATTTTCAATGTTCGCATTTTATTCAGTATTTGGTCAGAAAAACTTTGTTCACCTTGATACATGGTTAATTCAGTTGTTCGTGCGTGCGTTTCTTTTTGATAATTATTGGTATGTCTCTATGCGGATAAGAGGAAGCTTATTTTTTAAACTTACTTATTTATTTAGTTTAAAAGCTCACTTATTTGAAAGAGTTACAATCGAATAAACCAAGCAAAAGTGAACAAATGAAAGTGATAAAGGTTTAATCGGATTCAATGAAGTTTAAATTAAAATGAACGGCACGAGAGTTAATTCAACGGTATTCTTGCCAAGACAAGGCTAACGAGCAACTAACTAACAAGATATGAGGGGAAGAGAGACAGAGAGAGGAGAGAGAGAAAAGATAACGGCTGGACAAGGCGTCAGGCTTATCTCAATGAAGATTTACAAAGACTTCTTCCACTGTCCGTGAAGGGTATTCATTCTAATCTCATCTCTTTGATTCCCCAAAGCTTAATTTGTAATTACAACTATATATATATGTGATGTCCCCCTCATCATCAGGCAACTGTTCTTCCTCTGTATCGGATTCCATAGGATAGATAAACGATTCACAAACTACTAAATAGAGTTAGATATCGATATTACGGAAAACTTGACTCACTCGAATAAGCTTGCTCCCCCTCGACGAATCACAACAAAAGTACACAATTTGATTCACAAATAACAAAACTTCACAGAGAGACCCTTCGGGTAACAATCGCAACGGTTGACTGACTCGTCATACTGAGGTTTAGTCTTACTAAGTCTACTTGGTCTTAGTTTGGATTTGTGCCGCGAGGGGAGGAATGAGCAGCTAGTGACGACACAATGTGTTATTCGAGTGATAAATCGATAACTTGATTCAAAATAGAATAATTTGTGTAAATAGATTGAAATAACAAAATGTAATGATTGGCGATGGTATAAAATCGATAGGTTCCTCATTTCATCACATATATGTTACATGCGACAACTGGTTGAATGTTCTTCTGAACTAAAAGTCTTTGTTAATTAGATAATGAAAATTCCACAGAAATAAAGACGGAAGAATGTGCTGATATTTCGAAAAAATGTATGTCGAAAATTACAGAAAAAGAAATTTTTGAGAATTGGGATTGGTGTTGAATCTCATTGTCGTGATGATCGTCACCACAATGGAGTTACTCAATCATTGGTGTTGGGTCCTGGGGACGATTTGATCCCAGTACCGAAAGGTGAGCTTGTTCTGACTGTTTGTAAAAGTCGATCGCTTGTAGGCTGTCATTTTTTTTAAACATTAACGCCGAAACATTCATTAAAAGTTTGAGGGTCCATGTGATAATGTGTGGAGCTTTAGTGGCCGTGGTTGTGATTGGTTTATTGATCTTCTATGATTATTCATTCGCAGGTTCAATGCAGCTTTTACAACATACAATCTCCTTGATTGATCTTCTGTGCACTTTTTACAAAATCTGTAAATGCACATACGTGATAGATAACCAGCAGCGTTCTGGCATCTGTAGGAAGGAGGAACACCACTCCTCCTCAATCCACCACAATCACAGGAGTATTATAATGATTCCTAACTTTGATTCACAACATCGCTTCGAAAATTTCACAGTTTTAGGATATTAAACGTTATTCAGCGATTTTGGGGGTCCGGTTAATTCGTTCCCATTTCGAGTTAGACTGTTCCCGTACTCCCCCTGTGATGTTAATTCGTAATAATTCAAGTCGGAAGAACGAGGTGATTTTCTCTACCATGTTGATTCGTTCCCCTCAAAAACGGATGATGAACTTAATGTACAATTGTAATATGTAATAAAAAACAGTAATGATATCATTTTCGAATCGAGATCATTGCTCACTTGATACCTACCACATTAGGTTTGTTCCAACAACGACGGCGCCGCCCGACGTGTACGTCCTTCCAGATTCAGGCAACCATTAACTGCGGCTAAACGTTTGTTGGAACATTTGATCTATCCAACGTCCACTAAACGTTATTTCAGTGTCAAGTTACTGGACTTTTTGCTGGGTTCAATAAGCGATTAGGTGAGAGGTTTCAATTGACAAAGGTGTCCTTTGGTAAGAGCAATTTACGGAGTCCCTTATTCCCGTCCATTTCCATTCAACAGAATTCAACCGCTGTCAACGGCTCCTTCTTGTTGGAACGGCTGTTGGTGGTAGCTCATGGACGGTATGACCTGTTGAAACCGCAGTTACAGTTACCGTGAGGGCGCCAGTTAAAAACTGTAACATTCTGTTTAAGACAACTCCTGTCGTGTAATTTTAACTGTTCAATATTTCAATCACTTCGTCCATAACTGCAAGCAACGACCTTCCACGGAACACTGGCCCAAGCAGCATTTCAAGAGCGAATGTATGAAACCAAGATACCATATCATGACATCAAGATATGTCTTTCATTAGATTTCCGTGAAATTCAAAAATAGTGGTTTGGGGTGCTGGTTTTGTTATAACTTATCATTTTGACGATAATTAGCTAATTCAAGACACGATAATAGACTACTATACTGATGTAGTTTAGTATCCGTGATTCAAGAGAACCAAATGGATTTCCTCTCCATCTCTTTGAGCTGTTTCAACTCTAGGACACGTCAACCTGGCGTAACTACGAAAACGGACCGTGAGAAACCTTACAGTCCCATTAGGGCATTGGTATTCATCTATTTCAGTGTCACGTGGGGAATAGTTTCCTGTGTCAGCTCAATTACGGGCCTTGTTCTATACAACTCGCCAGGTATTGGCAACACTAATTACATTTGCTGGCCATATTGTATATATTGCTAGCTTTTTGGCGGCTTGGAGTAGATTATCAACTTGATAAGCACTTCATACTTTTGGCAGGATTGATATCTGCAAGTGATCTCCTTCCTGAACCATAGGCCACCGAAACATCAATATGGTCACCACCAGAAGGTCTGGTTAGAGTAGGGTTCCAACCGAATCATACATCCTCTTCGTTTAGCATAACTGTTAGATTCTCAAACCCTAACAACACTAAACGTAATGATTAGAGAGAGAATAAACAAGAGATAATAGAACTTCAAAATAACTCCAAGAAAGAAAGAACACTTTCACGGACGAATTACTTCTGGCCGAGTGTGTCAATTCGTTATCCCCGACACCTTGAGTCGGAAGAATTTTACGATTTCTCAATTGCCTCCCTTCCATAGTCCTTTAAAATTGAGGTTTCGGCACCAAACACACTATGTTAGATTCTCAAACCCTAACAACACTAAAACGCAATTATTAGAGAGAGAATATAACAAGATTGATAGAACTTCAAAATAACTCCAAGAAAGAAGAACACCTTCACGGACAATTTTTCAGAACAATATATTTTACGAATAAGTACCAACAACTCACATTCAAAACCATATGGAAATAACAGCTGATAAAATGAATGTAGAGAATATCTGGCCGATACAACAATTTTGACTTTTAATAATTAATAAACAAGTTCGCTGAAGCGAACAATAACCATCAAACAAATTCTGAGCAGCATTGAGACAGCTGCATCCAGGTCTTGGGACAGCTCTGCAATACATGTGCTGCAACCTCTGAAGCGAAAAACTCTCAAAACTTTGTTAGTTCATTGTTTGCTAGGAATAGTGCAATTATCATATGGAATATTTTATGAAACGGGTGATGTCATTGGAATCTCGAGTGTTTTTAACTTGCAGTTGCTAATCTTAATCTTTTAAAATATGATAGGTGGACCAGAATGTGAACAAATAAACAGTGAAATACTCCTTTGGGGAGGGTGCGGTCTAGTGTGGATTTCAGCCATGAATAAGTTGCGGTGTTCCCTGCCCGCTCAGAAGTTGACGCGGATTTGGAGAGCGTCAAGCAGCATCACGTTCCGCGGTAATTTGTCCCGTTCCCGATCTCAATTTCCTCGAGCGGTTGAGAATTAATGACGGTCTACGGTCCCCCACGTTATCTTGGACAGGAGGGCCTTCGCATTCATTTCTGGTTGAGAGCGGCATCTGCCGTCGAAGCGAGCGGTGCCTAACGTGATTATGACAACCAATAAGGGTAATGAGGAAGGCAGCGCGGGCGAGGGAGTTCGGACGGATGAAGGGCAGCGATTGTCTCTGAGTGTTACCGCACTCGCAGATCTTCACCCCCTCGTCACAGAATTAACAAGATGTTCGGTTTCCGTGTGGAAATCCACTTAATTCATTTGAAATACTGATTCCAGAGGACAAGGAGCTACTAACACTGTTCTGCACGAAAATCCTCCTTCAAACCAAAACATGCTTTCTGACTGTTTTCAAATGTGCTGAACACGAATTTGAAGTCAGATTCTGTCTATCACGCACAGTTTCTTGAAAAATTCCAGTTTTTTATCCAAAAATGTGAGTTTTTTGTAAATATGACGAATTTTATTTGCATCAAAACATAGTGAAAAAAATTCAAAAGCCCGATGATTTTTGAGCATATATACTGAAGTATATTTGAACGAAAAAAAAAATAAGGGAATATTACAAGTGGTTGAAGAAATATGGCTAAAAAAGTGTTTTTTCAGTTTTTGATCTGGAGGCAGGGATTTGGTCTCTACCTGGATCTTTAGGGGAATGACCTTCCCTACTCTTTTATGGTGGTATCCTTGTATCCTTGTATCCTGGTATCCTTGTGCGAGTGGGAGAGCAGAAAAAGAGGAGACCGTTATGTCGTAAAAAATGGCCAGAGCATAAGGAAAAAGTAGGTGAAAAAAACATTGCCAATCCTCCATTAGTGGATAAAAACCAAATAATTTTACCCCCACTCCAAGTAAAATTGGGGCTAATGAAAAACTTCGTAAAAGCAATGGACAAGGAAGGAGAAGGTTTCATGTACTTAAAACAAAAAAAATTTCCGCATCTCAGCGATGCTAAGATAAAGGAGGGAATTTTCGTAAGACCCATAATTCGATTTTAACCAAAGGACCTCACTTTTGAAGCAAAGTTAAATACCAACTACGAAAGGCTTGGATTGCTTTTCGAGAGGTATGTGCTAAGTTTCTAGGAAACGCAAAATCTAGAGACTATCGAAAAATAGTCCAAGAACAGCTTACTTCATATAAAACAGTGGGATGCAATATGTCCTTAAAAATACATTTCCTACACAGTCACCTAGACTTTTTCGCCCCGAATTTGTGTGCAGTTTCGGACGAACATGGAGAACGATTCCACCAAGACATATCCAAAATGGAAAACGCTGCCAATTCTTCCAATTTGGCTTATTATTCAATTGGCTTGCGTTCATGATTTGAATTCTTACTAAGCTTTGGAGTGTGCGCGTTTCACAGGTGATAGAGCGATTATTGAATTTCAGGAGATATGCATAGATCACGTAAATCTGTTCTCAACCAAAATCTCTATTTGGATTGTTCAGTTGATCATATTTGTGTGCCTCCTGAAATTCAATAATACCTCTATCACCTGTGAAACACGTACACTGCAAAGCTTAGTAGAAATTCAAATCATGAATGCAAGCCAAATGAATAATAAATCCCAGTGAAAGAATTCGCAGCTTTTTTTTTTTTTTTTTTTTTGAGTTGTGTTCTATATACTATTATACCTGATAACATGAAGGATCCAATTAATTATATTTGACCGTTGAAAAAGAAAAATCTGGTATAATGAGGATAATAATTTTCAAGCACAATTTATCATTTATTCCAGGTTTCTCCTCTTTCCTCTCAAAATTGGAGGGTGATAGAATTTTCCTGAGTTCAGATTCAGACTCAACACGCCTGAAAACATGAGAAACAGGCGAAATTGTTCAAGGAAGGGGAGCACAGTTTTTTTGCAGAAAAGTGTAATCAACAAAATACCGTCACTGAATCACACCAATTAATATTTCTGCCGACATCTTTCAAACAGGTCAAAATTTTGACATATTCAGTTCCCTCGAGATAATCCACTCAATCCAGTTAAAATTCTGGTACAGAATACCTTCACTGAACTACTCTCAGCAAATCATTTGATTTGTATCGAGCAGCCTCAAACAACTGAAATGTTCAAGACGTTCAACCGTTTAAAAACGGTGCAAATTCTTTCACTGGAGTTTATTATTCAATTGGCTTGCGTTCATGATTTGAATTTCTACTAAGCTTTGGAGTGTCCCTGTTTCACAGGTGATAGAGGTATTATTGAATTTCAGGAGATATGCATCGAGCACGTAAATCTATTCTCAACCAAAATCCCTATTTGGATTGTTCAGTTGATCATATTCGTGTGCCTCCTGAAATTCAATAATCGCTTTATCACTTGTGAAACACGCACACTCCAAAGCTTAGTAGAAATTCAAACCATGAACGCAAGCCAAATGAATAATAAACCCTAGGGAAAGAATTTGCAGCGTTTCATGCATATCAGAATGCTTCAACCCGTGTATCGGCTACAAAGCCCCTTAGGAGTTCACTCCAGTATCACTACATCACTACATCACTAGGTTACTGCGATGAAAACAGAAACAATAATAAACCAAAAAAACGCAAAGGTTGGCACCATAAATCGGGCCGTATATCGGGAATGGTTTGACCTACGGACCTGGGGGAGGGCTCATTCGATTCCTCGTGGAGTGCTCTTCAAAAAGAGCACAAATTTAGGCCGCTTTGACTTTTTTGAGGTTATTAGGTATTTTACAAAACTTCAACAAGCCTTAAAGAGCTCTTTGAATTAAGTGAGAGTGCTGACTATAGAATTGGGGCGTTGTCGGACCAATATTGATTTTTCCTGAAAATTTCAGATATTTTGCTGTTTGGGAGAAATCGTGCGTGAAATTCAGGAGGCACACAAATATGATCAACTGATTAATCCAAATAGGTATTTTCGTTGAGAACAGATTTTCGTGCTCTATGCATATCTCCTGAAATTCAATAATCGCTCTGTCACCTGTGAAATACGCACACTCCAAAGCTTAGTAGAAATTCAAATCATGAACGCAAGCCAATTGAATAATAAACCCCAGTGAAAGAATTTGTAGCGTTTTATATATTGGTTTATTATTCAATAATATTGTTTTATGAATTTATACTAAGCTTTGGAGTGTGCGTGTTTCACAGGTGATAGAGCGATTATTGAATGCAGGAGGAACCCAAATATGATCAACTGATCAATCCAAATAGGCATATTGGTCGAGAACAGATTTATGTGCTCTATGCATATCTCATGAAATAAATTCGATTCCTCGAGGAGTGTTCTTAAAAAGAGTACAAATTTAGGCCGCCTTTACTTTTTTGAGGTTTTTAGGGATTTGACAAAACTTTGACAACCCTTTAAGGGCACTTTAAATGAAGTGAGAGAGCTGGCTCAAGAATTGGGGCGTCGCCGGACCAACATGGATGTTTCCTGAAAATTTCAGCTCTTTTGCTCCAGCCGTTTGGGAGAAATCGTGCGTACGGCGGACGGACGGAAAATTTTTTATTGCAGAATCGGATTCTGCACCCTTTGGAACGTAAGCCATGAAATTTTCATGGGGGGTTAGAATTTTTTTTTCAAGAGCGATTACAATGGTTTGTTATTGAATGATAAACCAAAATGAAGATACAGAAGATGTAACCTTTTAACTTACAAAACACCTTCAATGAACCACAATAACCAAAACGTTGATATTTCTCTCATCTGATTCAAACCACTGACATTCACAATATATTTATTGGTCCGTGTAAACCCGCTCAACTATTTAAAGTACTGAAATAGACAAATTGGCAAAATACATTCACTGAACCGTAATCATAGAATAAAAATGGCAAACTCGTGTCGACCAGGTTCAAACAACTAAAACGTACAAAATGTTCAGTTAACGTTTGGAAATCCGGTCAACCGATTTAGGATACTTTTACATGTTGGATAGAGTGCTAACAACTTACAGTAAACTTTTATTGGACCCTAATTACAGCGAATCAATGAATATTTGAGTCGACCTGATCTAAACGATTAAATCGGACGGTTCACCTACCGGCTGGACATCCTTTCAACCGATCGATATACTAATAGGAGTCAAGGCCAACCAAATAATATTTTGTGTTCACCACGTTCAAACAGATAAAACGATCAAATATTCAATGGGAATGTGAAAATCCATTCAGTCCATTTAAAATAGTGGTACGAAACATCTTTAATGAACCGCAATGATTCCCAACCAATTGAAGTTTGTGTCGACCGGATTCAAAAATTTGAAATGTACATGATTAGTTTTCCCTTGGAACCTCCTCGATTCATTTAAAACACTGATACGGCCGATAAAGCGCTACTAATTGACAAAAACACCTTCACTGAACCATTGTCATAGCCAACCAATTAATACGTATGTCGACCATATTCAAACAATTGAATCGTATCATATTGATAAGAATAGATCCCCCATTTCCTTTCTTGAAAATTCTGCCCCCGAGTTCGATACCTGAAGCTTTTCACGTTCGAATGCCGACATCAACTATTTCTACAATCCACCACGCGTAGGCAAAGAGAGATAAATCAACCGGGAGTGGATTTTTTTGGCTCGAGCCCTCGCTACTTTCGGCGAGTTGTCTTAGCTGGACTCCATAAATCTAGAACGTGATTCTTTCAACACTTAAGTGTTTTTCTTTTTTACACTTTTTTAGCCCGAATCGAATTGTTTGGTTTAAATCTAAATACCCACCTACCCAATTTTCATAATCATCACCTTTGCAGTAGACCTAGCAAAACAATTTTTTAAACCCCGTAAAAGTTAGTTTCTTTTAATTTTCCAAACGAGTTTTTTTTTTCGGAGCTTTGGGTTACCACCGAACCCCAAAGGCCCGCTGGACCTTCTCTTAGTAAGATAATATAGTTCTATCTGATGTAATTAGAGGCGTTACATTTTCATACTAGGAAATTTCATGGTAAATTTTGATTCATCACTCGTAATCACCAATAATCGAGATGGAGTTGTATCGTTGCCCCTTCCAAGGTTGAGGCGGGTAATACCCGCAACACCATGACACTAGAAGGCTCTACGTCATCCTCAGAGGCGGCACTTTCACAAATCGGGATGGGGGAACTATCCATGTCCATGACAATCCTAAAGTTACTCGTTTTTGTTCACTTAATTTGCGGAAGATTGGAATTACAAGTTTCAATTTACTGCCTTACTATTGCGTAAATTTTACAATCATCATCACTTGCTTTTTTAAAAGCTTCATCTGCGTTAAAGCTTTCCTGATTAGGCAGTCCTTCTTTAGTTGCCTTGGTTTTTTACTGTAAAAACATTTACCTGTATCCTAATCATAATTTAGCTCGTCTGACTTATTTCTACATTCAGCAGACCAATGATTTTCAATACGACAAACCTTGCACCACTTCCCACTATTATCAAATTTTTCGGAAAACTGCTTCTCTTGTCATTGATACATCTCAACTATAGCGAATTTGCGAACGTGTTGACGGGGCACTGTTAGGCTAAACCCGCAAGACCGTTAGGTCATCATGGTGGGATATACTCTTTGCGCCGTCTTTGTGTCGCTGTTGAAGTGTCCACGATTCGAATCTTATAAGGAGGTGAATTTCGTAGCGATTTTGACTTGGGAATGCCCACATTTAAGGTTCGTTTGTCGAAAAAATTTGCCAGATAGTTGGATTGTTCATTATCGAAAATGATTGATCAGTGAGTGAGGTTAACTGGGGTGGGAACAGAGCAGGGGAGTTTGAAATGCAGACCAAGAAATGATTATACTGTTGTCAATACAACTCACTAAGATAGACTACCCTGCTTATAGTTTTCACCCCTTATAAGTCAATGTGAATGATGTTTATAAAATTACGGCAGCTTTTTTCATGAAACGTACTGCTCCTTTTATATATCGGTTTTCACTGGTTGTAATATAAATCTTCGTAATTGCTAAGTAAACTAAGTGGTCATCGTTCCTCATTACATGATGGACATATGAAGAGCGTATATTCTACGATTGAACCGACTGATATTATTGCAATGTTATCGAGCTTTTCTTTAGAAATCAAGATTTTCCTCACTTAACTCGCATAATTGTTGACAAGTGACGTTCAGTTAAGTGTTTCATTTTATCCCTTCAAATTTCAGTTAGTCTATTCTCAGATTTCTACGTCGTGTTCGTGTATATTATTCCGCACCATTGTGAAATTTTGATGTCCGCTTGTTCCCCACGAAGGTGCTAGTAAATGTCGGGGTTCACGGAGTGATAATTAAAACAAAGTCATTCAACTGTCTTTGGGACCTCTAGGAGTCAATTACAAGGTATGGAGACACAATGATCAGCAGAAACGCTCTTGATTATCAATTCCATTCTTGATAATTAATCAATTATTGATCTAACTTTGTTGAAATGTAGATAGGACTCCTTTCATGGCATTTAGGGTGCACTAGACAAGACATGGAGGCTCGAAGCTGAGAGTTTAGATAATACCACAGACTACGTTTAAAACACATCGGTGATTTCGGTAAAAGTGATATGTATTTTAGACATAAATAAACCTCTGTGTAGTATGCAGCGTTATTACTCTCTTAATAACCTCCGTTGATCAGTTTTCCTCTAATATTTCTGTTATCATGCTGTTGCAAAAGGGAAACAGTAAAACAATGATAAGACGGATAACACCATTGAATTGTCATTTGGGCAGAGTTTAGCACTATCAACACAAGTCCCAACGCTCTCTCAGGGTCACAAATATATGTTGCCTATTCAGACTACAAGACATCAACTAGATGATCCATTGTAAACGAGCCAGTAAAGTCAATGTAGACTTCGCAATAGAATCTATTATTCAAGTACCTATTTAACACCACTGAACAAGTGAGAAACCACTCGGATTCCAAACAAGAACTTCCCACACACGATGAAATCGCTCTACTCCACCCAACTAACCTGCCCGCTAGTTCACAACTTCTGACTCTGGTGGCTTTGTGTTAAAATAGTTCACCGTGGGGAACGGCTTGTCCAATGAGGGCGTCTTTATTTAGTAGCAGCGCTTTAATTCAATTTAAAATGTCACCGTTCAATTGTGAATGCATCAACATCAATTTGAAGATGATAGTTTCAAGGAATGCTGATGTTATGACCTAATTTAAGCTAAAAGCAGCAAAAACCTGTTGCAATTCTCTAAGCTATACTGCCAGAGCTACGGTAATAACGGTATGTAATGGTACTTGACATTTCCGAATTCAATTCAACTATCGTAAAGGCATTCATAATCTTTTATCGATTTACCATGAATAGTTATAGGTTTTGTGTAATTCTAGTTTGTTAGCGACCATAGGACATCAATGGCTAGGGATACAGCCACCCAAACCAACCTAATGAGCTCTGAGACCGAATTTCCCATATTTAATCTAAAAGACTAATATTTGAAATAGAGCTCATCTAGGACTTCATAGTAACATAAAAATATTGAGCCACCCAATCTGCCGCATTGCTCAAAACTACTCATTTTATCGGAGTAAGATATATGATGCTGGAATTGGGAATAAACGTCGATCGGTTAAACCTGCACCTGCGAAGATTCCTGAACCCTCACTGATGAGCTGTGTGAGCTCATTTCTTTCTGTTGATGAAATTCTAGCTTATCACGAGCTTTTCTCTCGTAAACTTGTTTGTTTAATCTTCCGCATTAGTGAGAGAATTATGAAAGTGTTTTTTTGAAAACTAAATCTGCGTCTACCCGAGTTGGACAGAAGATATTTCACCTTCTTCTGGGTAATCTGAGCAGGATGGTGTGGGCGTAAATCGATTCATAACACTTTTCGTTCAACTGGTTATAATGAGAAACTTTGAAAGGGATGATCACAGTATAGATAACAAAATGAATTTAAATAACAAGGAAAGGATGCCTAGCTCCCACTGTGTGACTTTGCCTTCTCTAAAATATTTTCTTTGACAAGTACGTAGGTATATGCGTTGAGCGTGACTCGTTGACTCTGACTGACCCACTGACTGAGCCCTTCGGGAAAAAGGCATTAACGTCTCGGGGGTGCAAGGCTGTGGTGGGGAGTCCGACTTCTGGTCGTTCGCATGGCCACTAGGTATGATGGGTGGTGTCTCCGATAGATAGATTTTTCTTCAAGACGGATTCATTCGCCTGGATAATGGTAACGAAAAAGGAGGGTGTTTTGAGTTTGTTATGAACCACAATCCAGTAGCAATGAATAAAGTCGATAACAGTCTAGACAAGTGATTGTGAGGGCTTTGCTTATACGGTGTGCGTACAAAACAGATCTCATTCCTTCAAAGAATCAATTTTACAACTAATTTTGAACAAAATATGCCTCTTAAAGTTTATTTTCCAAACGCTTGCATTCAGAGTTATTTACGATTTAACATTTGTTTCGTGATACGGACCTCACTTCATTGAAACGGACATAGTTTTATTATTTTAGAGTAATCTCAAATTTGAAGAAACTTTTGCCTTTCAAGAAACCGTGAAATTTCCTGTCTCTCTAATACCAAATAAAAAAATGCAATTAAATTTTACGGGGAATAATGGGACCTAAAATGTGAGCCCATAATCTCCAAATAATTCGGGATAAAGAACTATTGCCGGTAAGCCTAAAAACTGCGCCAAAGCTTTCCAACGGAATAATCGATTTTCATTTTACTCTGCTGATTACGAGTAGAAGAGAAAGTTGCATTTGAGACAAGGAAAACGTAAGTAGTTTCACACGGTAAAATCGACGTTATAGGGCGAAAAATAACTCGTCATGCAAAAATGAGTTTGACTTTGAATTTTACGTAGTATTTCACGATGAATCCAATACATGGTGATACTAACAATCACGGTTAGTAGAAGAAGAATTCTTCCACTAACCGTGCTAACAATCACCATTCGCAATTTCCTAGCCGTCTGGGTAACGTATAAAGTTAAAACGGTTCGCAGCATTTTTAATATTCATCTTTTATTAAGAAAATCTACAAATAATGATAGTATTTTCTGAATTTTTTACAGATAAAGATATTGTTTGAAGTGCCCTTCTCGATTCTCCAGAGTCATGCCCTCCTATTCGTCTCATCGACTGCCAACTCTACTTGTCGAATCCGTGAAATCCTTCGGTTACATTCGAAAATTCTTTCTGGAAGTTCTTCGCGGGTGTCCACTCTGGTTCTGTACACATCCGATTTTAGTGTATCCCACCATCAATAGTCGAAAGGCGTTAGACCTGGGATTCTGGCGGGTTTTGGGTTGAAAATTATTTGCAGAATCGATCGCTTGAAGGAATGAGACCAGTTTCGTAGACACCCTGTACAGAAGTCTCCCAAGGTAGGTTTTTAGTTTTTATTTTTCATCAATCGAAGAAATTATCAATTTTAATAAAATTGTGTTCTCCTATGATATTCGATGAATTGATGGAGGCTTCCCTGGTTTTTGGTTCGATTTACTAAGAAATGATAAGTTATTTCACAAATATAAAAGTGATGTTGAGCTCTTTTCAGATCCTTTTTTGGGAAACTGGACAAGACCCACTCTCCTCATCTGACCGAGATCTTAGTAATTCAAAATGACCGCTCTTTAAACATTCTGGGTAATCGGCTGGTTACTGAATAATCCAATGGACATGTTCAATTCACCTGAGTTCAATTAACTTGATGGTTAGCGACCGACTCCAAGTTCATTTGTGCTCGCTAAATCATTCATGACAATAGGATTCGAATTCAACGTGCTCAGCTACAACCCCTAAATGAGACAGTAAATAAAAACTCTCAAAAATGAATTATTTATATATATGGCTTTAATTTTACAAATGCGTGTATTCTGACTATTCGGTCGGGACCTGTATGGATGAATCATTTATTTGGTTATGGGGTAAGCATTAATACGAAAGAATGGATAAGCCGCCACATTTATTGTGTTATTATTGGCTTTTTCATTAAGAATTAATCGCAGCAAATTATTACGATCAGGCAAATATGATAAGTGGTTTAATATGCCATCGTTAAACGGGGTTATTAGTACTTGAGCATGTATGTTGAAAAAGGAAAATATTATTAAAATAAACTTGAAGTGTTTTATTTGTTTTTAAATTAATTTGTATCAAGTAGGTATAACTTATCAACAATATTCTTTTGAAACTACGGTTGAATATTCCAAATTAAAGTACAAGTCGGAGTTTTGTGATAACACAACTCACCTGTCTCACTTAGAGGTGGGTAGTGAGTGAGTGACCTTGTCTCAAAGAACTTCTCTTTCAAGTGAACTTGTCCCAAATGACCTGCCGAGGGAAGACCTGCAGTTCACTACAAGACGTTTCCGACGGCATGGCTCCCCGCTGCCAACGTTCAAACTACTCGGACAGTCGCAAACGTTCTCGAAAGCATGGTTCCTACGGTCGATGTTTGAACTACTCGGAGACCTGCTCAAAGTGACCTGCAGTTCACCCGTCCGCCATTAGCTTGGGTTTCCTTCTAGTCAACGAAGGACTCCCATCATCGCAGAGTCAATCAAATACCTTTCAAATTCACTTAATACTAAACTATACTTGTCGATACTACACTCATCACAGAGTCGATTATATTTAATAAGCAGGTATTTATGTGAAAATCTCAAAAAATGAGAACAGTAGATGACTGTCATTTACCGAATTCTGACGGATGACGAATATAATAGAGGTTGACGGCCATGCCACGAGATAGCGGTGGTGGGGTTGACTGTCTCAGAATGGAGGCGATGAACTGCAGGTCCCATTGATTACAAAGTGAACTGCAGGTGTGGCATTGATCCACGGAGTGGACCGTGGAGCGCCCTGCAAGTCGCATTCGATCACAGAGTGAACTGGTGAACTTCTCCCACTGACCTTGTCTTTGGACTGAATGACCTGCAGGTCGTCTACTCTCTTAGGTGAACTGGGCTTACACACCTCTAGTCTCACTACACTACTTCACATGTGTGTGAAGTCAGATGGTTTGATAAGTTTCAATCTCTTGACAATATCACATGATTCAAGGAGTCGAACAGAATCCTCGTTGACGTGAGATCTGAACAGATGGAGGTATCACTGTGCATGTCGCATTATAGCATCGGTCTTTATTGTTTCGATCTGAAGCTTGTGATGGAGATTGCAGTTGTTCCGGGTTGATAATCATCGACCATTTGCCAGTACACTTCTCTGAGTTTAATTTATTTTGGTCCTCCATTTCCTTCTCCAGTTTCGTAAGCAGGATGATGATTTATTCAACTTGGTACTGAACTCATTATTACTTACGACGGATGATGAAACCGCTTTATCATCACCGAAGATTGTCGTGGTGGTCATTTCGATTTCTGGTACAACCTATAGGTAACAACTGTAATATCTAGTGAGTCCGATGTCCGGGTTCTCTGCAAAATTTAAAAAATGTAGAATCTACTTCTCACATCTGATCTTGTCTGGACTACAAAATTAACATTGTTTGGTTTCCCAAGGTAGCACATCGTACAGGGAAAGCAGATTTAGTGACACGAGCCTTGAGTAGGAGTGGCAGAAGGCAATCAGAAAACGTCCATTCATCATACATAATTCATTATTTCCGAATTTTATAGTTACTGCACCTGATTTTATCGGACACGCTTTACATGATGTGCGAATTCAATAAGATATAAGCCCCTGAAACTTGCTTCCGTAAAAATCGTGAAATGAAACTATATCTCAAAATCTTAGTGAATGGGAAAGAAACGGGCTTTAGATTTTTGAACAGAGCAATTAAGGGACTTGGATTTTATAATGACATCTACTTCAATGTACGTGATTTTTCACTCAGCCTGCCTTAGAGGTAGCGAAAGCTTTGTTTTTACTATCGAGAGATTAAAACATTTTTGCTCCAAATCACAATAATTGTGATGTAATTATTACATCTCGCGTTCTGTGTTTCGGAGCGTTTCGTGCCTGCCTTCCTGTTTTTATTCACACGCAGATCCTTGTAACAAACCAGTTTTTTTTCCTTCAATTGGCATTATCTGGAAGCCATGAAGGATTTTATTAGAAATGCATATTATCTATATACATAATTAATGATAATGATTACAATAATGAACGAAAACATCAATTCCAATCTATATTAAATTTACAAATAGCTTCATTTCGATGAATACACTATTTGATGGTTATCCGTTTTTTTTCTTATTTTTATTTTTTATTTTTATTCATTAACATGAGTATAATTATAATTATATATATGTATATTGATTTACACCTTTTTATCGGTTCACACCTTTTTTATTTATTTATTTTTATTTCATTTTTTTTAACACCTTTTTATTGGTTTACACCTTTTTATGTTTATTGGTGTACGTATCAATTTTTTCCCCCTTTTCCTTCAATTGGCATTAGCTGGAAGCAACAGTCGTGAAGGAATTTATTACAAATACATATTATCTATATCCATAATTGATGATAATGATTGTAACAATGAACGAGCTGCAAATTAAACATCAATCCCAACTCCGATAATAAATTTACAAACGGCTTCATAGCAAACAAACCAGTTATATCAAATACAAATAGCAACAAACCAGTTGCATTCGAGTTTAATGAAACGTCCGGGAATCGTGCAATTTACGTTGAAAATAGTCCTAACATCTCACACTCATTGTGAAATCCACCAAGCTTAATTTTAAGGTTCTAATGTTCCGATCGAACTCATATCTTCAGATCAGTTGGGGATGAACGATCGAATAATTTTACACCATTATCAGCGAACACCAAATAGCTATTCAGAATAACAAACCAAATCAAACAGAGCACTGACAACTTCGCGATGAAACCGATACAGAGTTTGGGATATCAATAATCATATCCCAAATACCTTCCGAACTTGATCTACGTGTATATCGAACGACTTGGCTACGAGAAAATTATATTTGATGGATCATATCTTTGCCGAGCAATACAATCGCCTCCATCCTAACTATTCACTGAAAGTTTAATCAAAATCTGACTTTAGTTTTTGAAATTAAGCTTGTTACAAGGATGCGCTGGCGAACGACACATGCAAACGAAAAAAGTTCTTAATGGTCGAAAACGGGAAATGCATGTGTGTACTGTTTTTCTCATCTCCCAAAAGTGAGCAAAATAGCTGGAACGAAACCCCCGAATTGAAGATGTACTTTCAAGTAAAGTGATTACAACTAATTTGTCACTCTTATTTGTCTGATCGTTCGACAGTGCGTCGTGCGTCGTTTTGTAGTATTTTAAGGAGCTACTCCCCGAATCATGACAGATGGTACAAATTAGGCAGTCGCCATCTCACCGCCTGCAGAGCTCTGTAGGACCACTAATCCCAATTTAGCTTGTGCGGGAGGAAATTAATGATCTTCTCCGCATTTCCATGTTGTTCTAGACAGGAGGGCTAGGGGAGGCTCATCCATCCCTAACTGAGAGCGACGTCTCCCGTCATACCCTGCGGCTAATACGATTATGACAACCGATAAGGGCAAGGGGGTGGGGACGAGCTTGGGCTGAGAATGGAGATTCCGGCGGGATTGTAACTGAGGGTCACCGCACTCTCCTCTCAATCTCTTCATTTCATGCTTCCCAGGTGTTTCGGACCTTCTCGAAATACCCACCGCACATTACCATATCCCCCAATGAGGCCACTCCGAGAGTCCGTCTGCTGTTTTACATATGAAACATCGCTCCGTGAATGTATTCTCGAAAGTGATGGATGAAATACAGCGCGATGGTTTTGTTAGCTATTCTGAAAAAGCAATGACACATCTAAATGGAAGTGCTAATGAAAACAGCTTTCAATGGATATCTGCGCTAAAGTTGAACCTACGCTCTCAATTGTTACTGAACAGTCCCTAAAAAGCTTCTCTTCGAATTTCAGGTTTGTACATTGGATATAAATTAAACTACCCTCAAAGTTATTGCGACCAAATTTCTGCACAGTACATAAATATACACACAATCTGCATATGCAGAGCACTTGAAAGCTTTTTGAAGATAGATTTTTTTAAATGTTTGTTTGTTATTATTGGGGCTTTAGATATGCGTACGCTCAGAACCTACTCATGTTAAGGTCGTATTGAAATGTATAATATCAATCGGGGATTCATTTGATATATTCAGCCAACTGTACTGTTACTTAACACATTGGATATTGGAACCAACCAATATTTGCTAATAGGGTGATTACGCTGTTTGATTACAGCAGTTGCAAATAGAGGGGGTTGGCATCGCTCATTACTCATTCCGAGCAATATGTTAATTATCATATTATGAGGTGGTTGAACCGTTCTTCCCTGACCACCCACCAAATGGATGGGATGTAATTTTGAATATTCACCGACTAAAGTATTTATTCATGAGCAGATCATCTAATAAAAGGCTATCTACAATTTGACCTTCACAATCTTCGAAAATTTCATCAAATACGGACGAAAACTGTAAAAATAAAGCTTGTAACAAGGATCAAGACAGAGAGCCTGACGAAATGGCAGTCGAAAGTTTCGTTTTGGCAACAAAATTGTTCATCTCCCAAAAGTGAAAAAAAGGACCTACATCAAAAGAATCTTGGGAAAGTTCAGGATGACCCCCAATTTTAACACCACCCGATGTTACATTGGCAGCATTAATGAAACCGAAAACTCCAACTTTCGAAGGACTGAAGGTACATTAGTGCCAGAAAATTATGGGAGACTTAAACTAGGCACATTGCAGTTCAAGAAGACCAGACCTAGCGTACAGAATAAGCACGATTAGTCAATTCCATTCATGTTATCTAGCTTGTGTGAAACTAGAAGACCTAATATCACGCTAAGTCCAAAATGGTTAGGTATTATGCTTTGCCCCGAAAGATGGTGAATACCGTTGGATTGACGGTAGAGTATGGGCTAGAGCAAACATGAACTACTTTACTTTAAAAGCTTGCTGATCAATTTTAGTACTTTGTCTTTCTCTTAGGGATAGGTCCTTTATCAAGCCCATTAGTTTACTACCCAGTCAGTCAGGATGAAATGTTCGGTAATTGTACAGGCTAGATTTTGGATTATCGCCTATGCCTTTCATTGCTGTCGGATCAATAGTGCGTGCATCCATGCTCAAATGTGAATTTCTTGTATGTCCAATTCCTATCGTTTATCGATCTGGTGATTTTGTCGAACAGATTTTATGATGTGTCATACGAACTTTTACTGTCATTTCTAGGATAATATCTTTTATGCGTGCGCAAAACTACGATTGGTTGAATTAGGCTTAACTCGAGAAGTTTTTCTGTAAGTTGGAGCTCTTTTTACAAGGTTTAGGTAGCGAAAGTTGCCTTGGCAGTGCAAACAGGAACCGTATCCCTATTCCCTACATTAACTTGTACACGCGTACCATTACTGTTTGATTTTCCATTCAATATCTTTGACTAGTACTTAGTTCTTCAACAAGTTCTACATCTTGGCAGAGGTTTTCAATCAATTTTCAACGGATGTACGAAATTAATCATTGATTATACCCTGCAGATAATATTTAAATTACATTTTAGGCTATTGCATAACATAGAAAACGGATGAGAAAGGCAGCATAATCCCAAGATGGATCCAAAATGCGAATGTCTTCTAGTTGCAAACTCAACCTAGTTTTTCCACATTGTAGTTTCAGTTTTCCACCTGGAGAAATGTGTTTTGTCTCTATCATGTAAATTCTCAGCTGTGATAAAGGTTGAATGCATGCGGCGCTAGAAGGACCTTCAAGGCCTGTTATTCATGAAACGTTTGTCGAGGATCGGGCCCGCTTTTAACGCATGAAATACAAAAGCCCAACGCCCGGAAAAAGAACTGCGTATTATCCTTGGCGACTGACTGTGGAATAGCCCTTGCTCGGAAGAGAGGGGGGACAAAGAAAAGAGTGAGGTTGTCCATCACTAAATCTAGGACGCCTGTTCCTGATGGGTCCTGTCCATTGTGAATTCCACCCATCCAGCCGGTGATCTCTCTTGGACCTAAAAACCGATCCTACAGTATTAGAAGGTTCAGAGTTCCGTTACGTTCACTCCTGCTTTGGTTCACTTCTTCACCACTTCTCGATAGTACTTTCGTTTAAAAAAAAATCCTTATTCAGGTGTTCCTACGGCTCTACAGTTCTAGTAACTAATTGTTCATAGCAGAACACAATATTGTTCAGCTCTACAATGTCATTCAATAGGAACATCATACAATGTGGAAGCTTTTAAATTTAACCGATATTTTTTTAGTTTAGGAAGTATTATCTATAATGCAGATGAATAATACTTGATACCCAATGGCTGCAAACGCCTTTTTAATATATGAGAGAGAAAAGAAATTTATTGATTATTATATGGGGTGGAATGTTGGGTTAGTTGGGATTTGTGAAAAGTATAAATTGATATGCCAAAAGCTCGAATTGGTATGCCAGAAGTTGAAATTGAGTCGCCGAAAGTTTAAATTGAGATGCCTAAAATATTGGAATTGATTTGAGTCAAAGGTTCAAATTAATTTGCCAAGATTTAAATGAATGGAATATTATTATAAATTCCTTCAATTTTCTCCTATTTTTTTTCAATAATTATCTTTTGTAATTAAAACAGAAAAAAATAAATATCAACTCCCTCTGTCAACAGTTGATTTAGTTTCAATATGCGAAGGACATATAAAAACGATTTAACTAACAAAAATCCTTCCGTTTAAGAACATTGCTCCGAAATGGCTGGACTAAAATTCATGACACTTGGTCCAGTAACCGCATAAAAGACCCAATGGGTTCCTGAATCCTTGAAATCACTATCGAAACTATAAATGCTTGTCATTGGTAGATACAGTTCCAAGGATCCGAATAAAAGCAACCGGGTTGCTTTATATCGATCTATTCGCTGCCCCAATTAGTCGGAAGCCGAGAACTTGGAACATGACAAACTTTGTTGTTTATATAACATTTATAAAACCGACCAACTTCATTCTCTGAGTTAATAAGACTTGTTTTTTCCAAATTGATTAAGTAGATAGAAAGATAGTTTAGTTACATAATTTTACATATTACATTCTTTAATTGAATAACAACTTATGACCGAGCTGGATAGTTTAACACTGTGGCCCGCATACGTAAGGACGCTAAAATGGATATTCATAAACTTTGGAACGTTGTTGTTGGAACCTGAGTCAAACGAGCTTTGGTAGACCTCAATCGAAGCAATATTAGGTTCGACAGATTCCAAATCATTAAACAATCAGATTCCAAATTTTTTATAGTTGGAAACTCTCTTATTTTAGGTTTTTAGACTATACAACTTTGGGGCCCAACAAAATTAATGTACAATTCACGATTTGGGAATTACAGGAGATACGCAGAATCCATCTAAGGATCCACCACCATCCACCATCCAATTATGTTTCAATCTCTTGATACGGAGGATGGCAATTTAATCCCTTAAAAGGTGGGTTAGGTAAGTTTTATACATTTAAAAAAAAATAATAAAATCAGTTTTGAACCTGCGCTCTTGGAATGTAGGAATATTTGAGGTATAAAGAAACAAATCTTCGTTAGTGTTGCCATATTAGCTAGGGTAGTTGAGGGAGAAGTACTAGATAGAGCCAATCTTGTTCACTTTTAATATTCCTGTCACTTATTCTTACTAGTTTCGCCTAGGAAGGAATGTTTAATCCCTTTTAATGTCCCATTTTATTCCGCTTCTCCACTGAATTATTTTAAACATGGATATTCTTTTCAAGTGACAGCAATTATTTCATATTTTATTTCAGTACTACAATACTATCACATTTCACTCGTTAATATAAATTCTACATATCCCAGTCACACCCAGCAAGAATCCAAAACATTCCCGGGAAGATTTTAAATAGTCACCAAATCGTCGATGTTGAAGATATCGGATTGAAGTGAATTTTAAAATGTTATTACTAATGACAATTTTTTACTGAAAACAATTATCGTTGATTACGAAAGTTTATGTCCAAATGTCTTCTTTTTTGGGAGATGCATTTTTGGAGTCGGTCCTTCAGGTTTTGCATAGCTCGCTCAAGCATATCGATGGTAATGGATAGAATTTTCTTCCCAATTGGAGTCTTCAATTCTTGAAGGGGCGGAGTTTGGTGTACACTTTGGCTTTGTAAATGAGCCCAAAAAAGGAAATCCCACATCGTGAGTTCTGGCGAGCGAGGGGTCCATTCCACACATCCATTCCACATCTCTTTACTCGAAATCAGATGCCATGGGAACAGAGTGGGTACCGCCTGCGTGGATGTTCTTGTCGTGTGGGGAGTTGACCAATGAAACCACATTGGTGCCCTGTCGCAGTCATTCTGTTCGAGTTGCGGAATTAAGAATTCTTCAATCATTCGTCCATATCGCTCAGAATTCACCGTGTAAAAAACCGATTGGAAACTTCCGACACATTAATCTATAATTTTCCTGAATATTTCATAAATATCGGTTGAAAATTGTAGAAAATAGGGTTGACGCAAGAATTTCTGAATGAACGGAGAGACGCTTAATGGAAATTGTTCAGAATTGAGAAAAACGTAAACTGTTACTAGACATTTTGGTGAAACAAAGTTGTTTGTCCTAAATATTAAAACATGCTCCCGCAACCTGTGGACCCCAGAGCGAAGTTGTACTTTGAAATTTTAACTTCTTAACAACTCAATGTTTGTGAAGTTCGTACTCAAATCAAGAACATAAACTACACCCATCGACATAACATCTGTTATGTCGCAATCACCATTATACATAAGTGTTTAAGTCGTCGATGCGGGAAACAGCATCCTGCCAATTATCGAGGTTGTATAGTTGCGAAAGAATTACAAAAACTCCGGGATCATTCCAGGGAACCTGTGAAGGTCTCAAATAATCTAAAGCCAAACAACGCGCCTACACTAGCAAGAAGGGCTTTTGTGTCCTACGCCAGCTGTGTCAAACAGAATCAAAACAAAAATGTTGCAGAAAAAGATCCAAATGTGGATGAAATTCTCATTAAAATTATGGATTTATGGAAAACCATTGTTCCAGCAATAAGACCCTGCTTTCACGCTTTGAAAGACTGGAAAATAACCTGGCAAAAAGCAAAATCACATTATGATGGAACACTTAACATGGTGCTCAAAGAGAAGGAAGTGAACAGAAGTTGGGAATGAGCCAGGGTAGAAGTAGTGAAGACCGGGAGGAACCCTCACTAGGGTAAAAAGGGGACTGTTCCGCAGTAATGCCAAAAAGCAGTCCCGGGACAGTCCTAAAAGAAGAGAGGAACGATGTTTTTTAGTCGGTATGCCACGATGGAGGCCACGACACAAAGTTTGAGGAGGACACATGTTTGATGTATACCCCTCACTGTCAGTCCAGTAATGGATTTTTCACCAACGTCTGTTTAAAAAAAAGTGTTCGTCACATTTTTTATACTTGAACAATCTCCGAGGAAACGTCTACACAGATTCCTGTCATCCACGTGAAGTATACAAAGACCTGGATTTAACTTGATCGCTGCTTGTTGAACCAATCAAGATTCCGACAACTATCATGACGGTGCATTAGGAAAATGTCATGAATGTTGAATAAATAATAACCGAGCTGCGGGCCTTCACAGTTACATTTTTCCATTTTCTTTCCTTCTCGCTTGAAATGTCTTCCGTGATATTAATACTCGGGTAGGAAGTCGATATGTAAATTGCAATGTGACGTGAGGGCCAGCCTGATACAGATCTTAACTGCTGCTTTTGCTTTCATGACGACCAGAGAGGGAACTAAACAAATTAAATCCTTCTTGACACACTCATACATGAGAGATAAGGGGCAGGACGAGAGGTAATAATTTGTCACTCGTCCCCCAGTTTTATTTTTCATTTTAATTTTCTATGAGTCGCCGTCACTGGCTTAAATAAAGTGTTTCTTTATTCAACACTTGATTCGTAGCAGTTTTCACTAAGCGGCCCCTCGTTGGTAATTGTTGTTGGTAGGGTTGTGTGGAAAGTAATGTGTACTTTATTCAATGTTAAAGGATTGAACGGTTAACTTATCTGCAACCAAATACCTTACCTGTAACCAGTATCTTTGGCTCTTGCTGAAACTGATTCCCTAAGTCTGAAGCGGTGATTCTTGGATGGCCATTGGTTCAGTCTGGGCAGTCCCTTGAGGCTGTCCCCATTTGCAGATCTACATTACGGGAGAGGAAAGTCAGGATGGTCATAAGGCTTAGTATTTTACAGAAATCAGATGCTAGGTAGTAGGGGTCATCAGGCGGGTTCATTCCAAAATTCTTCTCGGCATCCTCGAGCTGTGCCAAATGGAATAGATCCAAATTCTTTAAGTAGATAGCCATACAATTGGGTGATTGCGGAGGTAGTTACTCGCAAATGTAAGCAGCAGACGGTTTGAGTGGATCTAGTTTTATAAGGAGGTGTATTCTTAGGTTCAAGTCAAAGAGAAGGGTCGGACAATCAACGCTACAAGACAAAATCATCAGCCTCTGACAAAATCATCAGCCTCAGAATTGCCTCAGCAATTTGATAATTTACCTGGCAAATGTACGCTGTGTGGATGTGGTGTATAACGGTATAAGGTTCAAGCGGTAGAGTTCGGACAAATCGCTACAAGATTCAGAAGCAGACAAAAATCTTGCCCGCGGGAAGCAAGATATTACGATTCAAATTGATATCTCAATATACTCCCCTTCAGAATCTTCAATCAATATCTAAAAGTTTTTTGGATGTGTAAGTAGTATTCGAAAACTAATTCAGAAAGAAATCTTTAAAAGTTAAATTGAATAAAAGATCAGTGATTCAAATAATTACAGTTTGTCTTGAGGTTAATAACTAACCTCAAGCCAAAATTAGATTTGAAAAATCGTAATAAATAGCTTTAAACGAAATTGTTTGTCTGTAGCGTGTTGATGAGCCAGAGTTAAGGACTCATATCATTAGTTTTCAACTATAGTTGTAAATTGGTTGATAGTAACGATTTCTTCTTCAGTTAAAAGTTAGGGAACAACATGCAGATAATTTTGGAAAATATAGTTAGTACCTGAACCTAAAGTTCGTTACAAGAACTGCATGAAACGATTTCTGCATTATCCAGCCACCAGTTTATCAACCATGTAAATTTTTGTATTCTATATGCAAAAAAAGTGTCCGTCTTGAAACCTTTAGGTGAGTTGGAAAGAAATGAAGAGTTCTGTAAGAAAACACATTGTGGGATTCCGTTGCATAAATTCTGAATGGGCTTGGGGGGAGGCGTGAGGGAGGGTTAGCGACTCTTTCATTCATGAATGGAACAGACACTTATAAGCAGGGGGATCACGAACTATTATTTCCTAATAATACAGCGCTAGAATGTAACACTGTATTAGAAAAAATGGACATTGAATGTATTTAAGATAATAATACACGGAAGAAAAGAATGCAGAGAGAGAAATAATGAATTGGGTAGATTGTGAAAAATAGAATTGGAGTGGTGTGGGGAAAAAACGCTGAAAATTCCTTCACTGGGGTTTATTATTCAATTGGCTCGCGTTCATGATTTGAATTTCTACTAAGCATATTTGTGTGCCTCCTGAAATTCAATAATCGCTCTACCACCTGTGAAACACGCACACTCCGAAGCTTAGTAGAACTGAATAAAATTTAATAATAAACCCGTGTATCGGCTACAAAGCCTTTTAGGAGTTCACTCCAGTATCCACATTAGTACATCACTACGTCACTAGGTTACTGATATCAAAACAAAAACAATAATAAACCAAAATAACGCGAATGTTGGCACCATAAATCGGGCCATAGATCGGGAATGGTTTGGCCTACGGACCTGGGGAGGGGCTCATTCGATTCCTCGTGGGCTGTTATTCAAAAAGAGTACAAATTTAGGACGTTTTGACTTTTTTTTATTTTTTTAGGGATTTTACAAAACTTCGACAACCCTTAAGGAGCACTTTAAATTAAGTGAGAGAGCTGGCTCAAGAATTGGTGCGTTGTCGGACCAACATGGATTTTCCTGAAAATTTCAGATCTTTTGCTCCAGCCGTTTGGGAAAAATCTAGCGTACGGCGGACGGACGGAAAAATTTTTATTGCAGATTCGGATTGTACACCCTTTGAAACGTAAGCCATGAAATTTTCAGGGGGGTTAGAATTTTTTTTTTCTTGAGCGATTACAATGGTTTGTTATTGAATAATAAACAAAAAGGCGGAGGGAGATAAAAAAAGAACTTCATAGACAAATTTAAAATTATGCTCACCCACGTCTGGCGCTTCTTTCCAACCTTGCAAAGGGGACAGATTCGCTACCTTTTGAGTACGATAATTATTATTCTTCAATGCAGCTGTTAATTGCAGATACTTTTTGCTGAACATGGTCAAGGAACATGAATACGACTGTGAACATTTTTTATTACCTCATGATCTCAAGGTACAAACACAACTTACGGAAAGTGAGGTTATTGTAAAAACCGATGTTCCATCTTGGAAAACGAGTATATTAACTTCCGTCTCGTTTTTCGGTCTATTTTCACCATTCATTTAAAGTCGTAATGGGGTTGGTTGGTGCCTTTTGTTGTATGTTTCTTCTGAACAGTTGACCACTGTACTTCAAATCCGCTGCATCTCCTGTAACAGACCCGAACCAATAGGCAAGAATTGATTCGTTATATCGAACCTGATACCTGCGGTCCGTTGCAAAAATATCCTGGTAGAATACCACACTGCAGCACTTACAGCTTCATAATTTTTACTGAAAAAATCAAGATGAGACAGGATGCAATGCATTTAGGAACAAATTGCAACCTTTGGTTCTTTTGATAGGGTCCTTTCATGGTCGATAGTAGTTTTCATTCGTATGCCGAAAAATCCTCTTATCACATTTCTGGAAGCTTCTGCTTGCACTCTTCACTTCAAAATTGCATCCAAATTCATTTCAAACTAGTTGAGTAGAAAAAAGTCTCCATTCCCAAGGACTCATTTCCGTGGAATCCATCGACCGCTGTCATCAATGGAATCAACTAGGTTGGTTGGTGTAGACTGGTCGGTTTTGCTTATTGCTTGGTACTCTGGTAATGAATCAGGTCTGAAGATCTGTCAAGAAATGAAGGTTATTTTTCAAAATTTTGACCATTTTAGGTTTGTTTGCTTTTTGTGCTGAAAGAGCCCTACGCTTTATCTGGGAACAGAAGGTCCTGGCCAGCCCGGGCCCAACCACCATGACGGCCACTGGAAAACTGATTTTGCTGGTTGTAGTGGAGAGATCTTCAACCCCCTAAACTAGACAGAGAAAGCAGTCAAGGCCGAACCAAGGCCAACCGTTAGAAACTGCCCGTACTCATTTAATGTCACCATCGATTTTCCATTGATATCCATCGAAACATTAGAAGATTTAGGTGATCAACTTTCATTCAATGCGATCCACCTACCTATTTTTCCATGCTTTGGCCGAAACAAGGTGCTGCAGGGGCGATATAATCAAGGATCGATTAAATGAAAAAAATCGTCATCCATTTTTCATTCGCGCCCAAAAAAGGTAGAGATAAAGACGGAAGAACGATGGTCCTGAGGTTTGTCCCGCGATACTAATAAATGCGCTGATGATTGATAGCTTGGATGAATCAAATTGATCCATGCCTGCCCTGGGGAGAATCGACCGGTTTCGAACCGAGCTTTATGTAGACAAATGAATGTTCAAGCGATCAGGGGCATTGATACCTTCGGTTCATTTACATACGACGATATCTCTTCCACTTTTGCTTCACGGGGGAGCGAAGGCTTTGTATGTATAACTGGGAGAGTCAATGTTTGTTTACCGCTTGGCTGGAAGGGGATATTGCCGTTTTCTTTCGAAGCCGGGAGGTATCTCCATCCTCGCTGTCGCAGGCCGTAGGAAAACAAATCCTCCAGTTAGGGGTCACTGCCCAGGTGGTAATCCAATGGAGGAGACGTGTCTCCCTTTGGCTTGGATGAAGTTCTTTTATTTGTTCAAAAACTCAATAGGAGAATAATACCTGACAGAAGCCCTCTGTAAATGGAATATCCCAATTTGCTGTACTGCTGAAACTATATCTTGATCAAAGATAGAGCCGGACGAATTGAAATAACGACAACTGGACACGCAGGGATACTGAGAAAATGAAACTGAACGTGGAAACATGAAAGGGATATTGAAATCGAATAAAGAACCATATATTGATTTTTAACAAACAATACCTAATATTTGAAATTATTCTTTTATTACAACCAACCTAAGATTGCAGAACTGAACGCGGCGATTAGTAACCAGAAGTGGTTGGAGGGGGGGCAAAGAAGGGGGGCCATCTAAATTGTTTTTGACCAATGAAATGCACGTTTTTTATTGTTGAAATCAGTGCAAATACAACTTTGAATGACACTTTTTGAACCAAAATAGTTATTGCGCAACAATAATTTTTTTTCAAAAGATTAACTACTATAGGTATTAATTATAGTATTCAATCAAATATAATTAAATCAATTATTGATTTAACCTGCCTTAATTTGAATTACATAGATAACAAAAAGCTTTTTCTTGTTTTAATGTACATGTTAGCCACATTTCTAGCCAAACTTTTCTTGGTTATCTATTATATAAATGTTTATATAATCAATGGTTGTAATTAAGATAGTAATCTATTGACGAAACTCAAATCGCATCTAGTGTTCTTCAGTTATTTATCCGGAGTTAATTAATTACAATAAGGATTACTGAGCGTCTGCCAACTAGACCGTATTCGTATCCAATTCAATGTGCGACTGCGCATCAAGTCGATTCTTCGGCTACCGCGCCGCTTAAACCTACGTTGCAAAACATATGCAACCTAAAAAAAAAAAAAAAAGGTTTGGTTAATCGGAGCTCGAGTTGTAATAATTAGTTCATTCGTACAAACGAACCTCAAACCACTTTGACGTCTACAACCCGATCTTAAGGTTGAAAATCGCTTGGTACGGTAACCCTGTCTTTGTGACTTTGAACCGAAATTCCACGGACGCCACCGAGAAGTCACTGGAGCCCCCGAAGGTTGCCGGACTCGATCGCCGTTGTTTGAGAACGAGCCTTAAAGCGATTTGATGTTTCGATGTTTCGGAGGGAGTAAGAGGAGGGGGCCCTCTGCGGTGGATGATGAGATACGCAGAATGACAGCGCTTCCACACGAGCGCTAACGTCGCCGATGAGGCGGTGAACTGCGAGCGTGAACATTTCTTTTTTGTAGAGAGGAAATCGTATGTTTAACATTAATACTAACTAATTCTTTAAATCTATAAATCGTCTGATCAACGCCGAATCCAAATATGACCACAGGATTCGCCACTGTGTATAGGCATCATGTATAATGACGGGCAGGTTTAGTCAATTTCTGTAGTTTATCTGAAAATCAATTGTAATACGCATCATTGCAGAGAAGCTCCTACCTTGCAAAAGCTGGGGCTGGTTTGAGGGGGTGTAGCAGTGTTGTTGGTGTCCCTGTCGCCTTTCAATAGAACCGTTCTCGTGACAATTCGCGTGTTACAAGACTCAAACATCCGTTTTGAGATAATAAACCGAAGAGTATGTTTAATAGGCCAGTGCTATGTGTTTTTCATAAAGGAATGCAGTGTTCTTCTGACTGGGGATTGTTCAACAAAATCGAACATCGAACGCATAAAGAGGAAAACAACGTCACCATGAAGACTGTTTTTTCCTTTTTTGGATGCGGTTGAAAAGTACCTACCGGTATCGTTCAGCTGATGGAGTTCCCTGCGGAGGGTGGGGCTGCTTGAATCTCATTGGATGCTGCGTTGGCACATACTGAAAACACAGATGTATTTAGATGGCAAGAGCATTCTCAGCAAGCTGAAGGGGGGCCCGAAGTGTTATGCGAGGAAAAAAGGAGCTGCTGATGTTGTTTTGAAAGAAACCCCTATCGAAGCAAGGTCGTTAGGAGACTCCTTGAGCAGCTAGACGCGTAAATGATAGCCCACTAAAGCTTGAGCAAGTGTTGTAGGGCCCAATGGGATGAATAAAATAAAACCGTGGAAGAGGTTGGGCGGGGGTACGTAGGTGGCGGAAAGCCTTCTAGTGGGAATCGTCCCCCACATTTGTCCGGCCGCTGTCTGTAAATCTTGTTGATCTCTGGTCGGTCGGCTTCTTGTACACCCTTTCAAGCCTCCTAATATTTGTGGCTTTGGAAGTTTCCCCCCGAAACGACTGGAGATCTAGCTCGTAACTACACTCTACGCTTTATTTCCCTTTTGGTTGAATCGTTCAAAAAACGAGGTAGGGTGCAACCCACCCTAACAAACTCTTCTCGATACCGGATCCCATGGATCGAAACCTTTTTGTTCATAGATCGGAGGAGAAACCCCATTGGTGGTTTTTAGCAGAACTAACCAACAAACACCTCCTACCCATTTGTAGCAACAGAAATGTAACATTAAATGGCGCCAAAATCGAGCAAAATGATCTGATGATTGGTAGTAATGTACCAATTAAACAAAAAAAAAAGTGTAATTCACCTTTTTCTTATACCACACACGCTTCTCCATAAATGACCCCTGATTATATTCATTGCCAATCCATTTGCATTTCCAAATAAGAGGTAGCAGATAGTGTGAAACATTCGTTTCCAGAAAACTCTCTAGAGCATGCAAAAATGGTTCGGAAGCAATGAACTCAAACTACGTCACCATTGCTAAAAGAAAATGAAATGAAACATGCTTATTCTGAGGATCGGCAACTGAAAAACCGTACTGGGTTGAATTGATAATGATGAGGGGGTAAAGTTTGTGATGGATATGGTTAGTTGGCCCTTTCCCGATTTTAGAATCTGTCGCCTTGGGAGATGAACCGGACGCCTGCAAGCGTCTGATTCATCCTCAGAGTGTGGCGGAGCATATTAATGCATCCACCTGCTCGGAAGGGGCAACTATGCCATTCCATCACCTCACAAGTTTTTGGGGCTTACGTTCACAATGGGGTTTACGTTTACGCATACATTGTAACCATGTCGGAACTGGGAGAGAAAGCCGGGTCCCGAAAAAAGAAAGTTCAGTCTGACGAATGTGCAATTGGTTCGGGTAAAATGAATTCAAAACCCTTGTCAGTAAGGCAATTCGGTCCCACTAAAAATACCTGGTCCAACTTTTTCAATGCTGTATCCGTCAGTTGACTACCAGATAAGGACGTGAAGATGGGACTAAGGAGTGCCCAGCTGTCTTCAGAAATATTGTTTTACAATAATGTGAAATTCAATATTCACAAATCAGTAGCCCATCATTCATCTACTGCCAAACCTGCATTGTATTCTCACTTTGAGTAAATTTTTGTAGGTTCATACTAAGGCAGAAAAAAGGCTGTAACGCAACACCAGCAAAACATGCCACTCTAAAAATATGGTAAAAGAGCATCGGCAAAGCATGTGAATGAAATTTAATAGTGTTTTACCAATAGCTGCCATGGTTTCAGATATGGTGGTTCAGAAGAGGTTTTGATTCTTTCAAATGGTATTAGGGACCGAATTCATCGTCCCTGCATCACAATGAGATTATATTATTTGAATGAATGAACGATTGAAATTAGGAATATATTTAGTAATGGATATAATTGCTCTATAGAGTGAGAAGCGACTTTCCACGTGATCGGGGTAGATCTTACTGGTCCATTGTTTTTAGAAAACGAACAGAAGGTGCGGCTAGTTTTATGTGCACGTGCAGCTTTTCGTGCAATACATTTTGAACTAGTTTAGTAAACGGAAATTCCATTTACTTATGGAAGTAAGCAAGGGATCAGCGACGATTAATTGAGACAACGAATTAACATTGGATGGATACCATTCGCTTGGGCCTTCATGTCGATAATATCTCATTAATGCGTTCTTCTTTTCCTAATCGAGTGAGTGCTGATCTTTCAGGAGTGTTTTTTCATCAGTATTCCTGTTTTTATCGTAAGGAACCTTTTAATTGTGTAAATTTGCCTCAAATGTAAATACTTAGGTGTAGCTTTTGATCATAATCTGACATTTAATCTCCATAGGCTAGAAGCTTTTTGTCACTCGATCAGCTACTATCTATTCACTTTGGTTTGGTGTTTTTCTTATTAAAATATGGCATTATTATGTAGGGTAGTGATGGGAAGTTGCTGCTGCCGTCCTTGCAGGTCGTCCAGAATATTATTATTCCCAGCAAGAAGAGTTTCCTACACCCAAGATGTCTGCTCTACCGGGAATTCAATGCACTTAATGTACAAGAATTGTTCTTGCTGCAATCAAGCATTTTTGTGTTCAAAACTGGCCTTTGCCGAGAACAACGATGTTGTACTTCAATCACAAGTTCTGCACTGTCTTCCAACATTGTTCTACCTAAATTGAACACTGAGAGACCGAGAAAACCCGCTTTTTACAAGGTATTAAGTTTTTTTCATAATGCATGTAACATTAACCCTGATGTCTATGACAGTTTTAATATTTTTCAAACAGGATATTTTGTTTAGGCTAAGAGAAATTACATTTTGAAGAATCAGGGTTGTAGTTACATGTCATGTTTAATGATTGAGTGGAAGGTCTGGGTTTTATCAAGCCTAGTTCTACTTTCTTGAATTATAATGGGTTTCTGCTTTTGGTTGAAAGTGACTCCACCAGCACCCACAAGTTCGTAAGAACTTATCATGTTGGTGTACAGGAGTAGACTTTAAATGTAAAACTTCATATATAAACTGTATTCTTATTCCTGTCAATAAGTAAGTGCTCTTCGTCTTCTTCTTGTGAGCCGCAGATAGCTTAATGTTATTAGTCGGAAAACGGTTCAATTTCACAGGTTCAAGAAATAATAATATGGAAAATAATTCTTTATTGCAACGGAAAGATTGAAGCAAGCGGTCTGGGCTCGAATCTACACATTTTTTGTTGCAGTAAAGAAATATTTCCGTTCTGATTTTGAGCTAGAAATTTGTCCCCAATTTATTTCACGCTATAAGTTCAACTCTATTCATTTCTTTCAGGTTTTGAATTGACCTATTAGTTAAATTTTTTTAAATGGCATCAAAATAATGGATGATTGTCACGCGTTAATGCATACCGATACTTATCAACTTATCTCAAAAGAATTTCATTCAATCAATTATATTATTAAGAAACATTCATTGGATCCATGCCCTATCACAAACAACAATTTTAAAAGCCTAAAAGCGTATTTCCAATATTAAAATTTACGAAAATTTAATAATCATGTTTTATATTAGATTCGTGAACTTCTGTGAAATAACTGGTCGTAAAGGACATTGAAGAATGACTTTCTACAACCTAACTGAGGAGATGACAGGAAATCCACTAACCAATGAGATCCCGTGTACTAAACGAAGGATTAACGACAGCCCGAAGTCAATATTATCCGAAGAATTTCTCCTCACCCTCGTGTTATCTTTTGTCTCGGCAAAAGCTGTTGAAACCCGTTGAAAAAAAAGGTGGGAAATGAAAGTCCCGCGGATCCTGGGCCCCTGGAAAACTTTTTTCCCTCCTTTTTTTCTGCTTCCTCTTCTTCAACGGGAAAACCGAGAAGAAACATTCATAGTAAATAATGGATCAGCCGCCAAGAGAAAGTTCTCAGAGTGAAAGAAGTATCGGACGGGGGCAAAGAAAAGTTAAGAAGCTGGAACGGAAATTGCTCGATAGTGGTTCATTAGTGTAATGGCAAGTCGATGGCAGTGATCATCACCAAGAAGTCAGGAAAGTGAAGGAAACCTTGGGAGGTGGTTCGGTCTGAAAAGGAGCGACTTAGAGGTGGATGACGATTTTTATAATAATGATGTGCAAATGATTGATGGTGGCAATTTTTTTAACCCTGTAATTGGGAAGGGTGTCGCCAATGTCAGAGTTTCATCTCGGAGTTTCCTTCCGTCGGAAATTTCGCTCTCGCAGGAAAAGCTCTGGTTATTGTTTGCTTTTTTTTCTGCAACTCTCAATTTAAGGGCGAGAGACTAATAAGGCGACCTGGAGACAGCAAAATGTCACCGGCATCTGAAGAATTCAGCTCGGCGTTGAAATGTATCCGGAATAAAATGAATTCTCCTTTGCATCGCAGGGATTCGAGTTGTTGAGAGGATTATTTTCTGATCTTCGGCGGGAATGCCGTATTAAGTTTACCCTGATATTTACGTCATATTTAATGTAAATAGCGTGTGTCGTAAACACGAAATAAGGATCACAACCAGTCTCTGGAAAGGTGATGAAGGCATGCCTCACAGATTCGTGGAAGATAGCTGGTGGATGGGAACCTGTCTCGAGGAATCTAAAGTGTTCGTGGTATTCGGATATAGGATTCGTGGTATTCGGATTCGTGGTGTTCGGGATTAGGATATTGTTAAAATAGAGAGTCCGTACTTATGACTCCAACATCCAAGTACTATAAGGGCGCCCATGCAAATTTCCACTCCTTCTTTTTATATGTTGTTACTGAGAAGTAATGAAAAGCATACAAGACGAAAAACCGCGAAAGAAAGTATTTATTCAAAATATATGAGGCTGACCTGATCCTTCAACCCCTCCTCACCCGTGGCCCACGACCTTGGTGGTTGTTCCAAACGATCTTAGTGCACCCCCGAGGTTCCAGGGCAGAAGACGCCGCACAGTGGGCTAAATCACCAATTTAGATGGACTAAATTCTGAAACGTGTCCGTATTCAACCTTTGGGTTCCCAGATTAGGGAAAAAATAATTTTAAAAAAATAATTAATTTTTTGAAAATATTGGCGTGCACGCAGTGGTCTAAAATCAATTTGATTTGCTAAAATTTCACTGAAAAAAAAACTATGTATCACCCAAAACGCACACAATCGAGAAAAAAAACCCTTGACAACATTTAAAAACTAGAAGGATTGATGGAAAAAACGCTGCAAATTCTTTCACTGGGGTTTATTATTCAATTGGCTTGCGTTCATGATTTGAATTTCTACTAAGCTTTGGAGTGTGCGTGTTTCACAGGATAGAGCGATTATTGAATTTCAGGAGGCACACAAATATGATCAACTGATCAATCCAAATAGGTATTTTGTTGAAAACAGATTTACGTGCTCCATGCATATCTCCTGAAATCAATAATCGCTTTATTTGAAACACGCACCTCAAAGCGTGATCAATTCAAATCTATGCATTGAATAATCAGTGAAAGAATTTGCAGCGTTTTTTTGATTGAACCTCAATATCACCCCACAATAAAAACATCTATAATTTATCAAGTCCTTTAACTCGTACTGCGTTAAAACTTCTCAAATAATTTCGCAAAGGTCTGATGTAGAGGAGGCACACAAATATCATCAATGATCAATCCAAATAGGTGTTTTGGATGAGAACCGATTTACGTGCTCTATACATATCTCCTGAAATTCGATAATCGCTCTATCACCTGTAAAACACGTACACTCCGAAGCTTAGTACAGATTCAAATCACGAAAGCAAGCCAATTGAATAATAAAACCCAGTAATAATATTGAATAATATTTACCTATATATTATCAGCGTTTCATGCATATCAGAATGCTTCAACCCGTGTATCGGCTATAAACTACAAGTATCCACATCGGCTATCACTCCAGTAACCACATTCACTACAACTCGACGCTATCGGCATCCCTAGGTTACAAACAAACAATAATAAACCAAAAAACGCAAATGTTGACACCATAAATCGTTCCATACATCGGGAATGGTTTGACCTACGGACGTGGGAAAGGGCTCATTCGATTCCTAATGGTATGTTCTTCAAATAGAGTATACATTTAGGCCGCTTCGACTTGTTTTGAGGTTTTTAGGGATTTTACAAAACCTTGACAGCCCTTAAAGGGCATTTTAAATTGAGTGAGAGAGCTGGCTCAAGAATTGGGGCGTCGTCGGGCCAAGATGGATTTTTCCTGAAAATTTCAGATCTTTTGCTCCAGCCGTTTCGGAGATATCACACACACACACACGGCGGACGGACGGAAAAAATTTTACTTATTGCAGATTCGGATTCTACACCCTTTGAAACGTAAACCATGAAATTTCCAGGGGAGGTTAGAATTTTTTTTTTCCAGAGCGATTACAATGGTTTATTATTGAATAATAAACCAAAACTTGGCGTTAATATAGTTTTTCGTTATTGAATAGGGGCATACATTTACAAATTGCTACCCCATAAATCTTAGCATGCAATGTATATTCAATAACGAATGTAGAAATTTAATGTCTGACCTGCCTCAGCAATGTCCATTGTTTAATAAAAGCAATAAAACTTCGCGCTACACACACCTTGAACATAATGAATGGCTATCGAATAAAGATAATCCCACTGCCGGTTATCAGGCACTTGTGTGAACATGACTGATTTCACTCTTTTACTATTTGTGAACACGGTATGGCGGAAAATATCAGTATTAAGAGTCCCCCTAACTAATAATAAAAAGGTAAAGCAATCAGAAATTCCAAACTTTTGACTTGACTTTTGTCCACCTAAATTGGTGATTTTGCCCATTGTGTGCCGCCGTACCTTTGTGTAATAACATGCAACGTTTCGGTTTCCGAACGGTGATAGGGTAATTTACTGCAAGTGTTGTAATACTAAAGCGTCGCTCGATATTGATAGTGGTTCTGTTTTCCATGATATATTCATGATATCCGATTTCGTAGCATTGATAGTAACCTTGTTGGCGTCCATCCATTATCTAATAGACCGCAAATCCTTCCCTGCATTCCGATGGGCATCTTGACATGTTTGCCCGGTGTTTACTAAGAGACGAAGAGGTTATCAAATGACCGACATGAAAATATGTCATTCATGAGATTACTACTTGCCAAACACAAGCCTTCCCTGTTGGTGATCTGAGAGGAGGGAATAGGGCATCCAGCCTTCGATATCCTGAACTGCATTTAACTGCATGTAAATTGGCCCGGATGTGTATCGATCATCTGTGTACAGGTCAATGCAAACTCCGCTTACGTGTCGTGAATACTTAATCCAACCACTCATTCAAAGTACATTTTATGCGGAGTTTAGCGGTTAATCGCATCGTTGGGATCCAGTCTGCTAAATATCGGGTTCGTTAATCTATTCAGAAAATGGTCGAATCAGCTCGAAAAGTCTTTGATCGGAACGGCTTATACGCGAACCGTGAAACTAGGAAATTACTCGGGATTATGCGCCACCGCTAACTTAATTTATTGTTGGAAAAGTATCAAGAACTTCCGGGAACTGAATGTGAATACTAGATATACGAACGTCTCTGCATTAGGATTCGTCGGGTTAATACTCGGAGTTTGAAGGGAAATTATGAGCAGCAAACTACTTCATGAGATTCCCATTAGTATGGGACGCTCGGGGATTTGTTACCAACATCGGTTTTACTGTAATCAGCTTTTCCTTACTTCCAGGAAATTCTCATTCAAAACTACTCATGTGAATGGACATATAATGAAGCATTTTGACTTTTAATTATGTTGTGAACGACGTGATATTCAACAGTTCAATTCGTACTGGGTTCATTTAAATGTGAAAATGGCATTTCCACCGGCAAACATAACAGATCCAGCTATTTATAGCGCTAAACGGGTAATCAGCCAAGTAATGCGCTTTTCAGTCTACCGGCACGTAACGGAACATTTGTTTTAACTTCAGGAGATTTTACGTTGTTTTCTCTAAAATCGAAATTTAAACTCGCCTGTTGCGTTTCACACTGTCTTTTTGTACTCGCTTTTACATTCATTGAATAACACACCTTTTTTTTTTTTTTTTTTTTTCGCTTTGAATGGTCAATATAATAACTTATTATTTCTTATATGAAATAGTACAACCAAAACACAGGAAAGCGTCCATTCGAATCATTATCTTGGGGAAATCCAGGAACGCTTGACCGCAGGAGAAGGGAAACTTCTTTATAAGCAAAGGCCTGACAATCACTTGCCCACACCGTTCCCGACTTTATTTAGTGATTCCGGTTCGTTAAAAAGTCAAGACACCCTTCTTCGCCCTTTTTAATGTGTCAGATCTATCTAGACCAAAAATCACTAGAATGTTATGTAACTATTACCTAATCAGATTCACCTTGACGGAAAGGTATCTTTCAAAAACCGCTTATACAATTCTCTTTCTTCTAGCGTAAATTAAAGAAATAAGTTTACTAGACAAAAACTAATAACACAGCCCATTATGAGCGACTTTCGTTTCGTGTGTGTCTACTTGTACCAGGGTTTACTCTAACAGTTAACGTCTTATTTTGACGAATGATGATCCCCTATGAGTTCCATCGCTCAAAAATTAATACAGGTCAGTCTATGCGAGCGCAAAATTAAAATCCACTCAGCACAATTTTCTCTCGAAATCCGATCTCGTCTGATTTGGTGGGTATTCGGGGAACATCGATCAAACAATCTCGTATCAATTCGCATGCGCGAACGTAAAATACTTGTAACAAGCCTAAATTTTACACTCGATTTTGAAGCTATTTTCAAAGAATGTGAGGTTGGTATTGGTAGATGGTTCCTTGCTAGTTTCAATGCTCACAGATCAGTTTATTATGCGCTAACATAAAATCAGTCTTTCATAACTTTTCCATTAATTTTTAGGGCAGTTTAATCATATTATATAAAACTTCAACTCAATTGTAAGATTACTCTACCCTGTTTAAATACACCTTCAATACGTGTTGACTCGTCCTTTGAAGAGTTTGATGTCAGCGGGAACAAGCGGTTAATCGTATACTGGTCGTTTGAACTATCAGACTGATAGAAACTTTCTATAGTAACAACCTCAACAGTTATCTAAATAAATGTGAAAACTAGAATAATAGGATTGCTGTGAAATCGATGTTTTTCACCAAAAATTGACTTGATTGAGAAGAAATTGGTATGGCATCGGATTTTATGTATCTTTTTTAGCTGAATGGTGACTTTCTCGGGCCTTCTCTCTCAATAATTGAGCGATTTTTCAAATTTTCCCCTAGTGACTAGGGCCTAGTCGGAAAAGCTGAATGAAAGGTATCATACTACATAAAAGGATGCAACAACTCACTTCACTTCATCCCCTGAGTTTAAAAGTGTTGTTCACCTTCTCAAAACAGACTGAATTTAAATATCCCGCGTCCTTCATACTTTTTTGACATTTAGCACAATGAAGTTCGAAGAAATACCGTTGCATGTTATGGCAAGAAAATGGTCAAATTCAGGAGTTGCCCCTACTAAGAGCTGAGGCGATTAGCCCGCAACACGCTGAGAATAACCTGGGAACTAAAGGACTCCAGGTAAAGCCACCTGGACAGCAAGTTTAAGCGATGGCGACGGAAAACCATCCATACACAAATTCAAGGGAAAATGAGACAAACCTTGGAAAGTGATTAAACTCGGAACATAATTCTAGATGGGGGGGTGGGGGTGTTGGGTAGAGAGAGAAAAAATGATCAGGCTAATGTAGCATACAATATTTCCAATACTGAAATCCAAGAAACAAACGACAATGCTGCATATCGCAAATATTTCGTTTTTATAAATACAAATTTTTTTCGGTTAGCTAATGAAACTTGTTGACTCGGGAGCGAATAGTTGCTTTTATAGACGATGTAAACAATGGTTGATAAAGTAGAACAAAGAGTTTTGATTTCGGGTTGACCCAAAAACATCAGAAACAGGGAAGCAAGGCGTCACTTGAGCGGAAGAGAACTAATTACTGAACGCCAGCGGAACGAGTGACAGGCGGCCTCTCAATGTCTAACTTCAAGTCGACTCAATTTATTGTAGGGACCCCACTCACACATCCACTAGCCCTTCCGTCTCCGGATATCCAAGGTGCTTTGTCAATCAATAACACGACCGCCGATCCAACCGCTTCGGTTAATAGAAAATACTGACACTGTTTTTTTTTTGGAGAGGGTTGAGGGGAGGTGGTTTCAAGGCAATAGGTAGTGGCCGAATCTTGGGGAAAAGACTTGACGGTTTACACATTTTCTTTCTACTCCCGCCAATTCGAGCACATGCAGGCTGCCAAGTTAGACATTTTGTGATCAATTTCCCATTGTGACTGTAATAATTTTAAAAATGTCAAGTGTGGCACATTTCGCCAAGGTAATTCGAAACAATAGATTTATTGAAATTTTTCAGATAATCTCGGAATATATAGAATGTCCCCTTGTTACAACGATTCACGGGTCAGAAATAGAATACAATATAAATGTATTGGCAGAAAGTGAATTGCACAAGTCAAAAGCATCTGCCAGTTGTATAGCATCTTACAAAATTTAAAAGTAAATTTTCCTCCACTCACCAACCAAATAAGTTCATACGAACTTGTGGCGGGTGGTGGAGCTGGTTTCAGTCATTCTTCACACAATAAACAAAAATCTTCAAATATAAAAAAAAAACTCTCTACTGGTCAATTTCCTTCATTTTACTCAAGATATTCTTCCTAAAATGGGCAAAACTGTTGACAGTTTCAGGTTAACTTTATGAGTGTAAATGAACTGTAAAACTGTATTGTGAGCATTATTTTTGCACGTTCAGTATCAAGTTAGGCGACTGAATATTTGACGAGTTTGCTTCTATGCTCGGGCTTAATACCAATTTTGTATACGAGTACACGTGACTGAAAAAAAAAAACATTTGTCCTACGTTGAGCACATTCAGACAATCGCAGAAGCAGAATTGTGGGGTATCGTGAACCTTTCCGAAGGGCTATTTTGAGTATGATGTCTGAGTAACTTGCAAGGATTTTGGTAGTGATTTAGTGACATAAAACTATCAACAAAAACCCAATCAAAAAACACTGTCCTTTAACGGAAAAACGAGAACAAAGTAAATTGTTTTCAATTGCGACACAGGCTTTTTTTTTTAGAGCCGCGGGATATGTTTTGGAAGACATGAATGCAGTCAAAACGGGCGAATACATGTTTTGCGGGTCAGTCGAACTAATTTTATAGGGAGTGGAATGAAAGACCGTTCTTCCCGAATTACATTGAAATTTTGAGAGCGATCGGACCTCTAGAACCCGAGAAAACGACGCTTGGCAGACTTTTTACGTTGCACATGCCTAGACTGACTGTTGATTTGGGAGCAATGGAACTCAATGGGTACCTCCTGCAAACCTGCAGCGCCCCCTGAAGATGTCATAGAAATCGGAAAAACTGTAGGAATGAGGCAAGTTACAAGGATATGTGGATATTCGGACAGTCACATACAAACATAAGAAGAAAGTTGTTCAGAATTGTCTAAAACGAAAAATACCAGTGGAAATTTTGATTTTGGGGAAAAAAATGTGTATCCCCTGAAAGTAAAAATAAACCTTACGCTAGCTAAGGTAGACTCGGAAGCGAAAAGCAAGCAAGGAAGGGCTGTTTCGCCTCCCGAATTTGAGGTATAAAAGAAATTGAGGTTTGATGTTAACAATAACGTCATAAGCCAGTTTGAGGTAGTTACAAAGGACCTACTATTTATTTATTGTAACCCTATTATTTATCTTAACTTTACAGGAAACGTTTGGCATTGACTAAGTGAAAAATCCTTGTCAACGAGCTTTCGGTAACTGTGATATCTTCACCAGGGATGCTACAGTTCATATGGATAGTTTTCAATTTGGATTGGAAAGTTGTCAAAATGGTTAAGAAGGTTCTTAATTTCGTTTGGAAAGCTAAAAAAACGGTTTGGAAGGTTCTCTATTTGAAGTGGGAAGTGCTAATTTTGGTTTAATAAGTGCTCAAACCGGTAGGCACCAAATGCTATGAAATTGGTTTCGTAATTCTGTTTGAAACATTCTCATTTTGGGAAAAATCGCTCAAGTAGGCGTTCGGGCTGAAGAGTGGGAGGTCTGAGATAGACCGTGTGGCTAGCTGCAGAACAAGTACTTTTAGCTTGAATATAATTACAAGATATGTAGAGGAGAGTATATTTTATAGATCAGTGTTTTATATGCATAGAAAGGTAGTCTAATAAAAAAAATAATAAACTTTTTGTAATAGTTTGAAATGTTTTTTTTTTCTTTTCAATTTTTTAAATCTACGTACCCAGAAAGGTAAGTCATAAACTTTTTAGGGGGTTGATTGTTTCTTTGGTCCATTACAAGTTTTCATTATAGATAACAATAAAACAAAATAATTTACAATTTTAATGCACTCATTAGTCTGTATGTAAGAACAACACTGCAGTAAAGGAGCGAGTTTGGAAGTTTAGATTCCGATTTCCCGCGTTTCGTTCTTTGCAGTACAATAGCTCCATTATGACAAACTAATGTAAGTAACAAAGCGCTAATGAAATTTTAAAATTCGATTCTTTGTTTTTAAGGTGATGAATTGTTCAACCTAAGCGGCACGAATGTTCATCTTCTAGTGTTCATAATTTTAAACTAGATCTTCAATTCCATAATAGTTCGTATGGAGTAGTTACATTACCGTGATGTAGTGTTTTAGTTAAGTCCCGAGGTGAAATACATCATTCCATCAGATCTCTAAGCTCTAACGAGAGCGCCCTCAAGTTGTGGCAAACCCCCCGGTATATCATATAGTTTGTTATCAGCGGCGGCTAAAACGTTCCCTTCAGTGTGCGTAACGAAGGGGATGTTTGCTCGAGTGAATGTGTGCACTTAAGATTAACAATGTCCTTCACCCTTCGAGGGCGCCTCTCTCATTTAATAGTTGGGAGGACAATTATAACGACGGCGGGGAATCCAAGCAGCGTCAACATCTTCGAAAAGCCTAACACACTCCGCTTCGTTAACTATAATACCTGGGAACTGAAACATGCAAGAGCCCGCCCCGCTCGTTCTTGGCAATCCGTCTCGGTAAAAGCGTCGGATAGACTACGGGAACCTTCCGCCTCCCGGAGTTGTTCGTCTTTCCTAATTAGGTTGTGTTACTCGACTTCCTTGACGGTTTCTTGCTCTTCTGAATGTATCGTTTTCCCGCGATTGTGTAGCTGGGTTTTACCCTTTCCAGTGCGACTGTTGCCTCCGCTAAACCCCTCTTGATGAATAGTGAGAAGTAGGTAATAAGTCGAAAGAGAGACACTCGTCTCTAGTTCAAGTTCATTAAAAGTCCCTGTTTGGTACCAACCTATCTAACTTGCTTGTGTTTCCTAACAATGTTCTCAAACAACACCCCTACCTTCATCTTTATATTAAGCAAGGATGATGTATATCAGGAATGGACAACCTTTGACGTGTTCTGGGTCAAACTTCAGACTGCTAATTCGTTCGCGGGCTGTTCATAGTTTTTAGCGATAGATATCAGACATTACATACTACAACAATGATTTAATAATACAATTGACTAAAATAACAAACTGAAATTAAAAAAGAGGCGAGTAAATCTTTAAATTTATAATTGTTACAAACTACAGAAGTTAAGTAGCACCATCAATGAGACGCTAATTAGGGTTTTGATGTTTACCGCCTCACTCTTTAATGATCACCGCCACTCGGCTTGATCGCTCTCTTGATTCCATCAGTATGGGTGAGAGTGTACATTTTTTTTCTAATTTTAATTGGTTTTTCAATGTTTTGCAGACCGGATCAAATCTTACAGCCGGCTGTTGGCCACACGTGATGTACCAACCAATACAATTAACTCAACACAACTTCAACGCCCCAAACCCCTAATAACTTTCAGTAAGTCCATGTTTGCATGGAACATGTTTAGCCTTGGAATAACTCGTTGAAAAATGTGTATATCGTAATTTCGTTTTGAATTCAACTTTAAAACAAACTACCTTTTCCCTTGAAATGGATGTGATGTGAAAATTTGTGATCGGATTCTACACCCTTTGAAACGTAAACCATGAAATTTTCAGGGGGGTTAGAATTTTTTTCCAGAGCGATTACAATGGTTTATTATTGAATAATAAACCAAAATCAGCAAGTATAAAAAAAAAAAGAAATATTGAAATGAGACACAACTTCACATGGTATGAACTTTAAAGGACTGCAATTGAAATAAAGGGGAGGATTGAACTATTGTTTCCAGCATGGCAGGGGAATCATTAAAAAAGTCATACATTGCATTCATACAAATTAAATGCTTGTTTGACTGGAGTCCGTTTTTAAAAAAAAAGATCTTTTGACTGCACACAAATTTTATTAGAAGAAACGAATTTAACTCAAATTGAACACTTACAGAAATTCAACTTCGAGAGAAAACTAACCGCACGATATCTTGTATGAACGACAAATGCGACGAGACTTGATTAACAGGAAGGGATTACTGCTGAGGGCAGTAGTTTTGTTATTTTACTCCCCGTGTATTACTCTCTCATAACTCCTCCCGCCTTAAGATGAAAATTTGGGTGAAGCACAAATAGTCTGTAAAATTTCAAATTGAATACGTATGTCAGATTCTTCGTTTGGTTAGTCAGTAGTTTCCTTTCATGTTTATTGTAAAAGTAATGAACATGATAATGAATAAGTAGGCATTACTATGTAGACAAAAGAACATACATTTTAGCATCCACAGCAGGATGGCAAACTAAGGATGTAGAAACATCCAGGAGTGAACTAAAGCTGGACGAAAGGTGATGAATCATTCTGAAAATTAGGCGAAAATGCTTCCTGAAAGGATTGAATGCTGGAATATCATCATGATTTCAAAAATCTTTGATTTCTGGTATGACGTTCTCCCCGATCCACCACTGGTGGAAAGGTGCGTAGGTTGCATTCAATATATTTTGTAGCGTTTCGACGGAATGCTAGTCATACTACATTACATAAGAATCCAGTTCTTGCCCATTATGCAGGACTGAAACATTCAAATTGAGAATGAGGTAAATATAACTGGTTAGAATAGCACGACGATAACTGGTGTACTGGCTTGACGAACATAGGGCTGCCCATGACGATGAGTGGCGTGTTTCTATGACGAACACTGGATCCACCATGACGATAACTGAGGTAAGAACCCATAATCCGTTATATTCATCTGAAAACATGATTTATCGTTTTTTCTTATAAACGGGTAGTTCAGTTGAAGCTTGGGTTCTTGAGGGGTCGAAAAAGTCTAAAAATATAGAATTATACGCAGCGTTAGGGGAGATATGAGCGAAAAAAAAAACAATAATGAGTTCTTAAGGCCTCAATTCTGACGACCAGTGGTGCCTTTACCATGACTATAGACAAATGAGAATTTTTATTCTCAAAATTTTAATTAATTGTAAATTAGAAATTAATTCAGGGAAGCCTATCGAAACACTTCCCGGATTGAACGTGAACTTTGCTAATCGCTAAGGTTTATTGGAACAGGATGGGGTCACGGGGTGGGGGTTAACAAAAAATTTAGCATCTTAAGAAAGAAGCCGGTCACGCCGCTCCGGGAGAGGGGCAGGGGGATCCGAGAACTATTGTTCGTTTTAAAGATGAAAAGTACAAGTTTTACAGGTCAAACTGGTGAATCACCAGTGGTGATGTACGTCATGGGAAGAATTTGAGCGGTACTGAGTATGAATAGAATAGCATAGAATAGAATAGAATAGAAAATATATTTATCAATAGAAAGGAAATCACATAATGGCGCAATATCCCGAACAATACAAAACTCCTTCTCTCCACCAACCAAATAAGTTCTTAAGAACTTGTTTAGAGCAATGAAAAGTAAACTTACAACTATTTAGCTAGGAACATAATATCTATTTAAATAATAGAAATAGGGCCACTCTCTACAGATCCGAGTCCCGTACTGCCGCCAATATCTTTCTCTTAAAAACTCCAAAGCGATACATATTAAGGCTAATTTTCTTTTTATACAGGAACTGCAACACTTTATAATACTCCCTTTGCCACTGCTACCTTCTTACCAATACCCGTGAATGGGCAGACTTTGTTTTGGTCATAGCTCGTAAACGGTTAGAGCTATGGAAAAGTGGAAGGAGTCCATCCGAATGGAAATTTCAAGAGCTACAACTTATCTTCCATGACGATTTTCGATATCTCGAACGGTTTTCGAGATAATTCAGCTTTACATCGATAAAAGGCGAAATGAAATTATAGGCGGTGCATAGCCCTTAAAATCGATATAACTCCGTCAAATGAAAATAACACACCAAACCCGCTGTGGGCATTGTAAAACAAGTAATTACAAACATTGTAAGACCTCGAAGGCCTAATTCTACTGAGCGACTCGGGAGAAATCGCGTTTTAAGATTTGCGGACGTTATCCGCCAGACAAACAAAACGGACGCTCATACCGGCTTTCTGCAGGGTCCTTTGCGTTCTTTACTTTATTACGAAGAAAATCAAAACGCGTACGATTAATTTGATCGATTGAAACTGATGATTTAGTAACAAATATTTAGGTCATAGAAAATCGAAAAAATTGTCAAAATCTCATACTGCTATAGCTCCCGAAACCGTTCATTTTTGGAGGAACTGACCTGGTAGGCGATTTTAATTCGTTAATGGAAGCAACTACACCAATTATGAACAAAATCCGACGGTAAGTCTGCTGGGTATGGATGTACCATGTGTGATAGCTCACATCGTTTGTATATACATTCCTCATATGTAGTACGCATTGCTCATATTACAGTTGGGTCAGCAGTTATTCCAGTTTGACAAATCTTGGATGATTATTTATCACGTTCCTATTTTGTAAATCAATAGAGGTATGCTAGTTGATTGTAGCATTGACTCTATGACTAAGACTTCGGTTATGTTGGGTTCACATCCGGACTTTCTCGTTGTATATCACGGTTTTATTCGAAGGTGTATCGAAGGTTTAGTTTATGAATGAGAAAATGTGGGCGAACCCTCGGAATCGCCCTGCGCTAGGCTCTCTCGGGGGATTCCAGAAAATGCGGAAAAGGGGGGAAATAGGTGTGGAAACGGTCGGGGTTTTGTTTCAGGTGTGCCTCTGACACATATGCTAACGACGGTGGGGCCCCCAACAACTGCCGCCATTGCCATGTGAATGAGGTGCTTGCAATGCAGATTTCATGAAGTTCTCTTCTCGAAATTGAATGTTAATGGCCCCTCAAGGAAGGAAAAAAGTGAAGGCGCTCAATCACCCGACCCTTCGGAAACTAGTGGCGTTCACAAAACCCCCCCTAGCTCGACTCTACCACCACTATATCCACATATTTCTTCGCGATTCATCGTCTCGCAAATTCCGAATTCATTTCGATGAACGAGAGTGTGAAATAAGGGCTCACTTGTTGAATTCGTCGTTCTATTGAATGTCTCTAACACATTTCCCAATCCACTTTCAAATCAACACCTCAGGCTTTTATGTATTTAAAATCAAATATGACATTTTCAACAAACCTAAATATCTAAGATTTGAATTCAGTGTAAGTTACCTATCCGGATTTTCGTTTTTTGAAGAAAAAAATATTTATTTATTCATCATCGAAGTTCTCCCCGTCAAAGTTGTCCCCACTAGATATTATGGACTTATGCCAGCGCTTTTTCCAATTCTCAAAACTAGGTCTTTGGAATAGCTTTGAGCTCTTTTAGCGATCACTATAATTGTTATCTTTGCTTGTGAAACGACCTTTTAAGGTTTTTTATTTTTGAAAGAAAAAAAGCCATCGAATTATTCCGTTCTCTATTTATTTGACTACCCTCAGACTATCAATTATTAAATTTTATGAAAAAAAAAAATTCTGTCTGTGTTCCATTTAACCGGGAAATTCCCGCCTACGTGACCCAATGTCTCTTGAGTTCGGATGGATTTCCACGATTAGACCACCGCCTGACTTTGAATGTTTTATCCATGCACGATCAGTGTTTCAGCCAAAAAAATGGTCACTTATTTAGTTTTTGTTGTTTTTGCATTTACACGAATTCGCCTGTAGTTCGAGAATCACCCTGATACAGAATATATAAAACGAGTTAATAAATTACAACATGGAATTACAACAGGATCAGAAGCAAATAAACAAAACAGCAAGACAAGAAAGGATGCAAAAATGAAAAGGGAACGAACCACTAATATGAAATTTTGGACAGCAGACGCTTTCAGAGTGTAGGAAGAGGTTCTAAATAAGTCACAGTCACTAGACTCCAAGAAACCATTTGATCTCGCAAGGTGGTTTAGGAGGTAGTTGTGGTCTGCGAAAAGCACCTGGAATGCTTGTCACATTTGCCAAGAATGTGCTACATAGCCTCCTCTTGTCAGCAACATGAATGTAAAGATGATCTCCCAGCGGATATCAACGCCTTCAAATGGTTGAGTCGACATGATTGCGGATCTATAGCCCAGGACCACTAGAATCTAGGGAAATTATTATTGACGGATAACAAGTTTGTGTTTGCGCTATCATTGATTTCTGATCGGTTAAATTCATCTACAGCCCAACCAGCGCCTTTCCTGTGAATTTTATCAAAATCGGATGAGAACTGTAGAAATTCAGTATGTTACTAGGATCACCGGGCACAAACAGACACAAAGATACACGGGCAGACAGACAGAAAACGAAAATTGTTGTGAATGCCCTAAAACGTAAAATACGAGTGGAAATTGGGATTTTAAAGGAGAAAAATTTTCCATCTTCCAGAAGTGAAACCTACATGTAGGTTTAAAACGTTGAAAGGACCAGGCTCAACATTCCCACTCATTTTTTTTAATTTCCTCAATGCGTCTGCCGCCTTCTGTTCCCCTATTTTACGGTGTACACAAAAGCCATAGCTCCGATAAGGTTCTTGAAGAAAAACCCAAATGATTCTGCATAAAGGCTCAACTCACACAACAACAAAAAGTCCTATGATAACAAAACGGGCATATCAACTGTCTTAAACAAAAGGATTTATCCCAAGGACCTGAGGGGCTTGATATCTCACGGTCCATGGAAAACAGTATGACCGGTGACGTCGTTGGAAGGATTTATAAGCTCTGAAACAGTAGAGGGAAATCTTTGGGGTCGGCTTTTGTTTTCACGTTTACCTTTTCCGCTTTCCCTCCGTTTTCAGACTTGCGGGACACGGAATTAGTGTCACTCTTCCACTCAGGGTTTCCTAGAGTCGGGCCAAGAGAAACCGAACTCGCCGTACCGGAGGGGTCTCCAAGTTTCAAACTCGTCTTCCACTTCTCCAGTTAATTATCAGAAACCCCCTGACGGTGGAAAATGGGCGGAAGAATAAATGAAGTGGGTTGTTAATAAAGGGCTTACGTATACGTGCCGCCAGTATACGACCGACTAGAGGCAACGGAATTTCCCATGAAGTGATTATGTAAATGTTAGTTTTACTGTATTTATTTGCAAAACTAATTCAATAGATTCAATACCAAAACCGTAATAGTATAGCATAGAACGAAGTAATGTTGTTGGTAGATTTATTTACCCAAAAGTCCAATATTCAAACTTCCTGTTTAGGGTGTTCTGTTATCAATAACAAGTTATTCCTTCTGCTTCCATTGACAGCACATATTTTACTTCTAAACCATCCATGACAGCGTACATGTCCAAATTGCGACCGGATTCTAACACGTGATTGGCAAATGCTGACTCTCCCTTGTTATCCCTAAATTCTCTCGATGTCCCTTTGTACTTTCGCTGAATTTTCTAATTACAGTATTATAGCGGTTAGTTATGGATGTGGTGGACAGCTCTTTGACACAGCTTGGAATGAGTTTCTTGAACAAAAAATTAGGAAAGGGTGTCAAATTTAACTGGGAAAGTATCATTAGAGGAAAAATAATGAATTATACCTAATTAATGAAAAAGGCTGGACAAAGTCAGCAAAATTCTACCATCTAGGGGTTTCAAAGTAGATTTTAAAAATGAAAAATGATCTCAAAGCCTCATTTGGTACTGTAAAAGAAGAAGTAAACTCACAAGATAACAGTGGGGCTTATAAACTTAAATGCACTTGGGGACTCGAATATTGAGGGAAGACAGGTAGACAATTTAGAGAAAGAATAAAATAACGTCAAGATGACTATTTGGAAAACAATGGAGAGTTAGCATTTGAAAATCATCATTAGAATTCAGTCAGAATTTCAGTTTAGATTATTTGAAAAAATATAGTTCGTGGAGCTCATTATTCGTCCAAAAGAAGGTGTTCTGGAGCGTTTGCCAATCATCTATTACAATCCAGTCACAATTTCAGCTTAGATTCTAAAAACAAACAGTTTATAGAGCTCACTATTCGTCCAAAAGAAGGTGTTCTAGAAAAATTTGAAATAATTAAAACCGGTACAGAGCTGGTAATGAGGATATTCCTAGATACATATCCTTATTAACAGGTTCATTCTTAAAATAGCTTTGCGTTTTCATTTTTGCTATTTCTTCTTTTTTTTCTTTGGTTTGTTGGTCTCCGTCATCTTTTTATGCCGTGCAAGTGTGGAATCATATTTCTAATTACTTACTAATATCTTGCGACTACTAACTTATTCTGATCAAAACCACATAAAAACTTAAATGTCCAATCAGTCTAAGTTCTCTTTGCCCTTATCAACTTAGATAAAAACCACTTTTCTATACAACTTCCTGGGGCGAAACAACAAATTTAATTGTCATTGTTTTATTCGCAGATTCATTAATTACATGTCCCTACACAATTGTTCATTATCATCCATGTTTCTGGATCATAATTTTTACGATCAATCCTATTAATTGATATTTGGTGAGTAGGATACATGGCTCATTCACTACACTTCCAAACTATTGAGAGTGAGAGCTTACCATAGATCACAAGATTCGAAAACGGTTTTTTTTTCTTCTGCAATCTGGAGGTAATATCACCATTTGGCACGTCCATTGTTGCTCCTAAAGCGGTTCTACCGACTTCACCATAACTATGAGTAGCAAAGTTTCTAATTACTTTATCCATGAAAAAAAGAGTTCCATATCTGCCCCTAAAATACCGTGTTCCCAACCACCGTGTTTGTTGCCTTCCTGGAGAAATCCAAAAGAATCCGTTATGTTGTGGATTTAGCCCACGTCATTCTCTACATTTTGTTTTCTTCATTGGACAACGTCCGACTCGAGTGCCTCAAGCGAGGGACAGGGGATCAGACGCCCGAGCTGTAGAGGCCAAAAAAGACCGCAGCAGGTGCGGACAGCGGTAGAGAGCGTGAACAGCTGAAACAATGTGTCCATCCACTCCAGTGAGCTTTCCGAACCCCCGCCAAGCCGACTGTAAAGGCTTTCCAGAAGCAGATGGAGGTCATTCGAACCCTGACGAGGGATTTGGGAACAACTACGCTGATGAGGCAAGCAAAAGAACAGGAAGATCCCTTTCCATCCCCTCCCATATTCAGTCAATTCCAGTTGGTTGCTTGGTATTCATGTGGTGAAACGATGGTGCTTCCCAGAACGAGAGGGGATGTTGTGCAGCAATAGCCAACAGAAGCATGATAGTTGTTGTTCTAGCAAAGTCTAACAAGGTAGCTAGGATCTAACAAAGCCACAAAGAAATACTGGCGACCATCAAAACCGCGGCTAAATAGAAGACTAGATATTCCACTATCTAACTCTGCACAATAGGCCACGATTGAAACTCGCAGATTATATTCCAATAGGCAAGTCAAGCAAGAAAGATACAAACCCTCATCCAAGAGGAACATGAAATTCATTCATTCCTTTTTCATATAATTGTAATATACTATGTACAATGTAAAATCATTGTATTGTACAATGATATAGAAAGGTTTCAAGAGGATTCAGCAAGAAGCGTAGTAATTTGAGTTCAAAAGTCCCTCGTTCGTCATTGCGCTGGCTAAACACTAATAAAACCAAGTTTTGTTTTGAAAACAAAATCAAAATTTTGAAATACGGTGCCAAATATGACCAATCAACGCAAATATAATGTCATTAGAAGAAAATGTGGAAAAATGACCGAAGCAGAACTTTAAATTTAAGTGAAGCCAGTGATTATTGGAAAACTTGTGCCCAATGGTGTTCTTTAACTAGTTATGTTAGGTTAAATTGATGCTTTATTGGGAAATTTTCGTTGTGCTGCTCTTTTGTTCCTGAGGCTAGTTTTCTTGGCAATGTCGAGTTGGTTGCTGCTCTTTTTTTTTTTTTTTTTTTTTTTTTTTTTTTTTTTTTCGTGAAGTTACTTATTATTGGCAAATTTGTGTTGTATAGTGATGTTAATGTTTCGTTAGCAAATCTTGTAATTTATGCTGTAAATGACCTGAATGTGTTATAAGCAAATTTTTGTAGTATGGTGTTCTATTTCTAGTTGTATGTTGTTCTGTTACTCGTGAAGTTAATGTTTTGTTGCTATTGTTTTATAGATGTAGTGGAAATTATTATAAAGATGGGTGACAAGTTTTATAGGTAAACTAGTATAGAATGGAGTATTTTGAAAATTAGACTATTGAAAACACTCCTAGACGAGTTTGACAAATTCAAAATTAGGACTCGTATTGGTACAAAACATTAGTTTTTGGTGATAGTATTTTTTAAAATTCCATAATTACTTTTTCGTTGTTCAATAAAAAATATTGACAATTGAATTTTCAGGAATGGAAAATTTTAAAAGTCAGTCTTGTTTGTCTTGAAAACAGAGGTTTTCAAACACTTTCGACGAATTTGACAAATTCAAAATCAGGCCTAATATACGAACCAAAACTTGGTTTTTCCTGATTGAATAAATCTCCAAAACCAGCGTGTCTTGTTTGTCATGACGGAAGCCCAGAGAGTCTTAAGTTGGGGCATTTCGGGAAAATTTGTGAAGCTTCTCTGTTACTTGTGAAGTTTTGTGGCCGATGTGTTTCATTGTGCCTTATTAGCACATTTGTATGGTATGGTGTTCCACTATTAGTTGAATTGATGCTTTATTGGGAAATGCCTGTTATATGCTGCTGTTTTATTCCCGAAGTTGAAGCTTTCTTGGCACCACTGTGTCGATTGCCGTTTTTTAGTGAAGTTTGTGCATTATCGGTAAGTTTCTGTTATATGAGTGCTTTTATTTATAAAGTTAGTCTGTTATTGGCTAATTTGTGTTGTATGTCGTTCTGGTGAAGTTACGTTAGGTAAATCGATGTCGTATTGTGTTTTATTATAAGTCATTTTAATGTTTTATAGGTAAATTTGTGTAGTTGTTCTATTGTATGTGAAGCTATTGTTTTACGGGCAAATTCTAGTTGTACGTTGTTCTGCTACTTGTGAAGTTGCAGTTGTATTGGCAAATTTGTGTTTCGTTGCGCATAATTAGACAAGTTAGGCTTTCATGGTACATTTGTATTTGTGGTATTCCACTATTGGTTAGATAATTTAACTAATGCATCAATTGTTGATTCATTTTTTTTTTTTTTTTTTTTTTTTTTTTTTCAAGAGAAAAAACATTTATTGATCATTATATGGGGTGGAATGTTGGGTTAGTTGGGATTTGTGAAAAGTGTAATTCTCACGGCAACTCCCCACATCGTCATTTCGGAGACTTTTCAGGAGAGCCGAAAAACCATCTTCCAATGATTTTTTACTTTCCTACGAAACTTGCACCCTTAACCCTGTGCTTTTTACAACCAGACTGCCTATTTTAATCGAACAATGAGGATATTTAATTAAAAAATGTATTTTTCCCGAAAAACATGACGACGTGGGGTGTTGATCATCAGAGCTGTGACGATAGGTTGTGTTGTTCACCATTTTGTAACATCCATCTTAATAAAGACTCATTCAGTTTAATTGCAGAATAAATCAACAGCTTCGTTTTCCGAGCCCATTAGCATCCTGAATACCAAGGAATAATTAAATAAATTAGGTACCTTGGTAGAATTATGATAGGATATTACAATCTGATTTGCTCAGCACCTACTTCTAGCAAACCTAGAAGCAGAAAAGAAAATTAACAGAAGTTGGATTGATTGGGATCCAAAAAAAAGAAACAAGTAGAGCTATAAATCACTCAACAGCGCTGCTCAAAATGATGGTGCACACCGCGCCGCTTGTTTCGTAACGTGTGCCTTATTGTTGTAAGACAAAAATAATATGTTCACTCATAAAATACACACTACACAAAATACATTGTAACAATGCAAAAATACATTGTAAAAAATTTAGCAAAACATTTCATAAGAAACTTGAGCTTGCTTTGAATTAACTAGTTGTGGAATGTTTGGGTTGATTTTAGTCAAACACAAAATAATATCATTTTCCAGAGCTAAACGATTTCGTGATTTGGTTTTTAAATGTACCATTGTGGAAAATCCATTTTCACAATTGTAAGAAGTAGAGAAAGGTGTCAACATCTTCAACGCTACTTTGGTCAATTCTGGGAGTACCTTCTTTATACTTAGCCAAAAATTCTTATGTTCGAAAGTCAACATTACGATGTAACTACAATGGGGTCGCCAAAATTCTCAAGCTAAAAAGGGGGTCACAGTGTTAAAAAGGTTGAGAACCCCTGGATATTCACGAAGCTGAAAGAAGGAAACAACAAGTTTTCCCCTCACAAAATCACACAATTTTTCAGTTCACGACTCACAATAAATCATTTTACACCTCCACCCAGACGACATCATGAACATTCCGGTATACCCTGTGAGAAATACTTTGTAGGCACGAAAATTCGATTCACTTTTATCATAGTTACAGTAACAATTCAGACAAAAAGAGCCCAGAATTCCTCAAGCAATACCCCTCATCGTCGTAGATGTTGCAGTGCAACACCCCACTTCGTCAATTCCCTCTTTCCCCACCAAAAATGTTTTGAAAAACGGACGAGTTTTTCTGAACAGAAGTATTTATGTCTGAGGAAACTACCCATGTACAAGGGGAAACAATTAAAACTCCAAAAATAACATGAAAAACTGTGAAACTTAGTTTTTCTTCCTGGCGCCGCTGGAGCCCGTGAGTAGCAGCTTCAAATCACCTAGTGGACTGACGATGTGGTGTGTTACTGATGCCATGACGATAGGGGTTGTTCACCTTGACGACGATACACGCTAGCGCTGGCAATTTCTATTATAACTACTTGGTTAGACCGATCCGCCGTGAGAAGACGCGTCTATTGATATGCAGAACTCATTTTGCCCAAAAATGACGATGTGGGGAGTTGCCGTGAGTTGAAACGCTTGAAAATGTTTTTTTCATTTTTATGGGCAGGAAGAAGAACGACGCCCTACCATTGAATGATGCGGCGTTTCTCGCTATTTTCATAATTCTTAGGATCTCCCCTTGGAAAGTTGATTCCAGGCACATTTTCATCGCAGATTCCATTCCAGGTAGTAGCTTCAGAGGTGCCGTTGGTAGTTCAGACCTAGCTTCTTTTTCTTGTCTTTATAACATAATACCTTCGTCAACTGCACACCAAATCCAATACATCTGTTTACATCAGCGATGTACAAAGCCATTCTCGTGGAAGGAAGGGTGGGGCTACATTAGCATTCAAAGATTAGGGTATATACATTTACACAGTGTTAAATATACTGTATAAATTGCTTCCGAGTCTACCAAGGTAGCGTAAGCATTGTTTTCACTTGCGGAATGTGAAAATTTTTTTGTCTCCAAAATCGAAAATTCCACTCGCATTTTGCGTTTTAGACCTTTCTGAATAATTTTGTTTCCGTGTCTGTCTGTCTGTCAGCAAATCCTTGTTACGGGCAAAACTACAAGAAGTTATAGTCCGATTTTGATGAAATTTTCAGGGATTGCGCGGGTTGGGGTGTAGATGGTCCCCTATAGGTTTCATGACCCCCGGATCAATAGTAGCATCTGCGCATGCGCAAACGTGAAATCCTTTGTTACGCGCATCGACCAACTGACCAGGGAGTTCTTGACCAATGATTTCGATGACATTTTCAGGGATTGTTGACCAATGGATGAAATTTTGATGTGTAGATGATCCCCTATGAGTTTCATGACCCCCGGATCAATAGTAGCCTCAGCTCATCCGCAAACGTGAAATCCTTGTTACACGATTTCGATAACTCAGGGATTGTTCGACTTATTAGGAGTTCATGAACATGATTTCGATGCATAACAATGAATTTTTTCAGGGATTGTTCGGATTTGGTATATTTCATAGTTTGTTCAATAGTTGAACATGCCTACCTTTATTTTCTCAAGTTATGCTCCAGCATAACAATAAATTCACCCTAATTCAATATTTACTTCGCCTAATTGGACGAAGTTCTTTAGTCAATAATTATTTTCAATGATCTATACAGTCATGTTATTGATACGAGGATGCTATGTGCCTCACCCACTTGGCAGACGTTTTTATACTGTAGCCCCATAATATGTATCCAACTGCTGTATGCATACATATAGTAAATTTATGTACGTAGTAATGGGAAGATATGATGCTCAAATATAGAGCAGAGATATTGAATATTGCTGTTCGTCCTGAACAAGCCGTGGTCAAGTGAACATTGTTTTTTTTTTTTTAATCTTTTTGGCTCTCTATCATATGATGTCCATATTGGAAGACTTATGTGGAAAAAATGGAAAGATAGGTACTATAGAGATTTCCAGGATAGGATAACATCGCAAAAATGGAGCATAGAACTCGATAGCTATGGAAAAAAACCAACTGTTATAAGTCATTGTTCTATTACTGATAATGACTTCACTGCGATCTCTCTTCAAAGATCTTTCCAATGATTTTCGCTTTGTGCTTCTTTGCTCGAGAAAAAGGAGAACAGACTTGTACGGGAAGAAATCCTTGTTAACTGAAATTCGCAACTCCGATGTCAGCAACACTACACCATCGTTAACTCAACCTTCGTTCTTTCACATATTCCGTTCCGAATCCCTTTTTGTCTGTTCTAACAACCGTTTCACACCGATTTCCATCATACAAAAATAAGACAACATTTCGATCTACAATTCTAGCTAATGACAGGTGTCATTCCTTAACTCAGCTGACTCCCATCGACAACACCTATCTTTGATACCAATATAATTATTCCAAAATATGGATTGTTGCAATTCGCTTACGTTAATATTCCCTATTTGAATGGAAATTTATGGAATTTGTCGGAGTGCATGTTGTTGTTAAGTAAGACTCCTTAGACAAATTTAATGTGTCCCCACATCCAGATAACAAAAATGATCGATTTCGATCCAAATGAACGTTTTGAATCAATTGACATACGTACCTATTGTTAATTTGACTTGAAGGTGTCACGTTCCACAATTTTAACTGTTCTGGAACGATTACGCTCCACTAGTAGAGCGGTTCCAATTAGACGTTCCTGTTCCAGTTGTTTCGGGCACCAAAGCCAACTATGTCGCACGTGAGATAACCGAAAACCTCCAGATGTTAATTTTTAATATAATAAGACTAATGTCTAAAATCTCAACAAAATAACAAAGAAATCCGAAACCGGTACTGACCGGAACAACCGGTTCCAATATTTTTCTACAAGTAATAGTTCCATTTCTTCCTCATCATATGCGAGATCAGTATCCCGTATACTGAATTCTGTGCATTCACCTATGCTTCGTTCAGTTATTGTTCAGTGTGCTAATTACTGCAGAAATCCACAGCACAGAGTAACTTTTTTTTTCTTTTTTTTTTAATATGATTTATTGCACCAAGTTACAACTTATTAGCAACACATTTTTGACATTTAAACAGAGTAACATGGTACTCTTGTAACACAGCAGCAGAGAGTACCATACTATTCCACGTGGAACTGATATAGTGAACAATACGTAACGGCTCCTGACCGTTCCAAATATGGACTAGGTTCCACGGAGCTGTTCCACCTGTACCTTGCTCCTTGCTTTAACTCTCATACGATTGTATACCTAATTACTTGATTCGCTTGAATAGATTTAATAATTTTACGTTTTCTTAATTCCGACTGCATCTGCAAGGATAATCTTGCCAAGTATGATTTGTCATAAATACAAATATCAATGAGGAAGAATTAATTCCGATAGCGGTAACTGCGACTAAATCCGATAGAGATTCTGTATATTTAAACCAAAATGTGGTACTGCGAAACGCGCCATTGCTTTAACCTATAATGAATTTATTAAATTCAGCCATTTTAAAAATAAAAATAAATCAATCGAGAAACTTGACAACCGAAAGAACATCATACACTCATAAATTGTCACATTTTTTTCTCCGCCGTAAATCTTGACTGGAAAATATACAAGGAGCTCGTCCAGAAATCTGAAAGCGTCGAAATGGAGAAATATACACACTGCGTGAATAGCGGCGGCGACACCGGAGATTTATCAGCCTCTCTCTCTCTCCCTGCAGAAATAAAATAAATAAATGGGAAGTTCGCCGACCGTGACGCCGAAACAATGAGGAGCTTTCGCCGCCGCGAGACAACCTCCGTTTCCAAGGGAAAACGAAATATTTGAAACTCATTAGGGACACAAAGGGCATTGTAAGGTAATCTCCCGAGTATTCAGAGCACTGAAGGCCATGTTATGGGAGTACCTATGGCCCTTAAAACCCCGTAATTGATTACACGGGAAACATAATACAATAGTTTATCTGGAAATAAAGCCTTCAAACAGTTGCAGGATTGTATATGGGTATTATTTTACAGAACGAAACAATAGAGATGTTAGGGACAATAGTATTCTTCCCGGATTTCACGGGGCACGTACTACAAAACTGATCATGAAAGGTTCTTTTCATGAATTGCAACTGAATGAAAATATTGGGAGGTATTTGCATGAGATATACACAGCTCTAAGCACCGGGAGGTGAGGTCAAGCGTAGAACGAATGCATTTATTTAATTGATACTGTCTGGCCTGGCACGACACAATCAATAACATAAAAAAGAGCTTCAATATAGAGATAATTTAAATATAAATCAAATTTGAAGAATACATAATCAATGTTGAGTAAAAAGCAATTAATTAAATTAAATGTGGCTCATCACTGAGTTTTCCTAACAACTGATGCATATTGGCAGAAGAGATCAAAATCAGGGGAATAGTAGACGGTTTGTTCATCAGCCAAGGTTGCCTGCGTTATGGGATGTTGGAGATGTTTGTCGGGGGAAAAGAGGATTCGAAAGAGGCTCTCCGACTGGAAATCAGAAACAGGGACGAGGATTTTGTTTCAGCAAGGAGAGCCATTGCCTCCAGATTACCTAAAACCAGCCGTGAAGAAATTCCACTTCTGTCATACATCTCACTCACGCACCAATCGTTCAGCTCATCGTAAGCACCACCCACCTGGTCTACACGCAGCTTAAGCTCTACGTATGAAACCTCGGGTGAATCTTTTAGATCTACTGAATTCGGCCCAGGTAGACAGGGCACCACACCATAGAGGCGTCCTCCGGGACAGGCAGGTCCAGCGTCTTGTAGATTTTAATGATAGCTGGTGTTTAGCTGAATTCTTGGGTTCCTCTTCACAAAACCAGGATATTTATTGCTCGACTACAGATGCCGAAAATATGACCGTAGAACGTTAGCTGCGGTCGAGAAGCTCCTCTAAGTCACTCTTGGATTCAAAGCACCTTAGTTCATCATTGCTGATCACATAAGGATAGATAAGTGGGAATTTAACGAATTCGTCTCAAGTTCAATTTAAGAAAGTGGCTGGCGACAAGTGGCTGGCCTGTAATCGTCAAATTCGACATCAAAATGCCACAGCTTCGATTGTTCAAGCCCCGTTTGAACGAGCAACTTTTCAAGGGAGTTGTCGCTGAATGAGGCGCGAGGCGTCAAGCCCAAATTCGCGACTTTTCCAACTCATTCGGCAACTCATTTTAATTTAAAAGCTACTCAATGCCGCTGACAGTTATCGCTTGGAGTGGAACGAGATTGCCGGGAGATGCCGTGAAGTGAGCAACTGTTTTTCTGTCAATTTTTGAAAACCACCACCATACAGTAATATAAAACGCCCAAAAAGCGGCAGAATCATTGGAATATTTCAATGGAACTTCGTATATATGTTGTTGTGTGGGGCAAACAACCCAAATTCAACTACGATTATTGCCTTGCTGCAACCCAATTTTGCATAGACTGTAATTCAGTATTTTAATGGGCAAAATCAGGTTTTCAGCTGTTGTTATCCTAAACAGGTCGAGGACCATTTTCAGAATTTTTGGTTTTCAGTACTAGGAGAACGCAATTACCATTTCAACTTGTTTTGGGGAAATTAATATAATTACAAATGTATTTCCAGACAGTTACTGATTACAATTTCGCATTCGTCATTGTAAGTTCGTTAGCGAGCCTAATCACAAAGAGGGCACTTGCATTTTTTTTTTTTCTTCTTTTATCAATGTCCAATTACGCTGACAATTAATTTGTGCTGTGGAAGATTGTTACGTAAATTTACATGCTTCATTACCTAATTGCCACAAGACAAATACCTATTTAGTTTGCAACGCAATGAACTCGTGGCAAACAGATGTACGAATCTACGCTTGATCAAGTTTATTTACGTGGTATCCAATGCGATGTTCTAATGAGCTTTTTCCTTGTAAATGAACCTCTTTGTAAAGTCACTTCCTAGAAAATGATAAATAAAAGGTAGAGCCAAGAATTTTGCGCGAATCACTGGGAAGCAGATTTAAGACTGAAGAAGAAGTTATTGGGTCATAAGTTGATGGTTGGTAGGTGGTTGAGTTGGTGGTTGGTTGGTAAGGTGGTTTATGGCTTATTGCACTTTCCCGAACGTTTCAGGCCTAATGAAGAGCCTCATAAATGATGGCAGCAGGGAGGCCTTTGATTAATTTTCTTAGCTCCGAGTGGACTTTATTGGGTTCTGTTTCTGAAGAAGTTCAACAGATTTTATGTGCTGAGAGCTCAAAAATTACAGGATCGTTCGCTTTACTTTTTTCTGGCGACTCGCAAAACTCCTACATAGTCCTTAAACGATAAGCCACCCTGTTAACAATGCAGTTGTAAGTGAAGAAAACATCGCCGTATATCAAATCTCAGATGATTTCAATTCCCCTGACAAGATTTGTCCATGAACGCTGGCCTGAAGCTGTCCACATCTACACTGATGGTTCCTTGATTAATGGCAAAGTGGGATCAGCGTACTTCGATGCAAGCCAACATGTTACCGCCCGATTTAGATTGGCAGACTTTGCATCAATTTATACAGCCGAACTATACGCTATACACGAAGCTATGAAATATGCTGCACATCAGCTCGGCGCAGGTGGTCAAAGGCATATCATTATTATGACTGATTCACTGAGTGCACTTTCAAAACTGCTACATATTAGCCCAAAATTCAAACATGAATTTTCTCGAGGGAGAGATAGTTAAAACATGTGACAGATTTAGGACATCAGGGTGGCAATTCAGGCTAATATGGGTGAAGAGTCACTCGGGAATAGTTGGCAATGAATTGGCCGACACATATGCCAGGGAGGCCACAAAACGGACTATGGTGGACGTTCAAGCAGCGGTGTACTCCCCAACGGACCTTTACAAAATACGTTAAGAGGCACTGAATCAAAAATGGCAAACATTCTGTGACCGAGGTACAACTGGGACAATGTATAAATCGATGTTTCCCAAAGTCTCACTGAGTCCGTGGTACCTAAAATGCCCCGGAAAAGACAAGAGGTTCTATAAAACCATATGATCGGAAGAAGTGACACAGAGCTATGTGATACCTGCCTAATACAAGAGACATTGTCCCACATAATCCTGGACTGCTCCAAATTCGAAGCAGAGAGAGCAACCATGACAGCATCCTCCGACCGTTTAACCTACCTGCCTTGCTTACATCAAAAAGTGTTATTGTGTATGAGTTGTACAATTACTTATGCAGTACGAACATTAACATATAATCTGACAATATTAACATATAACATATTACATGTATTAACATATAACCTATAACATGTAAAAACATTCCCCTGAAAGTGGGTGGGTGGACATGGCTAATTGACTATCATGGCTCATAGATATTATATTTTCTGAAGTCTCTTTAAATCCCCATTGCGCACACCCAAATGACATTTATACGCATCACTCAAATTCATGATTTACCCCTAAGGCATAGATCCATTTCAGCAGGAAATTGTCGGCTTTGGGATATTGACGGTGTTTCACATAACCTCCATTATTTCGGTTTAAACTAATGGGAGGAGCGGATCCGACCTGCTAATTGGAGAGTATCCATCGACAGCTATCTGATTGTCATATCGCTTTCCACGTCCTCATAAACTCCATTCCCTGACAGATTGCCAAGTTGAACTATGAGTAACTAAGAAGAACTGAATAAATTGGGAAACCGTAGCACTTTCTCTTTTAAAAATTCAGACCCTGTTCTTCTCCGATGCTGTCATTCCACTCCCTTGGAATATCGCCAAGTTTAAAGGTTCGTTGCTCTCAGAATCAATAATTAAACCTTTGCATCGTGTTTGCACGGTTGTCAAAGATGATATATAGGTAGCGAAACCCAGTCGCTTAGCATGACCTCAAGACCGAATTAGGGTAAATCTTCCAAGCTTTGAGTTATCGCAGAAAAACTGTTCTAAACAATGTTTTGTAATAAACTTCTTTGATCATCATCATAAATCATTATGACGCATTGCATCGAGAAAAATTCTGAAAAAAAAGAGATTTTGATTCTGAGCTAGCTCGATTGTCAATATGTGGCGCGGTATTGTCTCACAAAAGAAATATAATTTCCTACTCAACCGAACATCATAATATTAAGAAATATTATTTCTTAATCAGCAGAACTCGAAGAGCTGACGGTGTTGCGTCGGCCGTTTGCAGGCGATGGAAACAATCACATCGACAGAAACGGGAAGGTGGAACTATTTTTATTCATCACAATATACTTCACAAGATTGGGCAAACACTTGAGGAAAAGTCTGGTCTGCTGTATTCCTTGATGTCGCTCCGGTGTTTGACAAGGTTTGACTCATTCTCAACCTGCGCAAAAATCTGCCCATAAAGTATGCTGATATGATACGGTCTTCCCTCACCAACCGCTTTTTCGGAACAAAGCAAGAAGATGCCTTCCCAGAGCCGAAGCTGATACGAAGACTGCAAATTAATTAAACTAAGTCGGTAAGGGTAGATTTCACCCACAGAAGAATCGTCAATATTCACGTTCGTTTCTAGGGCAAAGTTATTCCCCATGCGAACGATGTCATATACCTTCGTGTGACTTTTAACGCCAAGCTCAGAAGGAAAGTTTATGTCAAGAAAAAGAAGGAACTACACCTTCTTGAACTCAGGAAATGTAATGGCTAATGGGGAGAGAGTTGAAGCTGTCAGAGCAAGCTCACACTAAATAACCAAGCCAGTTTGGACTTACGGAGCACAGCTGTGGGCTGTGTGGTTTAATTGAACCGAGGCATCATCCGAAGATTCCAAAACAATGTGCTTCAAATCGAACAATAGACGACGCCATAAAGTGACAAAGGGGAAGATCTCACGTCAACGAAGAACCTCTCCGACTCCTTGACTCAAGTGATATCGTCAGAAGATTCAAACGAACCCAACTACTAGATCTAGCTTAGTTGTGATGCAGTAAAGTGAAAACCCATTAAGCAGTTAATGTGTTGAAATATCACCAACAGATCTTTTTGATGTATATTGTTTTTGAATATTTATCCATATTCTAAGAATAATATTGTTAATAAGTTATAATTGATGCAATGAATTACTTAGGATTGTAAGGTTACAGGTGTAAGATATTTAGGAACCGTCCACTCTTCGAAATATCGACGTGTCCACCTCCAATATGCCAGGAATACCTTTAAATCTTAAGGGCTCTACAAAATTTACAAGTTCAAAGAGTCCCAACTGAATTCATTTGAGTTCTACGACAGAGGGGAGCGCTTCTTGCCAAAGATGTTCCAAAGAGGAAAACACGGGAAGTACGTCCTGATTGGAGATGAATTATTTATAGTCGGAAATAACTTCTCATTCAGTATGAACAACGAATGTTCGAGATCTAACATCTACTGGATCAGAAGTGGAATCTAATTTGAATACTCCTCTGACCGCCCAAAATTTATAGAAACAGAAAAATTGAACTTGAAGAACATACATTTTGCGCTTTCCCAAATGTAACGCCCATCAAGCATAATTTTATCATTGCACGTTAAACCGTTTTAGCTCAAACCTTTAGGATACCTATTACGAAAAGGTTATTTGATCGCACTAATGAATTTCATCAAGATTGTATTGTACAAGCAAATTTTCAGGATCCTGTTTGAACTATTAATGTTGAATGAAATCCATACTGTAGCTTAAAAACACGTTGAAAAATTGCATGAAAATCATGGAAACGTATGGTTTTCAGTAATAATTAAATAACATTCCGACTCGCTCAGATTTGGTAACTTCATGTGATTAATCGGATGCCAAGGAACATATGCTGTCGGCTATTACCCCCTAGACTCGATAATTAAATTAAGGTTTTAGAAATAGGCAAACATGGCACAGGGTCAGGTGTTGAAAGGTTGCGGATTAGCATCCTTTATTGGGCAAATTGGAGAACAGATTCACGAATCCGAAGGAAAACATTCTACCGATGATTATCCGTTTATTTCGTAGACCTGGATTCGAAGGGAGGTCTCTAAAGACGTTTCGGTCTTCTAGAAAATGTGCCGTGGAAAATGAAGTTATTACGATGGTTTCGGGAAGAAGTCAATCGGTAGAATGTATTTCTGTATTAAAATGGGTCTCTTCGAACATATAGTCATGGACCTGCAGTTTTTACGAGGTAGTCACTGAAGTTTACTATTTAAACTTCCGAGGTTCGTTTTCAATTAGAGTACAATGACGATCGAGCTAATAAAGAATCATGAAAATCGGTCAAGAACTGCATATCGATCGACAAATTTGCGACACCCACAACAATGGAGTTGTATTTCACGGATTCATATTTTAAGAATGGTTTGTAAAAGACGTATTGAACTTTTCAAATTAATGTTTGGATTGTGCCACAGCATTTGTTGTGAGCTCGTTAAATTCAGTTTGGAACTTCTACCCTTAACGACTTTCTGGTTGGCCAAAATAAATCCGAAAACAATAATCACAAATTAACAATTTATTATACTAAATGAACAATAACGGCAATAAAATTATATAAATCACAATATTAATAAAGAATCGAGAAAATAACTCGAGTTCACTAATAAATACAATAGGATAATTGTTCATGATAAATTTAGAGGAAAATTGGAGCTCCAGGTAAGTAAGTTTTTTGTATAGTTTTAATATGTTTGCATGATAAACCTAGGTTAATTATTTTGGTAAGTATATAGAAATTTATTTTTAGATGTAATTAATTTCTTTTATTGTTATAGTGCAATTAAATTAATTTTAGCAACGGAGACTCGATGGTAGATGATGGAACGGACTGACCTTAAACTGGCGATATTTGTTGTATCGTGATGGTACGAAAATCCTTACAGGAGAGATTTCGTTGAAAATTTCGAATGTCCAAAAAATGTTCGAATTCGGTTCTAGCAAACACTATCTTCTGGAAAGTGGTTTCCAATACCACAGACTGGTCAGACTAAATTGGAGACGTAGAAGTCGGAAAATACGGTCACCCAGGGGATAGAAAAGGCGAATGCGTAAGAAACGTGGTTTTGGGGTAGAGTGGAGCGAAAAAGATTCGCGGTCGGATTGTTAATCTGTACTGGAGACACATCGACGACGAGCAGGCGACGGCAGATGATGGTGGGAGACAAAGGGTCCAAGAATCAGCAATATTAGACGACAATAGACAAAGCGGCTCTTGGAACATTCGCGCGACTTCGCCCGAACTGCATCCAAGCTCACTTCTCTTAGTCGTTTCTCTGTATCAATGCTTAAGAAGGACGTCCTAAAAACCACGTTCGATACTAAATAATATAATGTAAACGAATTCAATATAAATAACTGTTCCGTTACTTTCAATTTGGTAACGTCATTCGGCGAAAAGCGCGGATTACCACAGGAGCAGAGGTCGGCAGTAGGTAGACTGAAAATTGAGGTTTGAGAGAAATAGGAGTAGGCACAGGGTCAGCTGTTGAAACCAAACTTGCGGTGAGCACAGGCCTGGGCAGTGGAGCCCAGATCCCATTATCTGTTATAATAAAACAGGGCGCCGACTGCGTACTTATCCGTTTATTTCAACACCGAACCTAAACGGTTCGACCGTTTCGGTCTTCTAGTTAAATTCCGTGGAAAATGTAGTTATTACGATGGTTTCAAAAGTTGCAAACTACTACACAGTATTTCTGTATTAGAATTACAGTTCTACGGGAATCATTGACCTACGTGTATAAGACGTAGTCACTGGTTTACTATTTAAGCTTGGCACTTCGCTTTTTCATATCTTGTCTTGTTCTCTGTAGATGCATTACAAAGAGCCGTTAAATTTCAACACGTCATATCGATTAGGAACGCAATTGGGCACAATGGCCCAATCAATGAGTCTCATACTTTGTAATTGAATCTACATGTCCAAAGACAGTTTGATGACTTCGTCTTAACCCTTCGTCTCAACCCAAAGAAGCCAAAACTTGATTTTTTTTGGTAGCCTTCTATTTCCCGACTTTCTTAAGGCCAAAATAACCTGAAAACAAGTGGGTGTGGCACATGGCTTCCTCGTATCCATAACATGACTGTATAGATCATTGAAATTTATTATTGACTAGAGAACTTCGTTCAATTAGGCAAAGTAAATATTGAATTAGGGTAAATTTATTGTTATGCAGGAGCATAACTTGATAAAATAAAGGTAGGCATGTTCAACTATTGAACAAACTATAAAATATACCAGATCCGAACAATCCCTGAAAATTTCATCGAAATTGGTCAAGAACTCCTGGAGTTATGCGCGTAACAAGGATTTCACGTTTGCGCATGCGCAAACGTTACTATTGATCCGGGGGCAATGAAACCTATAGGGGACCATCTACACCCCAACCCACACAATCCCTGAAAATTTCATCATAATCGGACAATAACTACGTGTAGTTTTTCCCGTAACAAGGATTTGCTGACAGACAGACAGACACGGAACCAAAATTGTTCAGAAACGCCTAAAACGCAAAATGCGAGTGGAATTTTTGATTTTGGAGACAAAAAAATTTTCACCTTCACATTCCGAAAGTGAAAACATTGCTTCCGCTACCTTGGTAGACTCGGAAGCAATACAGTCATCTTGAAAATTTTGTAATTTAATGACGTTTCAGAGGGGTGACCCCCAAAGGGGACTACGGGCACTACATCAGCTCCAGGATTTACTAGTTTCAAATACTCTTTATTTTTACGTGTTTTGTACACAAATCATCCAAAAGTTATATCAGAAAATTAGAATACTCATCGAAATAAATGTTGAAATTTTATCGTGAAACTTTTTAAAAAGTAATGTTCCATTTTTTTTTTTTTTTTTTTCCATGAACAGCGTAAAAGCAGTGTACATGGCCACTTTGAAATTTTTACACATTTGTTTGTGTGCTTCTTGCATTATCTGCGTCTTTTCTGTGAGCAGGGCAATATGAATATGATCTCCCCTGGGATTAGTAAATCCCAAGGTTGATGTAAAGGGAGTGTCCCAGCACACTGTGAGCAGGGCACTGGTACATGGTGTGCTGATTCTGTTGGTCGTGTTGAGTTAGCCTTTGGAGGAAAATTTGGTGTGGTCCTGGAACTGGTGGTTTGCCATCCTTGAAACAGTACCCTTGCACTACTTGCCTTCGGAAATGACAGTAGCTTACTTTTTCAGCACTCACGCCTTTACACAATTGACATTTGGCATGCATCATCAATATCAAGAGCGAATAATGGATACCACCATTTCTTGCCACGAAGCGCAAGTTTGTTCCTAGCAGATGGTTTAGGTCTACATTGCCTTCATCCCCGCTGTCTTCTTTTGTCTCGTTTCCATCACAAGCCACAAAACACTTTAACATTGATACAGCTCGTACCACAAATCGTATCATTGACACAGAAAGAAAGAAACAGAAAACGCAAAATTGAAATGAAACTAATCCAGGACACACAGCTGGCTAATTACTTTTTACCAACTCTTGACTAGCTATAACCTCAGTGCCCGTTGTCCCCTACAGGGGACAGTGAGTCTTGAGATGACCTTACGGAATCATGCTTGTAATATTTCCTGTGATTTTTCGTTAGTCACTCACAGAAACATATATAGAACATGGAGGAACAGAAATATCGGCCCAACTTAACGTTCTTTGGGAACTATGAAGATAATTGGGAGCACAAGTCGACTGGTCACGAAACTGAAGGAGTTTATGCTGTTTGTAAGTTTAAAACTCAACAGGTAATGAACTTTTTCGACTTCAGTTTTTCCTAACTGTTGTACATATTTCAGACAACCACAGACACCAAGAAACAGAAGAGTTCGTAGATTTATGAAAAAGCAGGAGTTTTTCGGGTGTTGAATATAACTCCGTGAACACGAACCTTTACTGGTCCATTTGCTAGAAACAAAGGAAGATATCAAAACTTTTAGCTCACGAGGCTCTGCAAGCTAGACTAACGGCCACTGTCCGTGTCCTTGCCGTGACACGTTGAAGAGCCCTCGATTTACCACAAATCATCGCACTATCATTTAAACTCAGCTATCTAGGTTGATTAGGGCAGAAAAATCAATCACTGTTTTCCGTGACGCACGAGCTTTTGTTTCACAGGTTGCCAGGGTAAGTAAAGGCAAAGAATTTCAATACTCACAAAGGTGCAATGTACCGCGTGTGAGCAAGATGTTGAAATTGAATTACTCAACATGTTTCATCGAGTTTTCCTGGAAAATGAAGCTGCTGAGAATTGCTCTAAAAATTTTCCAAAAACTTCTTTGAATAACTCATTCCTTGATTAATAATCATTAGGAGAGCGGGCAACAAATAAATACAGAGATATGCTGTCAATTTCCTCATTTGCGGAATACATTTCTCTTTTTATTTAGTCACAAAATTATTCCTTTTTAATGAAGGTCCACAATCACTGCTTACAGTGGGGATGATTGCTGGTTTGCATGCAAGGCGAAATCGTAATGTATGGCTATACGTGAAATGGATTGGGGTCAGTACCGCGCTACGTGTGGACTACCCGAGTTTTATTCTGTGCTTCCAATCTAACAGATTTTCTTGTCTGGTGATATGTGGTTTGTATCGCGATATATACTATGCAGTGAAACGTATGGATGACCAAATCTAAATTAAACTTCATGTTATATTCAGTCCCAACGATACGAATTGCCCACTGTACGATATTCGAGGTCCCTTCATTAGCCATAATGGCTCCTGCGTACATTTTTAATCAACAGAACTCCTGAGTTTAGATGAACGGTGGGCGATTTCCAATTTCGCGGAGAGAACCATTCATGATGAGCACAAACCAGAAAATAACGATATCAAACGTAACTCCGTAATTTAATTTCTATCTTTACACAGACTAGAAATAGAGTATTCACGAAATGGAGTAGTTACATACGGTTTTTAGTTATTTTTTAAATAGGGAGTAGGAAACGAAAATGGGCTCATTGGGAAATCAATGTAGTTCGCAATAAACCAAAAGTAACGAAGTTGTTACGGGGAACGGAAACCATTATGATAATTGGCACTCGAATACGGACTAAGGGCCTACAACGAGGATATTGATCAGAGCTAATATCCCATTGCACGGCGGGCGAAAAACTCGTTTTTCACCGCGTAATTTCGTCTAATCACAGTCAATTTCTACCTAAAGCTTTTTCTTTTCTGGAAGAGCGACCTCTGGCGTGATGTATACGGAAGTAATGGGAAAATAATATCGGAGCGTTTTCAAAAGGTTTGATCGAGGAAAACCCACCTGAAGAGAAAACGGAAGGGGGTGGCTTTCCGTCAAAAAAGCGACGTGGCAAAATGGGGTAAAACTTCCCCCTCCTGTGTCGCCCAACTTTCCACTTTGCGTTCGCCGTCATCGCGGAATTTCGCTTTCCCACTAAAAGCTCGATAAAGGTGACAAATAGAGAATAAAACGGATGGCAATATCCAGGCTCCGGCATCAACATAAGAGGGGCCTGGAAAACAACGGTATCTCATTTCCATGGATCATCCTTTCCAAGGGACGCTGACAATTTTTTTTCCCTTCGAGGAGACGCCTCGTCAATTTCCCCACCTGCTGAGCTCAGATAGCGAAATTATACTCACACAGGTCCTGGGATCATATAAAAAACCTGTCCTTCCCGTTTTCCCGTGGACAGATTTTAAACGGCGATACGGAACTTGATCTATGGCAACGCCAGGTGACCGCGAGAATCTCCATGTTCCTTCCATTATTTCTCAACCATGTTTGTTTCGTTGAAGTAGGTGAGCGTATAATGCAAACTGCTCGGATGTTGAACATTTTACAAGATGTCGTGTAGTGAGGCCCAATTATACGGACATCCCACTTTCAGATCTTCACAAATGTTCTTCCCATACTTAACCTTGGTCTTGTATGTTTTTGGGTATGCTGAATCCGAATCTGAAGTATATTTGTCGCTAGAACATCAAGTGTTGAAGATACTTTTTTGTTGGTTTCAATACTGTAGGGAAACTTGTTATCTTGGTTCCTCCACGATTTTACTTTCTCTTCTGAAGGAAGATAGTGGTTTTTGGTTTATTATTCAATAATACCTAAGCCATTGTAATCGCTCTGGAAAAAAAATTCTAACACCCCCTGAAAATTTCATGGTTTACGTTTCAAAGGGTGTAGAATCCGAATCTGCGATAAAAAATTTTCCGTCCGTCCGCCGTACGCACGATATCTCCGAAACGGATGGAGCAAAAAATCTGAAATTTTCAGGAAAAATCCATTTTGGTCCGACGACGCCCCAATTCTTCTCCCTCACTCAATTTAAAGTGCCCTTTAAGGGCTGTACAAGTTTTGTAAGATCCCTGAAAACCTCAAAACTAGTCGAATCGGCCTAAACATTTTCCTATTTGAAGAACATACCATTAGGAATCTAATGAGCCCTTCCCCACGCCCGTAGGTCAAACCAACCATGGCCCGATGTATGGTGCCAACATTTGCGTTTTTTCGTTTATTATTGTTTGTTTGTAACCTAGTGATGTCCGGCCGACAGCGTCGAGTTGTAGTGAATGTGGATATTGGAGTGATAGCCGATGTGAATACTTGTAGTGTAGTTAGTAGCCGATACACGGGTTGAAGCATTCTGATAATATATAGGTAAATATTATTCAATATTATTACTGGGGTTTATTATTCAATATTATTACTGGGGTAAATAAGTATT